>MSJE01000020.1:94833-285417 GCA_001931935.1 Aspergillus aff. floccosus IMV 01167
CCCCCCCCCCGCTTAATTCCGCCCGGATTCCAGATGGTCCTTTCTCTGCAGCTGGTGGTATCGCCTTGCAGGAGAATTCTTCCAGCTGGTCAGGAGGGTTGCATCAGAGTCCGGAAGAATCCAAGTCAGATACCCCTACAGGCCTGGATGGAGGGTGATATCAGTAGGTGCGTGACCCGGAAAGGGTGCTACGGAAGAAGTCGAGGCCATAGTTGAGGAAATCTTCCGTCGGAGAGGCCGAACAGAGACGCCATAACCCACTATTGCAAATGGCTGAGAAACCCGATCAACATGGGCCCTATCCAAGGCCGATATATACTCTTATCTCCCGCCTGTGTGTCGACAGATCGGACCTTCTGCTCGGTTAATTAGCAGTCCGCTTACAGTATACCCATTTACTCAGCTTTTTATCCTTTTATTCAGATTTTTATTCCCGGAACCCACATGTCTACCCGCTCTTGTCCACTGTTGGTCCCTTGCCCAGAGTGGCAATTCTCCGGTGGGTTCGCCTCTCGTCTTTGGTGGAGAATCCTCCCCATCTAGGATTCCACCATTGCCGGTCTGGTCAGAGCGTTCCTCATCGGCTTTTGTGATCCTTCTCGCAATTCAGAGTCATTCCGTGGTGATCTCGTGTACCTGGTTAATCGTCGAACACATCGACCAGTTTATTTGCTATCGGGCTATGTGTTATACAACACAAAGTGAGAGTAGGTATGGGGACAGAAATACTAATCATAAAGCTTCAGACAGGGAAGGAGAAGAAAAAAGTGTGAAGAATAAGGCAAAGCCTACGTTGTCTTTCCTACCAGGATACAGACAGCCCTTATGGATGTTTTACATCAATAGAGGGAAAGGAGATTCAATCACAAAGAGTGAGTAGGGAACTTGCTCACAGGGATTCTGTCCAACCCTATCTAAACATATCATGGCAGAATAGCCCTTGATCATGATAGCTGAGAATTGAGATATCTATCCTGCATCATCAAGTCCTTGATCATACAATGAGCAGCTCCAAGTCCGGCCGATTGGCCAGGATGCTCGTAATCTAGATTGGTGGGCCTACCTTGTAGTCGACATCGTGTGTGCCAGAGTCTAAAACTTTCTAAAAAGTAGCTTATTTTGTCGTCCTGGAATCGATGTCTCAGCTATTCCAATTCCTCTTAGCTCGGTTGATCAGGTCTAGTCCAAGCGAACAAGCTTGTTCTTTAGTTCCGAGTTTACCCCGATTTGATATCAATGGCACTTGCATAAGTATGCTGACGTATATTACGCGTTCTACTAGGAAGAGTTCCCATTCAGACCTACAGTCTCGTGCCTGAATGTGCTATCAGTCCTGTTTATGGTTGATCTAGATATCAACGGCGCTGGTTCCAGAAAGATTCAAATCAACCATAAATACATACCATAATGGAACTACCTGTGGTGACCTGTCGGCCGATCACAGTGGAATATATTCCTGTAGTGGGTCCTGCAAGACAACAATAGATGGTGAGATGTTAGCAGGGACTACTCCCATGTCTAATAGGGTCCGTTTCTGGGTTTGCTTGTCGATAAGTATATTTTGATGAAATATGTATATATCGCTGCCGAGGATAGAGCAGGAAGGCGAGGAACAACATATTGCATTTTCATGACACATCGACCCGATGTTATACGGCAGCATTGTATGGGCAAGCGGACGGGTTCTCTTCCTTTTCATTTAGAACCGTGCTCATTAGAAACTTGTTGCCTGATGTTCCCCGGGTACCTAGGTAGAGTATTCTAATGGGAAATGCCCGAGCAAGGGCTGCGGGGCTGGAAAGCATGCCTGTTTGGGTATATTCCACCCTGTACCTTCCTGACTAGCCTAGTTTCTTGAGCTTCTGTACTCTAGCATGGATAAACTGGTCAATGAATAAACAGTTTCACTGGTAAATACAGAGGGTCGCTGTAGGGTCTTGATTAGGGTCCCTATATTCTCGTTTGGCGGAAAAATAAGAGAGAGAAAGCCATAGGACGACGGGACCAGGGCCACTCAGCAGGTGAAGGATCATGGGAATGTGAAGATGACCTATAGTAAAGATCGAAGATGTACTGAATGCTCCGAAAACACAACAGAGCGACACGTGAGCGCTAGACCTAATCCAGTGATTGCCGGATTGAGGTGCCGTCTGACTCCAAGATGGACTATTCGATTGATGTGTCTCGGAGGTTTCTCGATTGATTTTGGATTTCAGTTTTACTTGATACATAATTTATCGATTTATATTGAATTTACTTGGCCAAGCCTCGTGAGAAACTGGCCCGATCCGCAAAACAAAATCCGGAGGTCGAGCGATCACGTGACACACGGATTTCCCTGAACTTCCCGAGCGTCAAATCTCAGATTCTTGGTCCTTCAATTGCGCGACGATCTAGCATCTCTGGCCCTTGACCAACCCGCCATTGGACTCCGTTGTCCTCCATCCGGCCTTTCAGTGTCATTCTCTCTCTCGCCTACCTGTTTCTTCACTCAAGTGGCCTTCAAGATGCCCGCTACGGCGTCCCGTGCCGTCCTTCGGCAATCGCAGTTCCTCGTCCGGAGAACCGCTGTCAGGCACGCCTCCTCCACCTCCGAGGCTGCCTCCAAGGCCAGTGAGACTGCCTCTTCGGCCGCATCCAAGGCTTCTGAGGGTCTCTCCAAGGTCACCTCCTCCGCGGGTCCCGCCATCGCCGGTGCCGCTCAGAACGCCGGTGCCGCCCTGCGGAAGGTTGGTGGGAGAACCGGAAAAGTCATCGCCTTTGTTGATTGTAAGATGATGGCCTTTGCTCGATGCCCGCCCCTCCACTATGTACTCGCTTCGACAAGAAACCAGCGGCTACTTCAATCAATTGAAGTTCCTGGAACCCCCCCTGATCACCCTGTCCAACGCTTCTAAGTTGATGTCCTGAGAGTGTCGACTGACCGTTTGCGATGATAAAATCTAGCCATGATACCCCCTACTGTCTACTACACCAAGGTCGGCATCGAGCTCGGAAAGTTGGTCTTCCGTGGCCAGAACATGACCCCCCCGTAAGCGCCTCCGTCTCTCGCGGTGAACGACCTCCCCACTAATGCTTTCCTCCAGGAACCTGGCCACCTTCCAGTCCTACTTCCAGCCCCTGATCAACGGTTTCCGTAACCCCGCCGCCCTCAAGAGCATCAACGTCATCTCCCCCTCCAACCTTGTCGCTCGCGTCCGCAACGCCAACAAGAAGGAGATCGCTCTGGCGGGTGTCACCCTTGCGGAGGTTATTGGTTTCTTCACCGTCGGCGAGATGGTCGGCCGCATGAACATCGTGGGCTACCGGGGCCACGTTGAGCACCACCACTAGATCTACCGCCTGCGATCATGTCAAACCTGTCTTTTACTTTTCCTTTGTTGCGTGCTGTACTATTGTATGATAGACGATGGAATATAACTGTTGTCTGAGGTAAAATGTGATATTGGGACGGATGGTATCTGCGTACCAGTTTATGCCTGGGGTATCACCCCGACTGTTGCATGTGGCGAAGCGATGTTGAATAGAAGCTGTCTGCAGTTAGAAGCACAGAATGGTTTTTTAATAAGTAGAGGGACAATCACTAGCACTTCAAGAATCCTGTAGCATGTCTTCTCCACGATCGACAATCATAAAACACTGAAATAGACCATTGCATCCTATCCATGAGCACAGAGGATATCATGGATGTAGTATTTGTTGTAGTTCGGAGCACACCAGGAGAACCGTTTTCCGCAACGCTGATTGGCCCGTGCGGGAAAGAATTTCTGCAACGGACATGGACTTTTTTTTCCCTCCAAAACCAACAACCACCACAACCATCATTGTCCACGCGAAGGCTCTCACAGTCTAACCCGTCGTTATCCGCAAGCGCAAATTCCTGTTGCTGTGCGCGATGGACGCTTTCAAACTCCTGACTCGGTCGACAAATCTGAAGGCCGGCCGTGCGACGGCGACATCTTCAGCGCAAACCTCACGGCTCCCGTCGACAGGCAAGGCGGCCAACCCGCAGCTATTTCACAACTCCGAGGCGGACCGACTCCTAGAAGAAAAGAAGAAACATGGACAGAAGAGGAAGAGAGGCGACGGGGCGGACGACGTGGGCTCTGAGGATGAGGATGCGGCGGGCTTGGACTTTTTCGGTTCGGCGAAGCGCGCTTCCACCGGCAGTGCTGTCGCGGGCAAACGACACCAGGAGGAGAATACCTCGGCCAACAAGGATGGTGACTCGGGTTCCGAGGACGGAAGCGAGATGGACGAGGTGCAGCGTCGGACGGTTTTGAACGCGCATAAGATCAAGGTGACCGATCTGCGCGATCTGGACCAGATTCAGTCGACGAATGCGCAAACGCCGCAGACGGAAGAACCCAAGAAGAAAAATAAAAAGAAGGCCAAGGCGCAGCAGGAGGAATCGAAGACCTTAACAAAGAAGGAACAGAAGAAAGCCCGGCGTCTATTCCCGCAGCCCCTCGTCTCGTTCAAGGCGCTCCGTACGAAATACAAGATCTCCCGCCGGCTCGCGGAAAACATCGCTGAACAAGGATTTACGGTGCCGACGGAGGTGCAGTTGGGAACGCTGCCTCTACAGCTGGGAGACTCCAGCGTCCAACAGGCGTCGAAACCGGGGGAGACGGTGGAGCCGGATCTGCTGGTTGTCGCTCCCACGGGCAGTGGCAAGACGCTGTCGTTCTTGATCCCCGTCATCAATAAGATAGTGCGCCATCACCACGATCAGCCGGATGAGCGGGGCATCTTCGCTATCGTTGTCGCTCCCACCAAGGAACTCGCCAGTCAGATTGTCAATGAGGGCCGGAAACTCGTTCAGGGGACGGGAGTGAAGATCACGTTGATGAAGAAAGGCATGCAGGTTGTGGAGCGCGACGGCGATGGGGACAGCGATGAGAAGGGTGTTCTGGACGAAGACAGTGCGGAATCAGAATCGGAGTCTGAGGACGACGAACAGACAAGCGACAAGAAGACGAAAGGCAAAGCCCCTGTGACGAAGAGCGATATCCTTGTGACGACTCCATTGCTTCTCGTCAACGCGCTGTCTGCAAATCGAACCAAGCCGCTGGCCGCTTTGCCACTGGTGAGGAATATCGTTCTCGACGAAGCCGACGTTCTCCTGGACCCGCTATTCCGCGAACAAACCCTCGATATCTGGCGCTCTTGTACGCACCCCGAGCTTCGAGCCAGCCTTTGGTCAGCGACTATGGGGTCGAACGTTGAGGATCTCGCCAAGTCGACTATCCAGGAGCGCAAGGACCTGTCCGGCACGACAAAATCGTACCCGTTAATCCGCCTTGTCGTTGGCCTGAAGGATTCCGCCATCCCCAACATCCAACACAAGCTCGTGTATGCTGCCACGGAGCAGGGTAAGCTTCTTGGACTACGACAACTGCTCCACCCTACAGCACGAACAGCGACGGACGTCCACCTTCGGCCCCCGTTCCTGATCTTCACCCAGACCATCCCCCGAGCCGTCGCGCTCCACTCCGAATTACTCTACGATATCCCGCCTGAGGCCGGTGGCTCCTCGCGAATCGCCGTGCTCCACTCCGAGCTCTCTGACAGCCAGCGGTCCGAGATCATGAAAGGGTTCCGCAAGGGCGAGATCTGGATCCTGGTGACGACGGATCTCTTGGCACGTGGTGTCGACTTCCGGGGCATTAATGGAGTTGTCAACTACGATATCCCCAACTCGGCAGCCGTCTACGTCCATCGTGTTGGTAGGACAGGCCGAGCGGGCCGTGAAGGTGGCGTGGCGGTGACATACTACACGAAAGAGGACATTCCCTACGTGAAAAGCATCGCCAACATCATCGACGTCAGCGAGAAACTCCGGGGGACAGGCGAAGAGAAATCAGTGCAGAAGTGGCTGTTGGACTCCCTGCCCGACCTGAGCAAGAAGGACAAGAAGGAGCTCAAGAAGCACGGCGTCAAAGCCCGCCAGTCCAACCTCAAAAGCATCAAAGACAGCAAGGAGTTCCGACAGGCCAAGATCAGCACAAAGAGCGGCTATGAGCGACGGATGGAGAACAAGAAGAAGGGCGCCATCGCTGCGAGCCGCAATAGGAAATCCCAGCCGCAGACTGCCTCAACGGGGGCAGACAGCGGCGACGATAGCTGGAGCGGGCTGGAGGATTAAACGCAGGTTTATATCACTCACCTTGTTCATGTATATAGAGTGCCACTACGAAAAGCATAAACAATCTTACGATTCCCATCGCACCCAACAAGATCCTCAAGACGTTTTGCTATTATTACCGCTCGATTCCTGCGACTGCTGAGACGGCGCCGGCTCTTCCACCAAAACCCGCTTCAAATTTACAGGCGCAAACGCATTGTCCAGTTTCCCCTGCTGCTCCAACACGCCTTCTAGTTCGTCGCCGCTCCGATCGAAATACACTGCCCACGCGCCATCGTCTTCCTCCACGGCCACAAACCCCCGCTTCTGCTCCAGCGTGATCGTCTTCTCTTCGTCCGCCCAGTCCCACGGTCCAACCACATGCGCGACGCTCTGCGACCGATTCCCGTACTTGAGTTCGTGCGTGTCCTTGTCTGCGTAGATCCAGTTCAGCATCGGCGGGTCATCCGATATCGTAGTCACGAGTCCGAGTCCGCGCTTGAGGTGTTTCGTCTCCTCGAGCTCGGGGTAGTCAATGTAGAATGCCTGCGCTGTGTGGGAAGGAGTTTTGCGGTTGGAGGGGTGGGGGTGATCAAGATAGACCTGTCGCGGGTCAGTTCCTTAGTTGATAGAGATGGAACTGCAAGTGAACAGGATGATGCAACTCTGCTCACCTTACTATCTCTTAATACGACTCGCTTCCCGTGTAATGCAGCATCGTCTTCTGTTTCGCCGCTGGAGCTGGCGTCGATGTTGAATTTGGCCATGCGCCGTTCGTCGTCTTTGCGTTGGTTGGCTTTGCGCTGCTCGCTGACCCCGAGCGAGGTGCCTGTTACCGTGGGGATGGCGGTGATTGCAAGGAGGCCGATCACCATGTTGTAGTTGGGGAATATTAAGATATAATCCGGTGTAGATGCGAGGAGAAATGTGCAGCTGGATATAGCTCTCGTTTCGATGTCGAAGCTGGAGGCGGAGGCGAATGCGCTGGATCCGCTGATAAGGTACCGTTCAGATATGGCGTCATGGGGCGGATGCACGTGAGCCGCTCTTCATACTACTTTGTATACACCGTCTGCTTCAGAAGCTACAGCACTACAGGACTCGTGAAGATAATGTATATGATTGATCTGCTCTTGCGGTATCGAAGTTCTCTATATAGCATCGCCTACATATCATGTTACGTTGATGGTTCCACAATGGAAGCATGCCCAACTGCCACAGCTAATACCACTCATCCACATATCACAAGGCAAATTTGAAATCAATCCTGTGTTGAATACATGAGACCACAAATACTAATGGAGATCTAAGAGCTTGACTCACCTCTTATTATTCAAAACGGGATTGTCGCGCAAATACGTCTCCCGTTGCTCGCTGGTCAACGCATCCCATTTGGCGGCGTTTCGTCTGAGCCCATCGAAATGCATTAGCAAGGGCCCAAGATATGACAAGAGATAAGATCTGGGATATTTACCGGTTACAAAAGTCATAGTAGAGCTTCGCTGAAACAAAGAGAAACATGCTGACCACCGCCAACGCGATCAACACCTTGTTGCCATGTTTATAGTATGGCGCGTCTTTCGCTTGGTATACCTATACACCGTAAGCCTGCATCCTATGGACCGAGACGGCTGGAAAGTAACTTACATTTGCACCCGCAATGTTGCTTAGTTGCACGGACATGTTATACAGCGCCGACGCAACAGTCCGCGTTCGCACTGACCCTGCATTACGCGAGGTCAAAGCCACCACGACAGGGTGAATGTTCGGCCCTCCAACAAGCAGAGAGAGGATAGCCCATCGCGGCCAGGGCATGCTCCTCTCTGGAAGGACCTCCAGCGCAATCAGCAGGATCAGATTCCACACTTCGACCCCGGCCCCGCAGAGCAAGCGCTGGCCAGTGCGCTCCGCAACCCACGTAGTCCCGATCATCGTGATGATGGCCAGGACCGCCGCCGGGATGGTCAGGAGGTTCGTCTGGAATGTCGAAAACCCCTGCGACCGCAGCTGGAGGGTGAGGTAGTTGGTGGAGGGGGTGGTCGGGATCATCCAGATAAGCCCGAGCATGTAGATCGGCCACATGTGGTAGTCTTTGAGCGACTCCCAGAGCAGCTTGGGGGTGACGGCCTGGCGGTTATGCATGCTCCCCTTGCTGGGGTCGTCGCGGATAACGCGATTCACGATGATCTTCTCCTCGTGCTCGTTGAACCAACCGTCTTTGCCGCGGAAGCCGCCCTTGGTTTGGACCGGCGAGGCAGGCATCCAGAAGGCGGCGATGATACCAATCACGCCGGTGATGAGACCTTCGTACGCGAAGAGATAGCGCCAGGACCCGCCGCCGTTGGCGTCTTTGATGTGAAGAAAGCCGAATGCCAGGAATGCGCCGATGATGCCTGTTACTGTGTAGGAGATCCAGAAGCAGGCTAGACGCTTGGGGAGCTCGTTGGATTTGTAGAAGAATGATAGAAACAGGATTGTGTCGGGGATACTGTCGGCTGTGAGTTTGGCTCAAAGCATCAGGAGCATGTTGCCCACTTACAAACCACCCTCCAGAAGCCCCAGCAAGGCACGGCAGGCAAAATACGCTCCCTTAGTCTTCAAAAACGCCTGGCAGGCTGCGACCAGACTCCAAGCGACCATCTGAAAGGGAATCCAACGATCAGGTCCGAGCCGCTTGGACATCAACTGGGATGGCAGCTCCGCCAGCAGGAAGCACACGAGGAAGATGGTCTGACCCAGGTTGTAGTCATTACTAGTCATCTTCAGGTCTTGCAAGAGTGTGCTCGCCAACGCCTGTGAGATGTTCCCTCGGTCAAGCTGCAATGCGAAAAAGGTCACACAGGCAAAAGTGCAGACTCGCGCGTCAATCTAGAAAATGGCTGTTAGACGCTAATGTCTAGTATAAACCGGGGGAGTATACTACCTTTCGGACGATCTTTTGCTCCTCCTTCTCTGTCCATTCGAACTCCGGGTCCCAGCGGTGGATGCCCTCATAGCTGTCAATTGGACGGTAGAAGCGATGATCCTCTGTTGCCTCAAAGGTACTGTACTTCCCATGACTGCGATTTTGTCGTTTGTGGTCGGCAGCACCCAGGATACTGCCGCTGGGTGAAGTGCCCGTTTCGCTGGCAGAAACCTGCACAGACTTGGACTCGTCCACAGTCATGGTTCCAGGTAGAAGAAGAAAGAAGTGATACCTCGGATATTCAAACAGGTCTGTCTACAAAGAAGCCCATCCATGTCTGTAATTGTGGTGACTATATAGCGCTATAGTACTGCAATGTCGTGACCGAGCGGAGGAATGGGATCATGGTTAGAGAGCCTGTAGAGCCTGTAGCTCCTCACCAGACGGCGTCCTTGGCTGGTGCTCTAACTAGTAGCTAGCTTTGTTTACGATAAAGAACGTCATATTGGGCCAATGTTATCCGTGAATAAAGGAGGAACTGTCATTCGGTTGTGATGGAAGTGTCTGTCCATGCGGGTTGCATCACCTGGGAGGCTTTATACGCCATCCTCGCGTCGGGACTAAGGACCTAGCTACGGATTTGGCCGTCGAACACGCAATTCAACAGTAAATGAAGTCCATCTACGAGAATGAAGGTTCTCATCGTAAATGGGATTGGGTTTTTGTGGGGGCATTAGACTAAAGCTTTGGGAGATCGTCCGAGAGACTTGAGTTGAAAGGTATCTAACTTGATACTCCACATAATAACCTAAATCCCAACATTCCAGACCAGGCGAGCCTATTCCCGGTAAGATAACTATAAGCAATGATCTGGGTGACCATCTGGATTCCCCCACCACGTCGGGAACGGACGTTCTGTGCCGCTTGCACCCAGCACAGCAAAAGACAGAATAAACACGATAAGCTGCGATCCACCATCAAGTGCGGCCCCAATAAGATAATTGTAATCGTTGTAAATCTTCGGCATGCGACGTCTGAGCCAAACCTGAGAAAACACGCCGACAGCAATGGAGGACCAGATCCACGACGTGTTTCCAAAGTACATCTGCCCAGCATATGACGTGATGATCGCCGTGTTCAGCGGCCATCGTCGAATCCGCGGAAATGCCTTTATCAGACCCCAATGCAGAACCGGGAGGGCAAGTCCGATGACTAGGCCCAGGGGCACGATCAAGTATCGCCCGTTGACGCCGTATACTTCCTTTGCGAGCGACCATGTGACGGCCTGCGAGTTGAGGGATTGCACGGTCGATCCGCTCCAGACGTTGTTTCCAATGGGGTCAAGGAGGATTTCGCGCTGGCTTGTGACAATTGTGGTCATCACGACGTAGTTCAGCGCTGCGCCGAGGAGAGTGCCATACACCTGGGTGGCGAACATAATGCGATGCGGCACTTTGGTGTACTGACCCACCTTGAGCCAGTTTGACAGATTGACCGACAGGAGAATGACTTGGTGGGACCAACTGGCGAAGTAGAGACCGGCAAGAGGTCGGCCAGGATGAAGGGCGCCGGCGACCATCTTGGAGAGTTGGTTGGTTGCGATACCAGTCCCGTAAAGACCATATAGAACGCAGGAAAAGGGGCTGATAAAAGCGCCCAGAAGCAGAGCGACGATGTAGCCCCAAACCGGCAGCGTGGTTTGCCCTTTAATGTTCACGATTAATCCTGCGAAGAACGCCAGCGCGAAAAGAACCAAATACCACCATAATGGGACTTCCTTGTATTTCAGCATGCCCTGATAATGACGGTCCGGCTGGTCTCTACTCCGCGCCTGCTTCCATGCGAGAACCATGTCCTTGCCGTAGAAAATGGCAACGTGGGTGATCAATGCGCCGATTGCCAGATTCTGCGTCAGATAACCCCAGACGGTGCTGGAGGTCAAATAGGGAAGACCGACGTCTTTGAGTTTGGAAAAGTCGACCGTGCCTTTGCTGTCCACAATTGACGTCGCGGAGAACTTTTCTCCACTACCCAAGAAGAGCGATGTCGACATGAAGGGGAACGTTTTCGCATCCCAAGCGTTGCCGTAGAATAGCCCGAGCGTGACGACATACCAGATGAAATATCCAATCCACGTGTTAAACTGCTGCTTGAATGGCAAGGAGAGATATGTGCTCTGGATATACTGCCAGTCCAGGGAAAAGTTCAACAGACCCATTCCCTCATTGGACGAGGCCCCTCCAAATATCGTAGTGAACACTGTCCGGATATGTTTCGGCGCCTTCATCGAGGCTAGACAGAAGATGGAGATACCTCCAAACCAGGTCACCATGTAGGCGGGGAAGAGCTCCCACACTGCAGCGAAGACAAGAGCCCAACCGAACTTGATGAGACGGGACTTGTTGGATTTGGGGTCAAAGTGAAGGTTCTGATAGAGCACCACTTGAGGCAATGTGGACCAGTAGACCATCTCGGCTGGATAGACAATGAGTGGTCGGAGTAAGCCCGCCAGGACAAATCCACACAACGATATCGAGAAGGTAGACAGGACAGCTGTTGTCGCATTCACGCTGATGTTGTAGAATAGTCTTTCGACAGCGTAGACCTCTACACCTGACAAGCCGTTATTACCGGATGATGCGATCAGAGCTGCGACCACATGCTCTTTGATGCCGAAGTGCTGGCCGAAATTGAGAAAGCGGAGGGTGGCTTGGACCCATTTCCATTTGAAGTTCTCTGGACGAGGCGTGATCATCGCCCATGTCTTTCCAAAGATGAACACCAGGACTGAGGATTGTCTGGTTAAAATGTGTATAACAGTAAAGCATTATGGGTTATGAATTTTCTCACGTTGGATGAAGACAGCAGAAACCTGGACTTGGTATGGCTTAAAGACATAGAGCATGGTAATGACACTCGAGAGGGCAGTGAAGACCGAGCCCAGGACAATAGAGCGAAAGGTCAAAGCTGGATCGCCGTCATCTCTATCTGAGATGATGAAGTTGGAGACATCATTACCTTTAGAGAGGTGTTAGTAGAGTATGCAGAAGACGTCCAAGGACAAGGCAGGCTCACCATTTCGAATAACTGGATGCCCTTTGACATATTGCACGCCGTCATGGGACTGTGATCTCGCTGCGTCCGGTTCGTCTATGTCAGTCTTCTCATATCTGGGTGTTGCTATCGGCTCTTCCGTCACAGTGCTTGCTTTAACGCCTGCGGCCGTCTTCGATATTTGCCCTTCGGGTTGATCTGGCATCTTGCGACCAGAAAGTATCGAGGATCCGCCGGATAAAGTGAATGTCTGTAGTGCAACCTAAGGAGTGAAAACGAGACAGCGTTTTAAACCAGGTCCTGAAGATGATATAAGGGCATTCCTGACACGATAGAGCCCTTGCATTAAGACAGCTCCGGTAGAGCTAGGTGCATCCAACGTTACACTGGCCATCACCAACTATCCACATGATGCGATAGCCGGGCGTAATGGCGGAACAAGCATGGTTGGTTTTGGGGCCACGATAGCGTTGTTCGCCGCGCATGGCCCCTTATCGTGTGGAACAGGTATTTCTTCTGGAGACATTTAGATATGTCTCGGGAATTTATTTCCAGATCGTGAGATAGGCCTCTTTCACAATAACCCATGGCTTGCATATCGATCGTTCAGATGAAACTCCCGACTGGGATACTGGATGAACCTTGGCAATTGCTTGTCCCTTAAGCATCCTGTCGCCCCTAAGCGTCTCCGATGTAACCTTGTCGAATGAAAGCGCCGTCGGGAGAAGCCGACTGTTTCTTGCTGGATCTTGTCTTTCGGTGGTTGTCCGGGTGGCTACTAATGCCATTTTAGACACGGATGGCGTTATGCCGGGAACAAACTCGGATAGCCGAGATTAGTCACCTACATGCATATAGATTAAAACTGCATTTGCAAGATCTAGCGGGGCTCTCGCCATATCGTGTTACGGAAAGCAGAGACTCGAATGGTTCAAACGGACAATCATAATGGGTGCAAGAAGGATGTGAAACAAAGTCTAAGATGTCTGAGGGCCCTTCTCTTCGTCCGCATGTCGCTCAATCGCTTTATCCTTCTTACGAATATCCTTCATGCCCATGCCCCAGGCGACGAAGAAGATCAACGCCGTCGAGCCCGCTGCCAAATAGAACGTGTTATCCACACTCTTCGCATACGCGGCCAAAATCTTTGCTAGTTTCGCCGGATCGCCATCCGCGGCCTGTGCAATGCCTGAGGGGGACGCACCGGCCGCAATCACTGCTGCCACATCGATGTCGGGGTGCTTCTTGAGGTCGCTCGACAAGCTGTTGGTGAGGATAGTCTGCGCAATAGCTAGGTAGATCGAACCGCCGAACGTCTGGCTGAAAGATATCATGGCCATAGCGACAGGGATCATGGCAGGGGCTATTGTGTTCTGAACGGCGATAATGCTGGTTTGCGTCCCGAGTCCGCGGCCGACACCGAGGAGTATCTGATAGCCTACCCATTTCGCTGTTGAGGTGCTGGGAGACAGTGTCGACAAAAGGCCGTTGGCGATGGACATGAGAATGGAGCTGGCAAGTATGAATGGGAGATAATAACCTAGCCGACCGACTGTTTGACGGGTTAGACAGAGTGACATCCAAAGCGAGAAGGGATACTTACTTCCTATCCCACCTATCACGGCAAATACGAGCTGGCCGAGGATATTCGGTAGAGTATACACACCACTCAGTATTGGGCTGGCCTGCTTCGCGGTCTGGAAATAGATGGGAAGATAGTAAGCAGTCATCTGAAGACAGCCGAAAAAGAGCATCATTGCCACACAGGACGACCAAACAGGGAGGAGTTTGATGACCGAAAAGGGTGTCATTGCATTGTCGCCCTGGCGCCACTCCCAGAGTACAAACAGGATGGTCATTGCCCCAGCACCACAGAAGAGGCCAATAATCACTGAGCTATTCCATGCATACTTTTGTCCCCCCTCGTCCAGCGCGAGGAAGAACTGTATCGCTGCTGGGGCAAAGAGCACGAAACCAAAGAGATCGAGCTTTGTTCTGATGATTTTCAGTACCGACACAGTTCGTGGTTTGACCGTGGACGGAATTTCGACGATCCATAGCAAGACGGCGACGATGGCGCCGATTGGAAGGTTGATATAGAAACCTGGAGATTGTCATTCTCGATTCAGCTTTGTTTGACCTTGCAGTCGTCCGGGTGTTGGAAGACATACACCATCGCCAAGTGACATACGAAGTGAAAGCTCCGCCCAGGAGCGGTCCACAAACGATCCCCATTTGAGATATGCCCATCATGATGCCAAAATATTTGGGCCGTTCGTGTAAGGGGACAGCCGCGGAGGCGATGGTAAGGCCGCCATTGAGCAGACCAGAGCTCCCTATTCCAGCGACAGCTCTCCCTACGATAAGCATTTTGGACGAGACTGCTACACCGCAGAGAAGCGAACCGAACTCGAAGATTCCGAAGTATGCGAGGAAAGTGTACTGAAGAGCCATGTGTTAGCAAACGATCTTGCTGAGACACTTGCAGACGCGTATGGTACCTTTGGTTTGAAGTTGGAATACACCTTTCCAGCTAGTGGAAGGAGAGCAGCACTTTCTTGGGAGTCAGAAGCTATAAACAGGCGACAGAAAACACGGTCTGCTAGCTTACCAGGATAATTGATATGCACTTCCATACCAACCTACATCGCCGAGCGAGTGAAACTGACTGGTGATCTTTGGAACTGCCTGAGAAACCGATCAGCTTATCGGCCTTTTGCAGCTCCTTTGCTGGGAGAATACCGTTGAAACGATCGCCATGTCGAGCATAATCAAAAAGAAACACAAGACTAATGATGCCATAAGGGAATATCGCTTCATTCCGGAGATATACTCGCTCTCATCCGTGAGGCCAGGAACATTCTCGCTGCCGGAAACATCTTGCGTGCCCACATCGTCTTGTTTCGTCTCTTGGTGAACGGGTGCTTTTTCATCACCCGCTGTCTTATTATCTTCCAATGAGGTGCTAGACTGCGACGAGGTTACAGTTCGATCGTTGGATGTTGAGGGCTTCTTAGAATCCAGCTCATTGTCGTTGGATCCGGAGGATTCTGAGACCCTCCGCGAGGGTATAGCGACGGGTCCGTCTGGCATAAATCAGTCAGGCGGGAATCTGGGAGATGATGTTAGTATGGTAGAGTGGTTTGTCGGTCTGTGACTATGGTCAATGGGAACGGCTGGTGATATGGCACCATGGCTACCCTTTCTACCCTTTTTAGTATGATGGGCCGGTTTCACTTATAAGATAGGTGAATGAAGAAAGCTGACGGGCTGAGCACGGACCGGTCTGAGGAGAGCCCGAAGTCCGCTGTTTTGTTGATCCTTGTATGTCTTAGTGTTTCGTAATCATGTAGCTAGTCTTGAGGGGAAGTCGGCCTCGGCATCAACAGTAGTGCGTTTTGAACTCTTTTGTTCCACTTCGAGGTAACGAAGTATAAAAAGCCCCGTGTGTGACGACGATGTGTTAAGACCTACAGAACGCTTCCAATTCGAGTCGAGGAGGTATCCACTATTTGATTGATCGATTCATCGAATGGGACACTCGAAGAGCCGTCGTGGCATATAAATTTAGGACTTGTGGAGTTGGAAGTCCGGTGGAAGAGGGGCTTCAGAGAGGGATAGCACGGGGATCGGTGCATAGGAACACCGAATACCGTCCAACATAAGCTGCAATCACGGGACATAATATTCATGCAATAAAGATCATGGACTTTTCCTCAGGTCTCTTTCACGTTCTTCGATAATTCCAGCTGGTGCTGACGAAAGAATCACTTTCGCTCCTCGATGTGTTCTGCCATTTCACCTTCAGCGGCCTCAATCTTCTCACGAACCTCATCCAAGTCTGCCACAACAACCTCATCGCCGAAGATACGACCGATTTCTTCCAGGGTCTTACCCTTTGTTTCGGGGAAGAAGAGGAACACAGTCACTGCGCCGACAAGATTCGTGCAGATAAACAGCGCGTAATATTTGTATTCCACTTCGGCGAAGGCGATGGGCGAGATTTGATTGAAGATGATGTTGATCAGCACGTTGCACACGATGGCGATGGACGAACCACGGGCACGGATCGCCATGCTCATGATCTCGGGGACATAAATATAGTGGATGCTGTTGTATCCCAGCGAGTAACTAAGAAACTCGTCAGCGGAGTCCATGAAAACAGAACCAAGCGCCATCTGCAGACTGAGATGACCGTCCACGCATCGGAAGGGTCACGCCATTCGGTCTGTTTCCAGGTTGATCACTTACATCATGGAGAAGCAGAAAATAAAGGCTATGGTAAAGCCTTTGGCCACAGTATTATCAGTGTGGTTGAATCCTCCGGAGAGACCCATGACCAGCGCCATGTCCATCGCCATGATGATACCAGTAATCCAAAGAGTCTTCCTACGGCCCCATGAATCGACATAGTACAGACAAACGAGGTTTGCAAGAGGACCAACAAGTCCGTAGATACTGATCAGCGGTCAGCAAAGCCAATGCCGACAGGAGAAGGGGCATTTTTCATACCCTGCAAGCAATGTGACGTTGTGTCCAACCATTCCAAGCCCCTTGTACAGGTCCGTTTGGTAGTAGTTGATCACGTTGATACCCGAGAGTTGAGTGAACGCCTGGACAAGAACTGCGAGGATAAGGCGCTTGCGATGACTGCGCCGTGTAAACAGTTCTCCCCATCCAGCCACATGTTGACTCTTCTCAAAACGCAACTGCTCGCGCATCTGGTAGAACTCCGCCTGAATAAAAGCATCGTCTTGACCTTTTTGCCCGTTCAGACGTCTGATCACCGCAAGAGCCTCATCGTCACGTTCTTTTTCGAGAAGCCAACGGGGAGAGTATGGAAGCCAGAAAATTCCTGCTAGGACAACAAGAGCTGGCAGACATTCTAGATGAGGAGGTCAGGGTGCATCCTAGCTTATGGAGACTGGGACTTCTCACGGAATGCCAACTGGAAACGCCATTGGAATTCGCCCGTCGCATAAGAACAGCCAAACCCAACCCACTAGGTAGGTTTAGCACTCGGGATCATTCATGATAACAGCCAAATAGGCAGAGAAGGGAAGAATCAACGTACATTTGCCACTGCGAATCCAACGCCGACGAACTGCGCGTGCAACCCAGCGATCAAACCCCTTTTGTGTGATGGGGCAATCTCCGAGTTATAGATGGGGATGGTCATATCTAAGCCACATTAGAAAACGTATGTCATGTAGCAAGGTAAGGTCCGTACTCATAATTCCAACCGCGAAACCACCAACGATGCGTCCAGCTATGAGCATGCCGACATGGACCGCAGCGGCTTGAATGATACCACCAAGCAAGGCAATGGCTGCGCCAATAGCAATGGTTTTCCTACGTCCTACGAGGCGTTAGCTGGTATCCTCCATGTAGTGATTCAGACAGCTGTACGTACCCAAGAAGTCTGCACTCCATCCAGCAAAGAAGACGCCGAACACCGAACCGGCTCCGAATGTACTGACCACCGCACCCTTGATGCTCGCTGTTGTGCGGGGTTAGATCACGTACACATGCCAAGATGCTCAACAATAGAAGCAAAAAGGACAGGGAGCTCACGATCAAATGGGGCAAAGTACTCCAGAAAGGTAGGCTGCGTGATGACTGTAGAAACAATACCCGAATCGATACCATACAACAAGGAGCCGACCTAGATGCATCGAAGGAACGATGAGCAGCAGTCCGGGCAATAGATAACTATAGGCCCCTACTTACAGCGGCAAAAAGACCACAGGCCCATGTGTAGGCGTTGATGCTCCTGTGATCCGAGGTGGTCATGATGGGATGGATATGCCGAGTTCAACGTGAACACAAGAGGGTATACTTGACCACCCTTTCATCCTGGACGACTTTGCTATATAACAAGTTTTCACACCTTCTCATCCAAATCAGCCTGATTCCTTAGACTCAGACCCTGCATAAAAGCCGAGACAAAGAGCACTACACCAGCGCCCCGTGGGGAAGAACCAAGAATTGGGGGCAGGCTTAACCCCCAAAAGGGCTAGATATCCGACGCCTCCCAGTCATTCACCACACAGTCGGATACTTCTTCAGTTGATTTGGCGAATCCTTCGTACAATCTCCTACCGATGGCGGATATGGTCCGACACAAACCCCCACGCTGGCGCGATCCCTCGGCCTTGGCGTGGCAAAGAGAGGGGGATATCCGGGATAACAAGTCAAGGTATACTATCTTTGGGAGGTCCAAGAGACTGTCAAAGGATCGTGGGATATATCCGGGCGCCTAAATTGCTCGGATTGCTAGATATAGCAGTCGGTGTGTTCCGACGCTGAGTACCTATCTCGACAAGAAGCTCCACGAGGTTGTATAAAGCGTCGACGTTGACTCGTACGTAGCCGGCACTCCCGCAACTCATCCATCGAGCAAAGTACAAGCACCATGGTGAAGTTCTCTCACGGCTGCTGGCATCCAGCACCAGACACTCTTCTTGACTGGGCAGTTGAGACTGTCAAAGCTGAGACACGCGGGGACAGCCTTCACTTTGTGACTGTGAGAGGTTCCTAGAACTTGCGAATTCCACAGAGCTAACGGATGCTGTAGTCGTCCAAGCCGATCAACTTTCGAGGCGATACGTTGAATAACCCGACGTTGACCCATTCCCTCAGTTCGCCCATCGACAATGTTTTGCATCTGTCATCTACCCATTGGACAAAGCAAAAGAGCGTGACCCAAGGGCCGCACTTTGAACTGTTTCCAGAAGGAAAAGTAAACCGTGCAACCAAAATTGAAACAACTAAAACCTCCGATAGCTTGAAGCTCCAGACTGGCGTTATCTCTGCGACTGTGGACACAAGACCAAAATCCTTTGATATTAGCTTCAATGCCCATGATAAGCTTCTTACGAGGCTAGGCTGGCGCTCAGTTGGCTATATAAAGCAGGGAACCACTGCCCTGCATCCCCGTGCCAACTATCTCGACCCCAATAAAGGTCAAAGATGGGTGACATATCAACTGCAACTTGGAGTCGGGGACAAAGTCTACGGACTTGGTGAACGATTCGGACCTTTCATCAAGAATGGCCAGGTAGGGCCCCTTTCCAATTAGTATGTATCAAGTCGTCTGCTCATGGAATTTTCTTTAGAGCGTCGAGATTTGGAATGAGGACGGCGGCACTGGCTCCGAACTCACTTACAAGAACATCCCCTTCTTCGTCACCTCGGCTGGATATGGGGTGTTCATCCCCACTTCAAATTTCATTTCGCTCGAAATCCAGTCCGAACGGACAACCCGGGTCAATATCTCTGTACCGGGAGAGTCTCTCGCCATGTACCTGATTTACGGACCGGACCCTAAATCGATTGTCGAAAGATACACCACTATCACCGGAAAGCCAGCGCTCCCACCCGCATGGACGTTTGGACTCTGGCTCAGTACCAGTTTCACAACGGAATATGACGAAGGCACTGTCACCTCTTTCCTTGACGGGATGAAGGAGAGAGAGATCCCAGTCAGCGTGTTCCATTTTGATTGCTTCTGGATGCCGGCGTTCAAGTGGTGTGATTACGAGTTCGACAAGGACTATTTCCCGGATGCGAAGGGACAATTGACCAGAATCAAGGACCGTGGAATTCATGTGAGTGTACCCCTATGATTGACCTTAAATGGTGTCTCCGTGGAAGCTAATGTGTAATGTGCATCAATTCCGTAGATCTGCGTCTGGATCAACCCATACATCGCCCAGGAGAGCGCAATCTTCGACGAAGCTGCCGACAAGGGATACTTCATCAAGAAGTCCGATGGAAGTGTGTGGCAGTATGACTTCTGGGTATGTCCCGATGCTGAGTTTCACAGTCCTCTCCGAGGCTAACCAAATATCTATCCAGCAAGCCGGAATGGGTTTCGTCGACTTCACCAACCCTGACGCCTGCAAGTGGTACCAGGACAAACTGCAGGCCCTCGTCGACATGGGGGTGGATTCTTTCAAGGTAACACGGCCTTTGTGTCAAAGTTTCCGAGCATCTTCTCATCAATTTTCTTGCAGACCGACTTCGGAGAGCGTATTCCCACGGGCGATGTTGTCTATCACGACGGATCCAGCCCCGAAAAAATGCACAATTACTACGCTTTCCTTTATAACAAGGTCACTTTTGAGGTCCTCGCGAAAAACTTCGGCGAGCACAAGGCCGCCCTTTTCGCACGCTCCGCCACCGCAGGGTGCCAGCGCTTCCCCGTACACTGGGGTGGCGACCCATACAGCACCTTCGAGGCTATGGCGGAGACTCTGCGTGGTGGCCTGAGTCTTGCACTGTCCGGCTTTGGCTACTGGGCCCATGATATTGGCGGGTTTGAAGGCAAACCCGACTCCGGCCTATTCAAGAGATGGATTGCTTTTGGACTACTCTCTAGTCACTCCAGATTACACGGTAGCGGCAGCTTCCGGGTGAGTCCTTGGTCTAGCTGGTGCAATGCTCGGGTTCTTGCATAGACTAACAATGATAACCAGGTTCCTTGGCTGATTGACGAGACTGGCGAGGCTGACAAGGTCCTGAAACATTTCGTTCAGCTCAAACACTCCCTCATGCCCTACCTCTACTCCAGTGCCATCCAAACGCACCAAACTGGCGTTTCTATGTTGCGCGCTTTGTTCCTGGAATACCCCGAGGATCCTATGGCATGGTATCAAGACATGGAGTACTTCCTCGGCGACAGTATCCTAGTTGCTCCGGTCTTTAATGCCGAGGGGAGAGTGCAATATTATCTCCCTAAGGGAGACTGGTATGGTATCATTGACCAGAAAATGCGGACAGGAGGCGGTTATATCACCGAAGAGCATGACTGTTTCTCCTTGCCGGTCCTATTGAGACCAGGGTCTGCAATTGTCCAGAGCAAGAACACAATCAATGAGAGTGTGGTGTACGACTGGGGTAAGGATGTGAGGCTGTTAGTGAACTGGGTGGAAGGAATGCGGACAATTGTGAAGATTGCCGACCATGAGAGCCCCTGTGGGTTCAAGACTGTCCTTAGTATTAGCAGTGAAGGTGACCAGGTCAAGGTGGAAGTTGTCGAGGGCAAGCTAGTGGGCTCGATCGATATTGTGGTGGTCAACAAGTCGTTTGATGCTGCCACTAGTGGGCTCGAACTCGTCGACAGCAGCACTCTGCGTGCGCACGAGGGCTCTTTCGGGGTCTCCTTCCGGGTTGTGTAACGAAATGGTCAAATTGAGCCAATTCGAAGTTGTTAGAAGAAATTCCCCTTTGTTGTGTTGATGTTGGTAGATGTTTCGATGTCCATAACGTCATAGGTCGTAGGGCACGTGAGCAGGGAGGAGAAATGCGCGAGTACGTCTCTCGACTTCTCTTCTCTACCCACTCACTCACGAAGTGGCCCTTACACCGGGGGCAAAAGGTTATGAATATCCGATACATCTCTATGGCTTTTTAATTTCTTGGAGCATAACTATTCTTATATCCACAAAGCGATATCAACACTCCGGCGAGGACTTATACTACTAACGTTGAACAGTATAGTAATGGCATTCGACTCTATTTCTATGCATGCGCTTCTATCTCGTTCGTGTATCGTGGATTCTCGTGACATCGTGGATCATGATCGGACGCAATCAGTGATCTGCCCTGGGATCGCTAGAGCTTCTCGCTCCATCCCCAGACCGACCACCAGCACCGGACAGCGAGCGCACCCCCGTCCGCCGTCTCCCAATCATCGTACCCGATCTCTTCTCCCTCATCGACAACCGCCAGGCCCAATTTCCCCATCCGCTCTCGCAGTTCTTGCACTTGTGGCAGATACGCATCCCGGAGCGGCATCTCAAGCACGACCCGTGCATCCAGACCCCGGCTCAGCCAGTGTGTGATGGTATCGACCAGCCATTTCGGGTGGTTGGGTGAGTACAGCGGGTCGGCTGCGAGGATAACATCGTACTGTTCCGCCAGGGTGGGGAGAGGAGTAGGTGCGACAGACCAGTCCAGGACTCCCGTCGTCACCGTCGCGCTAGTCTTGTTCAGGAGTTCTACGTTCAAAGCCGTGTTGTGGGATAGGTTCGGCACGATATCCGGGAGGTCTGTGAGGTGGATTGAGGCGGAGGAGCCGCGGATGGCTGCGAAAGACAGGCCGACAAGGCCTGTGCCGGCGCCTAACTCCAGGGCGCGGAGCGTTCGGTCGGTCTTGGGTGTGGTGGACATGGAGGGCACAAGTTGCGGGGTGGAATCGAGGAGAGAGTGGAGGCGCCGCGAGAGGAGATACGAAGACACCCAGGTTTTCATTCCCAAGTTGTCGGCCGTCAAGGATGGCTCGTGCAGTGTCAAGGTAAGTTCTTCGCCCCATGGGCTTGGGATCGCAAAAACACGGGACATAGCGGGCATTGCTGTTTGAAGATTCGAACGAATGTCAGACTGCGTGATCCAGAAGAAGCTACAACCACCATGCAGGAACCGCTTGACTTACCGGATCGGCCTGAACGTTCGCTCAATCGGGCTGCGGCGGCGTCCCATACAGCTTCCCGAAGCTCATCGGTTTCCAGCCATGAGAGAGAACTGGAGATGAATGATGTCAGATAACGAGTGACCCCCGCCGGTTGGACGGCGGGCCTTTTCACCGCTTCCTGGGCATTGGAGCTGAAACTCCGCGGTTTGATGGCCAAAAGGTCGAGAGCTCGTAGGATTTCAGTTCCGGATGGTTTGGTATGGACCTGGGGGAGGTCCAGGACTGCAACACTGCTTATCAGTTCCCCTATCGCGTAAATCAGTCAGGGGAGGCAGTTGGAGCGGGCATACCGTGGAGAGGCTCGTCGGGTTCGGCGCTAATCATGGTGTAGGAGTCTCGTAGTGTAAATGATATTTACTGTAGGGAAGTCGGTACTCTACGCAGGGGAAGACGGCTTCAGCCCGCTCATATAGGCATCTGACCCGTGGCAAAACGACTATGGGGCTCTCCGATGCCGACGCAGAAAAAAAAAGTCGTGATCGCCCAAAAAGGAAAGGCCGGGACTGCGGCGTTCCGCGGATCGGATCCGCTACGCCCAAAGAAAGAGTGAAGCAGGCAAACCCCGATCATGTATCCAGATCCTGTCCTTCACATTCGAGGATCAATAGGGAAAGAAGATCATATAAGTGAACAAAAAAAAAAGACGCCCCAAACATCCGCTTCATGGAAACTCCCAACACCCAGACTCCGATCCCAGTCTTATCCATACACATTGAATATATACATCAAAGGCTTCGAACAATAGCCCAATCCACTCATTCTAAGGTCGATTTGAAGCCTTGGTAGGCCTGTTCAATATCAAACGCCAACTCCCGAGCCTGTTCTTCGCTGAGTTCCTCCGTCGCACGCATTTGGTTCAATGCGATCAGCCACTGGATGATTTTGCCCCGGTTTTCAAAGTCCCCGTCAGTAACCTTATTCACCGACTGGATCACCTCAGACAGTAGCGGGTGGAGAGCATCCTTCGATACCATATTCAATTTCAGCGCGTCCAGGAAGGTAATAAAGTTCTCCGTCGCAGTCAGGATGAGAGTGCCCGAGGCACCACCCGTAGGGCCTGATGTCGCGGGGCCCATCTTGGCGGAGGGTGTGCCATGAGTAGCCTGTTCAACGGTGGCAGGAAGTCCGATCCGAAGGCGTTCCGTAGCCCGAGGGCATTCCAACTAAACAAAGCAAAACAGTTAACTTTGTATATAGATAGTATATAGGAAGACGCCCACCCCCCAGGCACGCTTGAAGGTTTCCAGGTCAACGAATTCTCGCGCGACGGTGTCGTCGCCAAGACTGGACTTGTACTGCTTCAATAACCGAGTACACGTTTCCGTATACTCTGCTTCGGTCACAACATCTTTGATGTAAGCCTTCTCGAGGCCATCCAAAGTCACAATAATGCTGTAGATCTCGGCCAGAGACTCATAAAAATCACGATCCGCGGAGCTCGAGCCTAGCTTAACTTCCTGGTACAGCAGTTAGCCAATAGCCCGCAAACAGCCGCAAGACACCCCAGCATACCTCATCGAGATTGATGGATGCCGACCGAGCAGGATTAGGAGTATAGCTGTAGGGTGTCGGCGCATAGGCCAGAGGGCGCTGCGCGTACATGATGATGCGTGAAGACGTTGATAGATGGGGGGTTTGATCTCCAGCTTATCTACTCGCAGCAGAAACGGAGGCGGTCGCCCGTTTGGGAACACCCACCTCACCGCCTTTTTCTGCCCCGACATGTTTTAATTTTTTTTTCTTGTGCCTGCATCTAATATCTCCCATCCCTATTCCCCGATATCCTCCCCCTACTCTCCCCGTTCATATCCTACCTCCGTGTTTGGGTAGGGAATCTCAACTCACAATGGCGGGAGCTCAAAAGAAGTCCACCAAGAAGTTCGAGAAGAAGCACTTGAAAGACGTCCTTGAGCGCAGAAAGGCGGTTGCGAAAATCAAGCAGCGCAACCACCTCAAGGACAAGCGCAGAGCAGACAATGCCAAGGGACGAGAAAACCGTGACGGCAGTGACGATGAAGACGAGTCTTCCGAAAAGGCGAAGAAGAAGAATGCCTTCGCCGGAATGAACGTCGACGATTTTTTCGCTGGAGGTTTCGATATCGCCGATGCCGACGCCGACCAGGTCAAGAAAGCCCGCAAGAAGGACGTTACCCCTAAGACCGGAAAGCGCAAGCGTTCTGAGCAGCTGAAGGATGAAGAGGACGAGTCCGCCGCTTCGAGCGGTGAGGAGGAAGCCGCCGACGCTCAGAGTGACGAGGAATCCGGTTCCGAAGCCAGCGGCGACGCCTTCGAGGAACATAAGGACCAGCTCGAGTCGTTGAAAGAGAAAGATCCCGATTTCTACAAGTACCTGAAAGAAAACGATGCCGAGCTACTGGACTTCGGAGACCACGGAGATTTGACGGAAGTGCTCGAGCTGAGCGAAGACGAGGAGGAAGGCCCCGCAAAGAAGAAGAAAAAGAAGGCAGTGGAGGCAGAAGAGGAAGAAGAGGTGGTGGATAACACACTCACCATCGACATGGTGAAGAAATGGCAGAAGCTGATGGAGGAGCAACATTCGATTCGTGCGATGCGCCAAACCGTTCTTGCTTTCCGTTCTGCGGCCTACCTCGATGAGGTCGATGGCCAGGAGCAGAAGTACTCAATCTCGGACCCCGACGTCTATCACCAGGTTCTCGTCACGGCGCTTGGCACAGTGCCCAAGGCTCTGTCACACCACCTCCCCGTCAAGGAGACCGCTGCTGGCAAGGTTAAGGTGTCTTTGGATTCGAAGAAATTCAAGACCCTTACTCCTCTAATCAAGTCGCATACCTCCTCCGTTCACCAATTGCTCACGAACCTCTCCGATGCCCAGACGCTGAAGTTGACCCTCTCCTCCGTCGAGCCTATGCTCCCATATCTCCTGCAGTTCAGAAAGCTCCTCAAGGCCCTGATCAAAACCGTGGTCGGTATCTGGGCCGACGTCTCTACCACCGAGGCCACCCGGATCACCGGTTTCCTCCTGTTGCGGCGTCTGATGGTCATGGGAGACGCAGGCATCAAGGAAACCGTCCTCAAGACTTCCTACGAAGGAGTCGTCAAGGGCAGCCGCAACACGACGGTGCACACCCTGCCCGGCGTGAACCTTATGAAGAACTCGGCCGCCGAGCTCTGGGGTATCGACCAGAACGTCTCCTACACGACAGGATTCAACTTCATCCGCCAACTTGCCATCCACCTCCGCAGCAGCATCACCAACACCTCCAAGGAATCCTATAAGACCATCTACAACTGGCAGTACGTGCACTCGCTCGACTTCTGGTCGCGCGTGCTCTCCCAGCACTGCGACGGGCTCGCCGAAGCCAAAGCCGGCAAAGAATCCGCCATGCGTCCTCTGATCTACCCCGTCGTCCAGATCACCACCGGCGCCATGCGCCTCATCCCCACCGCGCAGTACTTCCCCCTCCGCTTCCAACTCACCCGCTCCCTCCTCCGTCTCTCCCGCGCCACCGGCACCTACATCCCACTCGCGCCCGCACTCATCGAAGTCCTCAACCTGGCCGAGATGCGCAAGCCCCCGAAATCCAGCACACTCAAGCAGCTCGATTTCACCACTGCCATCCGCGCTCCCAAGTCCTATCTCCGCACCCGCGTCTACCAGGACGGCGTCGGCGAGCAGGTCGCCGAGCTTCTCTCCGAGTTCTTCGTCCTCTGGACCAAGCACATCGCCTTCCCCGAGCTTTCCGTGCCCATTGTTGTCTCGCTGAAACGCTGGCTCAAGCAGGTCAGCTCGCGCAGTGGCGGAAACAAGAACTCCAAAGTCAACCAGATGATCCTTCTCCTCGTCCAGAAGGTCGAGGCCAACGCCCGCTGGATCGAGGAGCGCCGTGCCAGCGTCTCGTACACCCCGCGTAACCGTGCCGAGGTCGAAACCTTCCTGAAGGATGTGGACTGGGCGGCGACTCCTCTCGGGGCATTTGTCAAGTCCCAGCGCAAGCTGCGCGAAGAGAAGGCGAAGATTCTGGAAGAAGGTCGTCGGGAAGAGGAGCGCCGCAGAGCGGCTGAGAAGGACGCGGATAAGGACATGCTGATGGATGATGTGGCTAGCGAGAGTGGAAGTGATGATGAGGACGATGAAGATGTTGTTTCTTCTGATGAAGGTGAGGATGAGGAAGAGGAGGAAGAGGAAGATGAGGATGAGGATGAGATGGAATTCGAAGAAGAAGAGGACTAGATCGGTTCTCTATGTTTAGTCTCTGGCAGGTTTCAGTTCTATATTCCACATGTTTTTATTGGGAGGTTCCCATTTGTTTGATATCAATATAAAAGTTGAAGATTAATTACGGATCATCCCGCAGCTATAGCGAAACAGACAAGCATTGGCTGGCATTCTGGGAACTAAAATGACAAAACTTTTATGTACGAATGACAAAGCAAAATGAATATACAATCACTCAAAAAGCACAGGTAAGGTTATATACTTTATCTGGAGAGGCATCAACACCTCAGACAGTTCCAACTGGCATCTTGTCCATCCCCAAAGCACGCGACTGCTCGCGTCGCAAGGCTGCATCCTCCTCCTCAGCCCAAGCAAGGGACTCGTTCGGGAGCATCACGGCCTGATCAATAGCCACAGGGAGGCCTCTGTGTCGGCCTCGCAAAGCAACCGCAGCAAGGATGAGCTTGCTGATTGTGTGCCAGGCGCCACAGAAGGACGAATTGGTGCCCGGATAACCAACGCTGACTCCGACACAGCCGTAGGCGGAGACAACTTCAAAGATGATGTTGAAGGTCGAATAACCCACGGGGTCCTTGCTGTAATTGGGAGCCTCGGCAATGGCAATGAAAAGAACCGCGAGGGCAATCCACCATATGTCGTGGCTAAGCTGGGATCGGAGCTGCTGGTGGACAAAGTAGCTGCGAGATGACTCCGGGGTCATAGCGTCTTGTCTGCCGAGGAGATGGTGCCGTACGAGACTCATGAAAACGCCGGGGGTCTTTCGAGAACCTGTGCCCTCTAGCGGGTCATCATGGGTGTAGATCCCCAGAGAGCGTTCTTCGTACACATTGGTGTTCCTCATCGTCACCAGGACTGGATATGCAGAAACGTACATCATGAGGACGTATAGAACAAGAAGACCCTGGCGGAGATCGGCAATAGTCACGACGTAAAATCCACCAGCACGAACGGCGAGTGCTTGGAACAGTCCATCCAGGACTCGATAGCCGGTGGGCAATTTCTCGATTTCTTTGTTCCCAATGGCCAGTAATTCAAACATGGCCCAGTCAAGGCCGTTCAAGACTATGATAGTACCAAGCAAGTACCAAGTGTGACGTGCTGGGAAAAGGTTGGTGTACACTCGTCGGGGGTGATCCAAGATAAAATCTAAGGTCACTGCCCAAGGTTTCCAGGAAACGTCGCGCGGGAGCAAACGCCGCATGGTCCATATAATGAACCTCAGGAAACAAGGATACAGTGTGTTTCCTGCAAGAATGAGAATTCCCATGGTGATAATTGGATACGCACTGTACGTGAATTAGCATGATCAATTGGACGCAATGTAGAGATCGATGGTACCTTGTCTGCAGTGCAGTCATGTTATCATCCAGAAGAGACATGCCACTGTTCACGAAGGCAGAGACCGCGAAAAATGCGCCGGTCCAGAATGGTGACAGTCCATTCCTGCGAGGAATATCAGGGTGGTTCACCTCCAGCCAGGTTCCCACCCCAACAATGCCGAGAATAATGAACAAGGCCCAGTAAAGGAAGACGACAATCGATAGGAATGAGATAGCTCTATACTCAACCCCGCCAAGCTTTTCTCGCTCTTCCACCGTCAGGCCATAGAACTGGGAGTTTCTGGCAACAGAGCCCTTGGAGGTGAAATATTTTTGGGTTCCGCGTATCATGCTCTTTAGCGCGGGCAGATCTTGCTCCTCCTCTTCAACCACAGGCAGATGTGGCGTAGCATTGCTCGGATGGTTATTCAAGTCCAACCGAGCCCCCACGCCAGCGTTGTGGAACAAATGGTGATGATTACGGTGGCGATGGGAACGCACGTGGCTGAGGGTGACCTGGTCATCGCCGGTCCATCGGATATGATCATCATCAGCTGTGTCTGTTGAGAGTTCAATGGCATCGCCATCGACCGTGTCAGGCACTTTAGGACTATGTTTAGAGTCCGGGCGTCCAATTTGATCACCCCCCGATTCGGGGCTTGGTGCATCTGTTCTACGACGAGACGAGAGATCAAGACTTCGAATACGTCGGAAAATTCTGTTCTGCGCCCATTCCTTAGAGATCCCTTTGAATTTGGTCTCAAAGGCCTTCCTTCTCACGAGGAGCACAGTGATTGAAATAGGGATTGCATGTCCCACGATAAGAAGAGCGAACAAGATGGCTTGTTGGAAAGTGTTCAAAGTCGATAGATCAACCTAAAGAGAACCATCGGCATCTATTCACACCATCGTTTGACCTGAAGCAGAGGGAGTTGACTTACAGTGTTGAGTCCAGCCCCAGTGATTGCACTGACGCACATGAAAAAGGAGTCCCAAAAAGACACGCTACGGAAGGGGTTTGTAGCGCCCCAAAAGACCAGGCTGCATGCCAGTGATAAGAAAATGAAATAGGCATAGTGAAGGGTGATAAAATTGAGTGGTGGCAGCACACTGATAATGCTCCGGGCCAAAGGCCGGAACCAAGCTCGGGCTATATGAAAGTTACGTCAGCAAGTTCAACGTCCATGACCTCAACTATGGGGATCTGAGCCAATTGAGCAATGGGATAGAGAAATGAGAAAAGTGTAAAGCATAGGAATGAGTAGTAATATGGAGGAGAACTCACAAATCATTTTCCTGCTCGACCAAATGGACGCAGCTTGTGGTCGAGCAAAGAAGCCTTCTAGCAACGTCAATGACGAGCCAGAAGCCGTAGGTCGTTCAGAAAGTTACCAGACACCGGAGGTCGTTGGAGCTGAGGCAATTTGAAGTTCGTTGAGGATTGTTTATCCTACTGCGGGGCGCACACCGCTACCCACAAGGATTTTGAAAGAAATGGAATAAAAAGGTCTTCTTTAGTCGGGTCCGATAACACATTGTCTGACAGTTTGGTGGGTTGATTGGGAAGCTGAAGCCTGGTTGTTGGAAACTCAAGGCGTGTGTTTTGTGAAAGATGATACTCAAAGAGGGAGGGCAGGTACGCAGAATGTTGCGGTGTGGCGGTTGAAGCAATTGATAAGACGCGTGGATGGGTTAGAAATCTTCTTCTCGGGTTGGTTTTGAAAGAAAGATGGTCTATCGCGGGAGAAAAGCGTGTGTTATTCCATTTCAACGGCTTGATCCGAGTAAACAATGATGAGTAGTATAGGTGAACGTGATTGAAGAGAAGCAAGAAACATTCGGATGAAATTCACACTCGCAAAAAAGAACGGAGCTCGGCACGTGGAGCCCATTCCAGAAGCGGTAAGGGCCCGCGATCGACGCCCGGCTTGGCCAATCTTGACCTGGATTTATCGACGGTAGGGCTGGACCAGAAACTTTTTCCAAGGTACACAAGATGTCAATTCATCAATTCATACATCATCTCTCACCTCCTTCTCCCGCACCCAATGCCCGCTTTTCCCTCCCTTCTTCTCCAACAGCTGTACTCCTCCGATCATCATCCCCTTGTCAACGGCTTTCAGCATGTCGTAAACCGTCAACGCAGCCCCCATCGTCGCCGTCATTGCCTCCATTTCCACTCCCGTGCGTCCCAGACAGCTGACCGTTGCCAAAACATGCATGGCACCATGCCTCATTGTACCATCGATCTTCTCCGCTGATGCCGGGTCAACTAATTGGACATCCACCTCGACTCCCGTGATCCCAATTCCAGGATGGCACAGCGGGATGATGTCCGGGGTCTTTTTGGCCGCCATGATACCGGCAATGCGTGCTACACTGAAAACATCTCCTTTGCGTGTTCCTCGGCCTTCCCGGAGCAGCTCCCACGGACGACCATTAGAGAAGTGCACGTAGCAAGTTGCCGTTGCCGACCGTTCTGTCACCGGCTTCTGACTGATTTTCGTCATGTGGACGTTTTGCGACGGCGTCAAATGCGGTAGATCCGCGTCGGATTCTGTAGGGAGAGACACGCTACGCATGCCTTTGGGCTTATTTGACTGAGAGGTGCCGCGATGCTCATCATGGTAAAGTCGCATTTGCGACGCCACAGGTGCACCGGAGCTCAGAATGTGAGTCGGTATAGTTTTCCAGGGATTTGTTCTGGGCATTATAGAGAATGGCCTATGCGAATAGTTGGCACCCGAAGCCTTCACACGTACATTATCTATCTCATCCATCAGCATCGGTCCGAATGAAAGCCATCAGATCGTAGATACAGTCGGACCAGAGACTAACTAGTTCACGGCCACAAATAAGGTATCTCAAGGAACAAAACACCAATAAAGACAGAAATGCATATCCAAATACATGCATACAGTCGTAAGTCATAACATGCAATTGCCACATATTCAATGAACAAGAGGAGTTTGCGCCTACCCACCGATAAGTATCATAGGTCTATTTTTCATATTCTTCAGTTCGCTCATGCCGGCATGCTTGGCCTTCTTCCGTTTCACCGCCATTCCGATGATGTCGAGGAGCTCTCGCTCTCTCTGATTGACCAACGTAGCGTCATCCTCGGTATGAGCAGCGGTGGGGGCTGTCTCCAGGAACCGAAGCTCCTTCATTGTTTGTTCGTCAATGGGCTGGCCATTGTTCTCCTTCCGAATGATATCGCGGAGAGATACCTCTGCGTTCCCGAACAAACAGACTTTCAAGTTTCCGTCCGAAGTGATGCGGAGACGGTTGCAAGTACCACAGAAGTTATGCGTCATGCTCGTGATAAATCCGACTCGGCCCTTGAAGCCAGGAACACGGTATGTCTTGCTCGTATCATTTTTGTGGCCGGTAACCTTTTCCAGCGACGGATATTTCTCCCGAATAATGGCCAACATTTCCTGGTAGGACACCATCTTTCCCTGGTTCCACTTGTTGCCGTCGAAGGGCATATATTCGATGAAGCGTATCTCTATGGGGCTGTCACGTCCCATTTCAACAAAGGGGAGGATCTCCCGATCATTCACTCCACGCATCACGACGCAGTTGATCTTCAGTTTAATGCCAGCTCCCGTCTTGTTCAGTTCCAGGACTTTGTCGATGCTTTTCATCACTGCGTCCAGGCCCTTCCTCCGCGTCATGATTTGAAACTGGAAGGGATCCAATGTGTCCAGGCTGAGATTTATTCCGGTCAATCCCGCCTCAACCATGGGTTCCAGCTTGCGGTGGAGAGAAATCCCATTTGTCGTCAAGCATAGCTCCCGCAACCCATGACGGCGCAGCTCACCAATCGACTGCATCAGGGGTACTATGTCTTTTCTCACTGTCGGTTCCCCGCCTGTCAGGCGGATCTTCGTGACCCCTTGCGAGACGAACAGCGACGACAGATAGACGATCTCGGGCGAGGTGAGGAGACGGGCGGGTGGCGACAGCTCCACACCTTCTTCCGGCATGCAGTATACGCATCGAAGATTACACCGCTCAGTGACGCTTATCCGCAGATAATCATGCTCTCGGTTGAAGTTGTCGGTCAAGAATTCAGAGAAGGGCTTCGCCGAGCGTAGCGCAGACCATCGTGAGGACACGGGTTTAGGGGAGGGAGTTGACGCTGGAGGAGGGGTGTAGGGCGGAGAAGTGTTGATATCGCCACTTATTTTCGATGCTGAATTGGCTGGATTCGTGCTGTAGAATCGAAGGCTTTGTGTTAATGTCTTGTTGCTGGTCTGGGTCCGGCAGACACGTCTGCGGGGAAATCCAATGAACAATCGCAGGGGCACAGAGGCCCGTTTAGGAATTAAGAAGTCAGTCGTCATGAGCAGGGAGTCTGCTTTGGGATGACCAGCACGAGGTTAGTTTCGGCATCCCAGACTACCTTGGGGTCATATATAAAGAGCAATAGGCTTGTGGGGGGTTTGGTTTGCATGAGATAATAGAGAGAACCCGTGATAAGAGCGGGGGTGATTCTCCGCGGATACGGAGGACGCCGCCTGGCGGTGACTAACACAGTGATAGTTGTCACGTGAATAGGCTCTCGACTGAGCTTCCCTATCGAGACTAGTACAGATTCTACACTTGTGAAAAACAAGGTATGTTTTAGAGCATATACCTTCCAATATGATCCTTTCAGCTATAGAATAGATGTGGGCTTTACCGTATTCGAACGACTTCGTGGGAGAAGCTTGGGTGTTGTAAAAGGTCTTGGTGAGATTTATTCAATGGGCACTATGTCTATCCTGGCATAGGGAGCATTTTTTGGACTCTCTTCACCAGACTCTGTTCAAATTGCTCCACCCCATTGCTCTGCTCCCGCAGCGTGCCGCCTTTCATGACATACACGGTACGCCTTCTGCTCTCACTTTCATCTGTTTCTTCATCTACCCCCGCAAAACCTTCATCTAACTGGTGGTCCAAATCGCGCTTCCCTTCTATGACTGAACGCATGAGGAATCGGTCATGCGACACCAGCAGGATGGCCCCGTTGAAAGAGGACAGCGCAGATGCAAGTGCCGTGACGGTATGAAAGTCCAGATGTGTGGTAATTTCATCCAGCACAAGCAGATGCGGAGAATTCCAAATCACCTTCGCCAGTGCTAGGCGAACCTTGGGAGTTTCGATGCGTCAGCTTATGTCAAACAGAGGCGCACGATGCTACTCACTAGTTGGCCGCCAGAGAGACGGGAGACTGGAACGTCAGAGACTACTCGCCCCTGGAGGCCTAAAGTTGCCAGCAGTCCTCTGAGTTCCCCTTCGTTAAGCGTCCCATCGACGACTTTCGACATCAACCCCAGTGCAGTCAGACCTGAGTCTCCCTGGCCTAGTTCCTGTAGTTCTTCAATAGAATGCTGCGCGTAGTACCCCAGCTTCAGCCTGGAATGAGTCGCGACCTTGCCCTTAGTCGGCAGGGCACCTCCCACCAGCACACGGACTAGAGTCGATTTTCCAGCGCCATTCAGACCCATGATACCCACTCGATCGCCCATATGGACAACAAGGTCAATTGCGTTCAATATCGGTGTGTCCGTAGGTTTGTATTTGAATGTCACTCCTTCTAGAGAAATCAGCGGACCCGGAAACCGTAGCTCAGTGGCGTCAGGCAGGGCCATTGTCGCGCCTTTCTCATCCGTGGGCACTTCGATTTCAGCGCGTGCACTCAAGTGCCAGCCCGTGAGGTCACGGTTAAGTTTGAACCGACCTCCATTAGCGCTGACTTGGATGCCCATCCGGTTGTCGAGTTTCTTTTGCCGCGACTTCGCCATCCGCAGTTTGTTCTCATCGTTGGTCTTCTTTCCGGTCTTAACGGCTTCGCGAACGGTGGCTTCCATGTGTGCGGTTTGTCGCTCTTGGGCTTCCTTCATGCGGCCCCAGTACAACTTCTGTTCTTCAAAGTCCTTTTCGTATGCGGACAGGTTTCCTCTGAAGTAGTTGAGCTTTTCATCACGGAGTATGACGATCTCTTCGCAGACGGCGTTGATGAAATCCCTGTCGTGCGAGACCAAAATAATGGTGGTCGCTGAGGAGTCGCGTAACTGTTGGAGGTAATTCTCCAACCATACCACTCCCAGAAGGTCCAGGAAGTTCGTGGGCTCGTCCAGGATCATAATGTCTGGGTTCTGAATCAATACGCTGGCCAGCATGCATCGCATCCGCCAGCCACCTGACATGGTCAGGAATGGTTTATCGAAGGCACTCTCGCGAAAGCCTAAGCCGATGAGGATTTGGCGGGCTGCTTGTTCGATATCAACGAGTTTCATCTGACTGCTGTTAGCATAACGGTCATCGCCCCGCTGGCGATGATACTTACAGCTTCGAACTGTGACTGCAAATCGTGGAGTGTCTCCACCGCAGCTTGTGTATCCTCCTTGATAGCGTCGGCCTCAATAGATTCTTTTTGCTGGCCCAATCTGATGTGGTAGGAGTCAGAGAGAACATGTTCAACGGCTCGAAGGAAACGCACAGTTCAAGGGAAGCTTGATACTTGGCCTCCACGGCCTTGAGGTCTTTCCGTGCTTGTAGCCCTCTAGTACCACTCTTCAGACTGGCATTCTTCTGTGCCAAAAAGAGCTGTTGTTCCGTTCGTTCATGGCGTATTCTACGGATAGCGAGTACCGGCTCTAGGGGATCCTCTGTCTCGAAACTTTTGGATAGGACTTGAGACCGTGCCCATCAGCATGTTTGTAGGGTTTATCAATGATAGGGAGCATACCATTCATATGCCGAATGACCTCATTTCTGTGATTGTCACTACTCATGACATACTGAAGAACGGTTTTGTTCTGGGTTTCCACTGTGTTCGTTTCCAATCCCTCCTGGTCAGTGGTATCTGTCTGCTGCAGAATAGCAACGCGAGTGGAATGCGGTATACCAGGAACCAGTTTGTCGGCCATTGCCCGCAAAAGAGCTGAGGTTGGTTAGCATGAGTTTACCCATTGGTCAATACCACTGACGGTGCTGTGAATACTATCTTGAAGCATCCCGATTACTTACTTGATTTTCCCGTTCCATTGCGACCTATCAACCCGTAGTGTACTCCCCCCTTGAGACGCAAATGGGCATCGGAAATGAGTTCCTTGGTGTCCGGCTTGGCTTTTGATTTCCCTTTGGATTTTAGCCTTGAGGGGTCGTCTGAGGTAGTTTCGCGTGTGGATGCAACAGCAATAGTGAGTCCTTCGACATCGATCTGAGACTGTCTGTTAGTTGGGGATCCAAGGCTCATCTATGGGTAGTGTCGTGTACCTCTTGGGACGGTCGATCATCAAGAAGATGGAATCTCGTCTGTTTGCAAGTCGCAATGATGGATGGCTTCATATTGCGTGCAGATTACTGGGTTATAGGTACCTCTGGGGTAGCCGCACTATCTTGCGTAGAAGAAAAGTATGAAATGAACAGGGTCTCATCTGCGGTCAATGGCACAGTAAATGCAGAGTCTTTCTATATAAATCGGGAAGACACAGCTGTGTCCCCTTTGGAGCGCCGGGCACTTGTTTGGGAAGATGTCCCCACCACACAACCAGTAAACATATCAGGGCATATGACTGATTTGCATAAATCTAACTACCTCGGTGATGATGAGCCCCCCGCGAGATGCCCCTGGCGTCTGCTATGACAGGTTGTGAAGAGGCGAGTTGGATGGAGCCGTCGGGGTCCGAAAACGGCTTAGCGGGGGCTCAGAGGGATGGGAACCCAATTAACAGCATCTCGTTACTCATTCTTCATTACTCTCCACAAAGCCAAGACGGCTCTTTTCTTCTGCGTTGATGAAAGATGGCATTTGGATGACACATCGATGACTCACAGTGGAAGTCGACGCTTAGATCATCGCGGGTTTATCCGTGTTCTCGTTCACGAGATGACCAGACCCTTATACGGAGTCTTTCTTGGCATGATATATCCATTCAGGTCTGGCTAACGGTGCATCCTCGCTCCAGTAACAACTAAACTTCACATTACATCGATGGCCTCTCTAACAGGTAGCTTGACTTCCTCGTTGAGTATAGTGTGTATCATTCCATGGTAACCCAGACGAAGCTCTGGGTGGCGGTTGGAGTCCACCACTCAAGGCTCAATCCCCAGCCATATGTCCAACGAGATTCAAGAGGTTTGGAGTAGCATGCCACCAGCCAGTCAAAAAGGCTGTTAACGTCAAGCGGACACCATGATGACCTCACCCATTGACCCCGTGGATTGAGAAGCCTATATAAGGTCCCGATGGCTCGGTAGCTATTCTAATCTCGACACCACTACTCAATGCAGCCTATCTTGTCCAAACACATGTGAACGAAGAATATACCATATATTTTCACCATGTCCTCTAGAATTAACCGTGGAGACTTCGCCAACCGCCCTCAGGAGGAGGAGGCTGAGGATATTGCCCGCAAGGGTGCTCAGAGCAGTCAACAGAGCGGTTCCGCCAGCATGGAACCTGGCAAGCAGGTGTGTTCTCTCACTTGAGACCACAGTGTATCAGCAATGAGACTAATCTTATCCAGCGTGATATCTCTTCTATGGGCGGACAAGCTTCCAGTGAAAGCTTTGATACCGGCGAGACTGGCGGAAGCCCTTCTGAGCGTCGCGCATCGTCGAAATACGCTTTTACCCATGACCAATTGAGCCACCCCGACGAGTGAAGATGTGGTTATCTATCGTGTAGGATGCTTTCGTATACGTGTATGCTACGTTCATTGTGTATTATGAAACTTGGTCTTGCCCTGCTACATACTCATGAATATATTGATGAATTGACATACCTGCTGATTCCGCTCGGCACATGACAGATGCTGCCACAATTGGAGTAGTATTGAAATAAGAGTACGCCATGGTTTTTTATTCTTCCTGCACATATCATGAGCCTCTGTTCATGTGTTACGGATCATTTTTGGGGACTACTCTTGATAGCGAGACGTCCTCCGGATAAAGCAGTGCAGATGCTGTCCATGCTCATCGGTTCCAACTACGATCATGAGCTATGTGATAACAGCATCTCAAAATAGACTCCCGACTTGTAAGACACTGGACTATGATCGGCATACAGAAGGCATGAACACGATGGTGAAATAAGAAGCAGCGTGGCTGTGCATGGATGTCTAAACATACCCTAAGTGATGGTCGGGTTAGGCTGCTAGATTTCCTGAATTCTACTAAAAATAGGGCCATGTCTAGTGCTGCGATTTGCGTGGACTTTGCATACTCTGAATGGTTGGCAGAAATTCGCTGTGCAAGACAAGGTGATAGCAGATATGTTATGCATATACTTCGCATACGATCCTCATACTCAACTGCTAAGAAGGCTTCTGTGTTGTTGCCGCATGGCAAATAGAGCAGCCCAGAACCTTTCTACCGAATCCAGAATGCAAAGGCAACCTCTACTCCTTTGAGTATATCGTCCGTGTTGGCGAGGCACATTCAGCGCATACGTAACCCTCTAGCAAGCACGCTTACTTAGGTAGGAATAAGGACTCGGTCTTTGCATGTTCGCGTCCAGACCAAAATTTTTTATATACTGAAAACCCGGGATATCAGTCTAGAATATACCCACCACGGTTCGTCCCATGGGTGTTATCCGGCACATACGCACACTCCGATTTTATCTGATCGGACGATCTAGACCGACGAGGCTGTGGTGGCTCGGCTTTCGCTTCTTTTACTGGAGTCTGCTATGGAGTATCTCCGACTGTCCCATTGCCTCAATCTATGGCTGAGCCATCGTTAGCTCGTCTACCATATGCATGATCATGTGGACCCAGCACGAGCGGTTGAATCTAACCACAGACTGAAACATGCGTGCATCTAGAGGCGAGTATGGCTTACGTGGTTCTTATGGCTGTTCTCCATGCAGGCATTGGTAGCCGATGGTGGTGGTATGGGCTCTTGAGAGGTTGGAGGCGTTCACCGACAGTCAGGAGACGCCATTGCACATGGTGTAGTGTTGGGCATTGATTGGATTACAAGTTTGACAGTATGTATGTCGACACGGGGTACAATGTGATATCACGATGATTGAGGTTGAAGAGGCACATGCACCTACCCTCTACCTAGGTGAACATCTAGCAAAGCACTCTAGTCGAAATATTATCAGCTCGAGAATCAAGTCGTTATCGGCCACTAGTACACCCACGGCGTTCCGACTCTTCTCCGGATCCTAACCATTGTTGCAGCACGAAGGGGAGTAATCAGCTGTACCGAAGAGGGAAGATCCAATCGGCGGCTGGGAAGACGGGCAAACCACTTAGTTTTGAGACAGAGTTGTTAGAAGAAGGCAAAAAGTCCAAGACCACTCGATGCATCCATGGAAGACGGGAGGCTCGATGCTGCATGAGTGGCTGTGCCGTTCGACGGCAACCTTGAGCGGGCGCCAAGCTTTGCTTGCGGTGATGGATAGTGCGCCCTCGACCCACCAATCTCCACTCCACCCAGTGGAAGAGCGTGGATGGGAAAGAGAGAAGTGGGTAAGTCTCTCAGGAGTCGAGAATCAGTCCATTGAGGGGCCCTCTTGTATTCTAGAAGGGCCGGAGGGAGAGTTTCCTAGGTGAGAACCAGAAGGGGGTTGGAGGTCAACTGGACAGATATCCAGATATCAGGATCATTGAATAGGAGGAGAGGATTTACTGGATTCATCTTTTGCGGAGCTGAAACACTGGTATGTGATGCTACCCATACATAAATCATGGTGAATGGTCAATGGACGGAGAAGCATTCTTGCCACTGAGTGGACACCTAATGTTTTGGTTGTTATTATTATTATTCTTCTGAGGATGGTTGTCGCCAGGGCATCGCCTATTATTTTGCAACGTTCAGCCTGCTTAGTCACAGATAGCCATTCTGATTGGTCTCCTCGACGCCATTGACATCACCGGGCGACCGACGGCCGTCCAAGGAAATGCCAATTCTTAGTGGGAGAGGAGAAGTCGACTTGAAACGGCAAAGTGTCACAGGAGGCAAAAATCCTGGACGGGCAGTAAGGCACTATGATTCCTTTGACTGGAATAATTTTCTCGTTGGTTTGATTAAGGTGGGCTCCCATCAAGGGGGCGGCTCGGCATAACTCCTGTTTTGAGAAGGGTAGGATTTTCTGCACTGCAGGGTACAGTTGAAGTTCTGCCAGCGAAATAAGAAGGAAAATAAAAACAACATAGAAAAAATATAATCAAAGGTCTAAAGAAAACTCCTTATGATTCCACAGTGCCTGGATCTTTCACCATCGCCGATCTGCCGGATGGTTGAGCCCAGGAGCCAGGAACTGCGAAAGGGAAAGACTTAGGGCTGGCCCTAAAGCTTTCCCTTCTGGGACACTAGGGCTGCAGCGACAGCCAATCAGCTGCGCTTAGTCAGCGGAGGACGCGCAATCCGAAGAGTTACCTGAGGATTTCTATTCCTGGCGTGGGGAAGCAAAGGTTCCCCTGGACTCACCCTACCGCAGTGGAGATCCCATCCCATCCATCCTCTCCTTTCCCTCTTATCCCCCCTCGGTGTTCCTCACTCTCTCATCTCCTCCTCTGTCCAGACCTCTTTCTTCCCCGTCGATCTCCCACTCTGGTTTGTTTCTCGACCAAACCACCCGTATCCTTGGTTAATTTCATTATCTTCCATTCTTCTTCCTTTCGACTTCCTCTCTCGGTGTCCTTTTCCGATCGCCTCTGTTCCTTTTTAGATCCATCCTTCCCGCTCCTCGCCGTTCGCTCCCCCTACGACTCGATCTTCATCCTCCTTGTATCCTATCCGGATCCGACCGGTATTATCACCCCATCAACGGTCGGATATCATCTAAATCACTTCTGCTTTCTCCTCAACATCCCTCTACCCCACTGAGGAACTTTCCACACAACGATTACAACATGGCTGCCTTGACGGAACAGCCGCCTGTGGCTCCCTCCACATTCGACCAGGATATTGACTCCTTCCTCAACCTCGATCAACTCACCTATACGTCCGCCGAGCCATCTCGCTCGAAAACCACCCTGTCCACTCAGCCGGCCATTCAAAACCCCGAATTTGTTGCCAACAACCAGTCTCCTGTCGTTTTCCAGGGTCCAAGTCATCAATATGACGAACATAAGCAGCAGACCGGTCTTCCTCCCGGCGCCCTGGCTCAAGCCATGACTTTCAACCAGATGAACGGCATGGGATTCGGCGGTGCAAGCCCCGGTTTCCCGATGAATAGCGACATGTTGCCGAACCCGCCGATGAAGCGGGAAGACTCTCTCGATTTCAACTCTTTGCCCACTCGGAACCCGTCTGACATGGACCTGGAGTCCGACAGCATGAGTGCCGTGCCTGGCTACTACTATTCCCCCAACCCCAACAACAAGAACCAGTTCGTCGACCCCAATGCCCTGGGAGGCCATGAGGCCATCCCTATGGGCCCCTCGACCCAGGTCGGTCGCATGTATCCCGGAATGCATCAGCAGCAGGCTGCGATGGCGCGGGCTGCCCAACAACAGAAACACCATGAAATGCTCCGCCAACAGCAAATGCAGCAGCAACATCAGCAACAGCAACGCCGGATAGATGAGCATATGCAACAGACGGCGCCGTCGATGGACCAGCCTCGTGCGCCGAACCCAGTGGTGGATGAGCGGATCTCGCGACTACTGCAACAGATGCGCCAAACCTCAGTTACCTCGCCTGATGAGACTCCCTCTCCGTCGGCCCTGCCGCAAATGACCAAGGCGAAGAAGGACGAGCAAGAGATGGACGAGGATGAGCGGCTGTTGGCTAGTGAGGAAGGAAAGAAACTGAGCAGCAAGGAGCGTCGTCAACTCCGCAACAAGGTGTCTGCTCGTGCTTTCCGCTCGCGCAGAAAGGGTATGTCCACCGCGCATCTCATCCGTATCAGTACGTACTAACATTGCATCATCTAGAATACATTGGACAGCTTGAGAGTGAAGTTGCCGCCAAAACCAATGAAGCCCACGAGTTGCGCCTTCAAAACCGTGCCCTCTTCGAAGAGAATGCTCGTCTTACCGACCTGGCTCGCATGCTTCTCTCGTCTCCCCATTTCTCTCAGTTCCTTGACGAGATGAATGCGAATGGGATTCCCTTCAACAACCCAACTCAGCCGACTCAACCGCAAGCTCAGCCGTCGCAGCCCCAGCCCCAGCCCCAGCCCCAGCCCCAGCCCCAGCAACACCCCGTCATGTCGCAGGCGCCTATGCAGTCTACTATCCCTAAGGAGGCGACCCCTGCTCATCCTACCCAAGACTTCACAACGTCCCAGACCCCCCAGGTCGGTATGGTCATGGTTCCTCAGCAGACCATGGACGTTTCGGCTATGAGTCTCAACAGCGGGTGGAACTCGGGTATCGACATGAACTACGCGAACGCATCCGTCTTTGCCGTTTTGGAAGTCCCTGAACCCCCGGCCATCGATACCGAATTTCTGTCTGGAAAGGGCTCTGGTCTAGGATCCTACATCCCCCAGCCGGCTAGTACCAAAGATGAGGCGCCCGTCTTGGAGCAATTATATATCGCAGAGCGCTCTACTGGCTCGGATATCGGAATTGAAGACCCGGAATATGAAGTCGATGAATCCGATCCCGCCTTCGCTCTCTTTAAAGACGCACCGACAGCAGCTCCTGTTGATGCACCGACTATCCCCACTTTCGATGGTCTTCATTCCGACAAGCCTGCACCAGTCTACCAGCTGATCGTGGAGAACGAGTCGAGGGCTGCGGAGCGTCAGCTGGCTCACTTCTGTCACGACATGGAAGCTGCCTTCCACCGTGTTTCCTTGGTGACTTCTCATCTTTCGTGATTCCCCATATGCATTTGAGCCGTTGAGATTAATCTTTGCCCTGTACTTTTTTTTCCCTCGTCCTTTGCGGCAGTCCGAGTACCGATTTACTTGACGTGCCTTTCTTTTGTAGACTTCTACGGTTTCCTTTGTTCATGATCGTGTGACTATATATGGCGTCCGAGCCGTCTTACTAGGCTGTCATTTTCTCTATTTTATTTTTATTTTTTCTATCTTGTTATCTGGTGTTATCGGGTGTGAAATGGTAGCCTGAATGGATTGGATTGGATTCTGGAATTCGGATACCTTTGGATTGGGACTTTGAAAGAACCCAAATTAGGAAGAGATTCAATATGAAAAGTCTGAAACAATGATTTATTACCTTTGATAGACGTAGTTTTTCTCTGAAGGTGGTGGATGTGTCATCCAGAGTCTAGTCATCTGGAGGCTCTTAACAGAGTTCATGACGGCTCCTGTCCCGACTGAGATCACCTCCCCAACTTCCTACTCCACTTCGCCGCACCTGCGATCCTCTCTCATTATCTCGTTTGTCTGGCAATGAGTCTGCTTTAACATCTCCCTCTCTTCTCTTTCCAGCTGTAGACCCTGTTTTCTTCAGCAAGTTGGCTTCCCTTCGCCTGTCGCGAGGGCTGTTCACGAAAGCCTTTCGCGGGACCCTCGCCCCATCGACAACCCGCACTCCGATTTTTCTACCCACCTCCCTCGCACGACTTTATTCCTCCATCAAACCTCCTGTCTCCAAGCCGAAATCGCCTTTTCCAGACAGTTCCGGATCCAAGCGAACGAAGCGCAAATACCGATCCCCTCAAAAACAATTCTCGCGCGTTCGTCGGCCTTCGTCACCGAAACAAGACTTCGATCCATTTTTCGAGCCGGAAACCTATATTTTACGAGCCCCCAAACTCAGGAACCGACAGACAAGAAACTACCTCCTATATAGTCCGAGCGCCCACAAGAAGCTCACAGGGTTCAACTTCCTCCCCACGCCGCCCACCGGAAACCATCCCATGAAGTTCTACTTCCAGGTGGTGACGACGCCCACCGCCGACACCCCCGGCACGTCTGTCCTTCTTTACTTCCCCGATAAGCGGTATTTCTTCGGCCAAATTTCCGAAGGAACTCAGCGAGCATGCACCGAGCGTGGCGTCCGGTTGTCCTACCTCACCGACGTCTTCCTGACGGGCCGGATGGAATGGGCTAATACGGGCGGTCTCATCGGCGTGATTCTAACACAGGCTGACACCCTCGCCAGCTCCACCGCGGCCATTGAGACGGCCGCGCGCGAGAAGCAGGCGCGTCGACAGAACAACGCCAAGGATGGATCTGCCCAGCCGCAGAAGCTGGAGCATGGCGTTCCCTACGCCGTGGAAGATGGTCAGGCGGTCACCCAGCGTGGAAGGCTGACGATCCACGGACCACGGAACTTGGCACATACGCTGGCAACGGCGCGGCGATTCGTCTTCCGGAAGGGAATGCCCGTCTACACGAAAGAGTACGACTCGGAGACCATGTCAAGGACGATGCCGGGGACCGAGGATCCGTTTGAGAACCCTACATGGTCCGACAGTAATATCAAGGTGTGGGCTATGCCGATTCGCCCGGCCACGTCGCTCCCGCCGAAAACTGCGTCACGCCAGCCCAGTCCGCAGAGCCCACGGAAGAGGAGCTTGGATGAGTATGAGGAGCGGAACGCGCCGTTGAACCCAATGGACGAGCACACCAAGAGCCAGATCATGAGGCAGACCGTCATTACCGACATGTTCAACTCCACGTGGAGAATGGATGCACTGGTTGAAACCCCGCTTGCCGAGGTGAAGATGCCCGCAGTGATGTTTGTGCGCAACCCTGAGACCAAGGACCTCGACCGATACACGGGACCTCTTCCGGGTAGTGGCGAGCCTCTGCCCGATATTAAGGTGCTCGTTCGCCAGCCGTGGCCTGGAGCGACGGTGGAAAAACTCCCGCCCACAACGTGGTGCGATGAGGCTGTCTCGTATATCGTGCGAAACCACGACATCAGAGGGAAATTCCGCCCGGATGTCGCGAAGGGATTGAATGTGACTCCTGGTCCCGACTATGCAAAACTGGCGAGGGGTGAGAGCGTCTTGTCGAAAGACAACCAGACTATCACACCGGATATGGTCTTGGGTCCCACGCGGCTCGGGAAGGGACTCGCGATTATCGATCTGCCTACACCGGAGTATGTGGACGGGCTGGTTAACCGATCCGAATGGAATTCACCCTCCGTGACGACAAATCTGGAAGCCTTCCTCTGGATCCTAGGCCCTGGGGTGGGTGATCACCCTCGTCTGCACGAGTTTGTTGCCAAGATGTCCCACTGCAAGCATACCGTATCGAGCTCCGACTATTCCCCCAACTACCTGTCCCTGGCAAGTGTTGCAGGGTCATCGGTGCGGATGGCGCAGTTGCGGAAGGAGAACTTCCCCGTGCCGGTTCACGACAATGTGACGATCCCTCAGCCTGGAACTCCCACGGCTGGGACAGAGATTGCCAAAATCTCGTCTTTCGAACCCGTCGAACCAGGTCTCGTCATCGACATGGAGCCCAAGTTCGTCCTGAACCGTTCAGAAGTCATGCCACGGTTCAATACGTCGAAAATCGCGAACAAGATGCCCCGGGCTGTCGAGCAAAGAATGCGTACAATTCAAAAGCGAATCAAGAAACCCGAGTTCCAGCAAAAGCTGGAAGACTACCGCAAAAGCCTCCCCGGCGCTGATGTGGAGATTGTCGCTCTCGGCACCGGATCATCCTCTCCATCCAAGTACCGGAACGTATCCAGCACTCTCCTGCACGTGCCTGGCTACGGCTACTACCTCCTTGACTGCGGAGAGAACACGCTGGGCCAGCTGAAGCGTGTCTTCGAGCCCGAGCAACTCCGAGAGGTCCTCCAGAATCTTCGCATGATCTGGATTAGCCATCTGCACGCAGACCACCATTTGGGTACGGCCTCTTTGATTCGGGCCTGGTTCCATGAGAACTACCCTGCCGGCGTCCCGCAAACGACCGCCGTGGAGACTGACATGGTCAAGATCTTGAAGGAGAAGCGACTCTTCGTCGTGTCCGAAGAAATGATGGTCGGCTGGCTCGAGGAGTATGCCGGCGTGGAGAACTACGGATTTGGCAAGCTGATCCCTCTCAGCGCCAACCCAGACCTAACCAACGGCGTCTACCGCACTGAGCTCCTTTACCGTCACTGCCGTGCTGATGGCTCCTACCCGGGCAGCGAGTCCGACGAAAAACCCCAAATCACCTCCCTCCGCCTCGACGATGACACCTCCCCTCTCACCCCGCTCCTCCGTAAAGCTACAGGTCTCTCCAGCCTCCTCGCGACGAAGGTCTCGCACTGTCGCGGCGCCATGGCTGTCTCGCTCGTCTTCTCAGATGGCTTCAAAATTTCTTTCTCGGGCGACTGCCGCCCATCCCCAATCTTCGCGGCCGTCGGCCACGGCTCGACTGTGCTCATTCACGAAGCCACCTTCCAGGATAACATGCAGATGTCCGCCGTCGCAAAGAAGCACTCCACCGTCGCCGAGGCTCTCGAAATTGGCCGCCGAATGGAAGCCCGCTCCATCCTGCTCACCCATTTCAGCCAACGCTACCAGAAAGTCGCCCACCTGGACAAACAGGACGCGTCCGTCGCCGCCAAACTCGACCGTCAAGTCGTCACTGATCAGCCTCCAGTCTCCAACGACGTCCCCGACATCCCGGACAACGAGCCTGGCGATGCAGCCCCCGAACTTCAGGGACCCGTGGATTCCACACCCGGTGCTGAGCCCCAGCTGCCGTTGAAGGCGCCTGTTGTCGCTGCCTTTGACTACATGCGCGTCCGTGTCGGCGATATGCCGCTTGCGCAGGCATATGCGCCCGCTGTAGGAAAGCTGATCGATATCTTCGAGCGGGCTTCCGCCCAGGAAGCCGAGAAGGCGAAGCTGGAGCTCGAAAAGCAGATGGCGGCCAAGGCGGATGCCAAGAAGTCCAAGAAGAAGTTGAAGCAGGAGAAACTGGCGGCTGAGTCTGCTAAAGCTGCCACGCAGACTAAGCCTGCTGATTCTACGAAACCCGGTGAGTCGGAACCTGCTGTCTCCGCCGAGGCGCCAGTGGACGCGGACAAAGAGCCCAGCAAGTCCGTCTGGAGCGCCAGCGAAAGCGAAAGTGGCTGGGATACCAGCGGCAGTGACAGTGAAGATGCAGCACTGTCCAATGAGAAGAAGCAGTGAAGCGAAACAAGTGGCCGCTTTGCTTAGTATGACCGGCGCTGTTGACACCCTTGATATACCATACATACACGTTGTACATTCATATACTCCATGCCTCGTCGCTTTGGGTAGATACAGAGATAATGTTCTATTGTGGTCGCAACTCCTGTATATCACTATTAACATATTGATCTTCGCTATACATGTGAGCATCCAAGGCGTCTCTCTTTCTCCGAAAAGTTCGGATAAATCACGTTTTCTCGCCTTTCTGTCGGTCTTCATGTCTCTTATTTTCCATGGAAAAATTATAGATCAGATATTAGGCTTGGAATCGTGCGGTAATAGTTTCAAGACAAGACATGTTCTAAAATCCCGCAGGGATCTTCTCCTTGTTGTCCTTACCGTAGAGACCCTGTCCAAGGTTCTGTACACACTCGTCCTGCCAGCTCTTAGGCGTGAACTTATCTACAATCTCCTTGAAGGCGTCCAGCGTGCAAAAAGTGTCGTCGCCCGGCAGGTGGTTCTCCGGTCTTGCGGCGCAGCCCGGGATCCGAACGGAGCGGTCGTTGTACCGGATGCGGACATAGTGACTCTGCAGTTTCTGTCTCGAGGATTCCGGGAGGGATGACAAGGGGGCACGGGCAGTATCAGATGGAAGGAAGGGCTGAGCAGGAGTAGACGACGACGAGCCCTTCAACATGGAGAGGACGCCATCCTTCTTCTCAGTGGAGTGGTGCTTAAGTTCACCAAGGAGAGCACCGGCTTCCTCACGCAAGGTCTTGCACTCCGCTTTGGAGAACAGCTCGATTGCAATGGACGACGTGAATGGCGGCCAGCGATGGTCGAATGCGCCGAGACTGCCCAGAATCGCAGCGAGGGTGGTATCATGACACCCGCTGAGAGCGAACTTGATCGCCTTACCGTTTTGGAGCGAGCCCGATGCCGATGTTTCGCTGCGCCAGCCGCCGTCCACGGTGTGGCTGACCATGCGGTCGACCACGTCACCCATGAGCGCGCCGACGCCGAGCTTGCGGTACTCGTTGCTCTCCGTGTAGCCGGCGAACCACTCGTCGACGGCGATCTGATTCAGATATTCGCGCGCGCGCTGGTCGTAGAATTCCGCTGGGAGGCGCGTGGCCGGTCCATGGGCGTCGGTGGCGTTGATGGTGTCAGCGATACCTGAGAGTCGGGGGTGGGAGTCCACGGCGACCCGTGGGGACGCCTCGGGCATCCATTTCGAGAGGAGGCGGTTGAGATAGTTCATCTGTTCCGATTCGTTCCCTGTGAAAGAAGCGCAAAGCGTCTCCAATAAGCCTCGGCTTCCTGGATGGATGTGCAGTCACAGTGTATGCTTTGCGCTACCTGCGGAGTGTCACGTACATCGTTGTGCGGCCCGGTCTGCGAAGAGCCGAGAAAGCTGTCTAAAACGACGGCAGTTGCCTTCGTTCGGGAAGAGTGTTTCTTCGGAGACGGAGCGTCCGACGATCACGGGTGGTGGGAAGTCCTGGGTGCGTGCGCTGGGGGGATACATGCCCCAGAAGGCTTGCTGGAGAGACTCAAGGGCTCGAGGGATGGGCGTTGCGCGGAGATACATGTCCTCGGTGTTTGATTTGATCTTCGGCATGAAGCCGAGCTGGTCAACGTAGAGGTGGCGGAGGCGCTGGCCAAGAGCATACGTCGTTTCTCGTCCTCGATCGGTCAATTCGCCGTGTTGACTATTGGGAAACCGGGGCCGTCAGCCGTCCTGTTCGAAGGGACGAGTTGGGTTCAACTTGCCAAATACCCTCTATCTCGCCCGTGGCACCAGTAGCCACGACGGACTCGTCCTTGTTGCCGAATGCCTCCATTTTGCGGCGCCATTGGAAGCCGTTCCACGCGGATACGTCCTGGTTGCTTGCGGCCATTTGGATCATCTGACGCGCAACATTGCAATACGGCCAATCTTAACCGCACGGAAGCCAACAATCAGTGACGGAAGATTCGGGGTTATGGTTGGGGGTGGGGAGGGGTTATATTGGGTCATTACATGGAACCAGGCCTGCCTGTAGGGTATTAGCTTTCATGCAGACGACGGATCGGCGAGAGCAAGACATACATTTTGAAACCGCGATGAGACGGGAGTCCGTTCACCTGAGAGAGAAATTAAGACCAGAGCTCATTGAGCAGATACGTAGCACATATGAGCTTACCATGACGAAGGAACTGTCAATTCATCATTAGCTGGGGACTCAAGAGACCGAGGCTACATAATATCGGAGCGCGTACCACTTGGACCAATTGAAGCTTCAATTCCCGCGGATAGAGCTGGATAAGCTCCTCCTGGGAATAGGGTTCACGGGGCTTCAGGGAGGTCATGGATAGGAATTGAAGAGAGCTAGGGTTGAGGTATGCGGAGAGAACGGAAGAAGAAGATGAATGAATCAGACTGTCGGGGAAGGAAGCATGACACCAGCGGACGGTTGGCCCCGCGCAGCCAATTGCCGGCTACAGAATGGGTCACATGCACCTCCACGGGAAGGCCCGATCATGTAAGCAAGTGTCCATTAACTAAGTAGTTAACTAGTTACAACCACTGCACTGTCTACACTACACTATCCTCCAACACCTTCTCTTCTCTATTATATGTTTATCATTGCGAATCCAAGAATCCTTCTCATCAGGCATTCATCCGGTTCCAGAAGGATACCATTAGTCCTTCATGGCCATTATGACCATGTTACTACTCCTAAGTGGGGTCACTGCTCCCATACATCAAGGAAGAGACCAGTGTAGAATATCCGATATGGCAATTAAAAATCACTTGCAAAACGCAACAGACACTATACAGCACATTCGTACTCAATCAAAGGCATCATGTCTTCTCTCTCGAAAGAGATTAGCCCCTAATTATAGGGCCTGAACCCCGCAGTCCTCGTATCTTACGTCGAACACGAAGACCAATATTTACCCTTGGAATAACTTCCTCCTTTCTATATGAGAGCTCTCTTCAAGACACTGAGGCCAGTAATTTGAAGAGTCATACAAATCAGATGTCTGATTCTCAACCCGGCGCGAGCTCTTCTTTTTAAGTACACGTGGAAGTACCTGCGGCTGCCAGGTATTCAAAGCAGTCAATCCAACCAAAAAAAGGGGTAACAAGAAAAAAGACGCCCTCCCATCATGCGGTTGATCCATATTGAAGAGGGTGGTCACCAATTGTCCATGACGGAGGTCAATAGAGATGTCGCCAAGTATGCCATCCTCTCCCACACATGGGGAGAAGAAGAGATCACATTCGACGACATGTGGAACGGCCGCAGAACAGACAGTGGCGGGTATCGGAAAATCCAAGAGTGTTGCGCAACCGCCGCTATAAACAACTACCAATATCTCTGGGCTGATACATGCTGCATTGACAAGACCAGCAGCGCAGAGCTATCCGAAGCGATCAACTCCATGTATCGTTGGTACGAAGAAGCCGATGTCTGTTACGCCTATCTTGCCGATGTTCCATCCGTCAACTTCACTGAGAGCAGATGGTTCACGCGGGGATGGACCCTCCAAGAGCTCATTGCTCCCAGAGAAGTAATATTCTTCGACAAGGAGTGGAACGTCTTGGGAACTCGAGACAGCCTCCAAATTGAAATCTCAGAGCGCACCAACATTCCTCTGGGAATTCTTGATGGGTCCCAAAGCCTCGAAACTATGAGCATCGCTCAACGTATGTCTTGGGCTTCGGAACGGCAATCGACCAGGATCGAGGATAACGCCTATTGTCTGATGGGAATCTTTGGAATAAACATGCCCTTACTCTACGGCGAGGGGGATAAAGCCTTCATCAGATTACAAGAAGAGATCATGAACGTCTCCGACGACCACACTATCTTTGCCTGGAAGGATGGTGGGGATGAATATGACGGCGGGCTTTTGGCTAGCTCCCCGGCAGCCTTTAGGGAGTCGAGTGACATCATTGTCAGGCCCGGGGCCTCAATCTCAACAAAGACGCCATGGCGGCTAGACAATAAGGGGCTTCATTTGGAGCTGTATACGATGGCAGTGGGTACAAATGGTTTAGTCCTCGCTGTTCTTCCTTGCACAGAGGTGGGAATGGAGGACGACTGGGTGGGGATCTACCTCAGAGACAAAACCCTCACCATGGACCATTTTGAGAGGGTTGGCAAAGATGAGCTGGTACCGGTTGATCTCAGACTATTTCGACCAGCCCAGTATCCTTTGCGGATGTTATGTGTCCGACGTCAGCGTCTTGCATCCGCCAAGAGAAAACCCCTCAACAGGAGACACAAACAAGAACCTCCACTAAATGATCCACAGACCACCGAGCTGGGTCTATATAGCCCACCTGATGGTTCTCAAATAGAGCAGCCCCCAATCTCATGTCAAACCGATAGAGGACGTCCAGCGCTCTCTTGCGCAGTTATGGAGGGGGATGTACAACAGGCTTGGTCCCTGTTGTCTCAACCTAGAGTTCGGGCTGATCAGCCAGATGATCATGGCCGAACACCTTTATCATATGCTGCGGAACGAGGACATACTGACCTGGTCTGGTTGCTTCTGGCCCGGAGTGATGTGAATCCGTTCTCAGCAGATACTCATGGCATTACGCCTGTGCTTTACGCCGCCCGGAACGGGCATAACAAAGTAGTGGAAGTACTTCTTGCTCGAAAGAACAGCCAGAATGACATATACGATGATCGCAGACGAACCCTGCTATCCTATGCATCGGAGGGCGGCCGCGAGGCTACAGTCCATATGCTTATTTTCAGAAGCGATTTCGACCCCGATCTTGAGGATACGGATGGCCGGACACCGCTATCATGGGCTTCACAGTGTGGCCATAGTGCAATTGTCGCGCTTTTAGCTGAGCATGGTGCCGACATTAATGCCACTGACATACATGGGAAAACTCCGATATGGCACGCTGTCGCAAATGGCCAAACAGACATTATGCACAAACTCATTGATCTGGGTGCCCACATAAACAGAGATCACCCATTTTCGCTGCCAGTGAACAAGGACACCAGAGAAAAGATAATATGCACACTAGCTCCGCACAGTGTCCTTTTCCACGCGAACGACGAGTCTGGGAGCAGCGTTCTGATCTGGGCTGCAGAGAACCAGTACCAGACACTTCTCGACATGCTACTAACTAGTATTGCAGACATCGACCAGCCAGACAAACTTGGAAGGACTATTCTTTCATGGAGTCTAGAGCACGAAGCGACAGATGTCTTCAGCAAGATTGTCACTTATGGTGTCAATCTAAACGCGGCCTGCATGTGCCGACCTGGACAGACGGATCCAGACTCCGCACTTCGAAAAACCCCCCTGTCTTGGGCTGCTGAGTCAAAGCGTTATGGGATATTTAGAATGCTAGTCACACATGGGGCGGATGTGAACCCACCAGGGACTTTTCTGCCTGGTATCACGACTCCGCTACACTGGGCCGTACAGACAATGCACAAAGACCTCTTCGAATTCCTACTTGACCACGGTGCTGACATGTATGCACGGGATATATATGGATGCGCGATGCCGATCAAGGTCGCCTTGGAGGAGGAATTGCAGGATTTCGTCCGTATCCTCCTCGACCACGGCGCCGACCCCAATTTCTGTGACGAAGACGGCGACACACCACTATACGCCGCTGCACATCGAAAAGGCAAGGATACCATGCAACTCCTTCTTGAGCGCGGTGCAAGTCCCTACATACGGGACAGAGGCTCGGATCCTTTGGTATACTACGCGGCAAAGCAGGAGTTGCATGATATCATGTCACTGTTAATTTCGCATGGGGCAGACATTAATCAGTGTAATCAAAATGGCGAGTCACCCCTCGCGGCAGCCATTGACAACAACGATAAAAAGATGGCTAAGCTCTTACTCACGCACGGTGCCAACCCAAATACAACGGACTTTGGCGGGACGACACCGTTGATCGACGCTATACGGAACAGCCGTCATGCTTGCGTTGCTCTATTACTCGAACATGGGGCAGATGCTAATGCCCGCGACGGCTACGGCACACCGGCGGTTGTGGAGGCCATGTTTGACGAAAAGACAGTCAGGCTCCTAATTGCGCATGGAGCCGATCCACACGCGCAAGATGAGGACGGAAGATCCGCGTCGAAGTATGCGTAGGGGTGGTTCAAATCAAAACCCCTGAAGATCTATGATCAAATCCTTTCGTTTAAGCTCTGTGGTTAAAGGCTCATGCTTGGCCATCCCCTAGAACCTCGTTTCAACTACAACTGGATTTTGTGCATGTCATTTTTTGAACCCGATTCTTCAAGCATAGACTGCACGTGATGTACGCTGGCGCTTATAAACAGACAAAAAAAAAATCAATCTCGTCGTATAAAAACACTGCCTCCGGAATCGAAATGCTTAGAATGGACTCTGATAGTTCCGGAACACCCCAAGAGGCTTCGCACATTGGAGAATCTTCTCTAAGAGAGTAGGGTAATCCCATCCAAGAGCTGCAGCTGATAAAGCCGTCAGGCTCGCCTGGTCCTCACGCCCAGGACGGCCAGGGCCCGTCATATTCTTATTGCAATAGTTAGTGTGCTGACCCAAACTACATGTAGTCTGACCTACCGGCTTCATATTGATGTCAAAAAGAGCAAACCACGATCCCGGCTCGAATCGTCGTGCATCCACTCGAATCGGCGCTGTGGCACCTATAACTTCGGCTACTCGGGCACACTGCCTCATAAGCTCAGTGAAAGAAGCGTCGCCTATCTCGAACGGGCTGACTGTCCGAGAATTCGCCGTCACAGCAACGACTCCGTTGTAAGGCGCGATGCCGTCGGCGTGGTTGAATCGCACGACTGGCGGCATGCTCCAGTATTCAGGCCGATCTGCAGACGGCGGCATGACCGTTACCGTCGCCTCCTCACCACTGAGAAACTCTTCCACCATGACGGTGGGCGACTCGCGAAAAAGAGCCTCGAGGTGGTGCTGCAACTCTGTCGCGCTGTGACAGACTTTGACGCCGTGGCTTCCTCGGCCGCGAATCGGCTTGCCCACGAGGGGATATTGATCGATGGAGCGAATGGCGCTGTCGACGTCGTCGGAGCTCGTGATAATCCACGAGCGCGGCAGCGTGAAACCCCCCATCTGACCCAGCTTTCCATTGAGATAGGCCTTGTCGTCGAAATTCTGGACGAGGCCCGGTGGCTGTCCCACAACGTACAAGCTGGATGTGAATGCATCGAGCGTGTTAGACGCTTGCAGGGGATGAGAATTAAAGAGGATAGTGTTGGCCCACAGATGCGTGGCCCCTTTCTGCACCGCATGTTGGATGCCTTCGGCGGTATCGGAAAAACACCAGCCTTCATGGTCCCTGTCAGAGGGATGAGCTTCAGGAGTGATTATATTCACCCCCTTGGCCCGTAGATTGTAGGCAATGTCTGCTCCAGAATCCTGATAAGCTTTTGGGACGGTAAGTGATTGAGATTGGGCTATTGTGGTGGGAACTCACCACCGGGCTTGCGGGGCTTGCGAACGCCGTTGATAACTGGGGGATCAATGTCCTGGAATAGAACAGCCACGGTCGAGCTTTGTTTAGAAGTGGTGCTATTCCAACGTTTTTCCAGCGCTCGTGGGAAGTTGCGGCTGCACTGAGCTATACGGGCACGCGCGGCTTCGGGGACCATGGTTATGTTGCCTCTGTTTGGAACGCGCACAGACCAATTACAGACAGTCGTGTGTCTTGAGAGTCCTGTACATGCCAATCTGGAGGTGACAGTATACTGGATTAAGCGAGACAGCAGAGAAGATAGGATGGTTGGTGTAGATCGGCTGGAGGAGCTGGCTGCTGGATAGTGGAGCAACTAGGAATGCTTTCGGCATATCTCCGAAGACCGAAGGCCCCGATGCCCCTCTTCTTCCATGTAGTATACTATATCTTTGTCTTATGCAAATCGAAATTATTCATGTTGAGTTCTGGCCCTGAGAAAATGCTTTTCATTTGTGGGAACTCAGCACTGTTGGCCATCATGTTGCGTTAAACACCGAGGGTGCATTGTGTTCATCTACTAGGGCTAAAGAGAAAGCAGCATAATTCGAGAAATAGCAGATAGAATATCAACAACATAAACAGTTGAGACAATTTAATTTCAAGATCATACACAGAAATGCTTGGGTTATCTTCGGAGGGGCCTATGTCCCATTCGTCTTGTTGGTTGTTAGTATGTGTAAGTGGCGGCCATACTGCCATGGCATGGTTGCTGAACATCTCGTCGTCCTTCAAGTCATGTACCCAGCAGCTACCAAGAAGAGCTAGAAGGCACTTCACTGCTACAGCTAAGTTTAGGTTGTGGAATGAATGCATGGTCAACAAGCTGTTCTCGTGGTCAGCAAGTTCTTCTGCTAATGTTTTTGAGACATTGCGAGACGTGGAAGGCTTGAGCACTAGTTCATCCAATCCATCATCGATTGGGTATCTTGGGTACATTACCCATGTTTCTGAGGGCGGGGTGAGTGAAGCCATACTCGCGCATGTAGGCTGGGGTGTGTAGTCCCAAAGAGGATCAATTGGCTTTATATATCTCCGCAAACAAAGCATTGTGGAGTGGACTTTGTTGCCACGCTCAATATTGCGGGACTTTCCGTGTTTATCTATAGGGACTCTCCGACCCTACATTAGTCTCGCTGACAATTTCCCTATTTCCTCTCTCTAGATGAGTGACGGCGTTGATAAGCGATAGGAAGCGGAGATGATCGCCATTGATGGGGGAAGAACAACAGTCGCCCTGACAAAGAAATGCCAAGCCTGGTTTTCGGGTTCCCGGTCTTCCTGGCTAAACCGCACCACATCCCCAACCACCATCAATCATCTCGGGAGCAGATACTCACACTGGAATCCCCCTCGCTCCTCTCGATATCCCGGTGGCGCTCAGAGACACATTATCCCTTGCAGTGTTCTCCTGTCTCTCCTTTCGCGGCTCCTGGGATTCCCCGCAATCCTCTGCGCCGGTGATCAATTCCACCTACCAGGGAGTAGCCGTGTATACTACCTCATGTGTATGACATATCGCAAGGACCCTGCGGCAACTGTGTGATATCTTCCTGTCAAGCTGGTTCATTGCGTTCATCATGGGTCACAGCGGCTGCTGAGTGCACTTGACTAGTTTTGTTTTGTGCTGCAAGCCTCACAGCTCCCTCTCTTGTGTAATAGATTCTTGTCCAAATTGCGTGATCGATCAAACCACCGGGTTACACGAGTACTGTGGCTCATTGTGAATTCCTGTATAGAAGTGATCTGGTGTTCTCGGCGTCAGAGACTCTTCACAAAACTGGGATCTTTCTCGCAGCCACTTCCAATCCTCCTTTTCTTCCTCACCACTCTCTTTACCTGGATCTCCGAGCTTTCCGACGACAGTTGACAGTATGGAGGTAAGACCTTGATCCTTTTGCCATTTATACTATCCATGACACTGCTGTGCTGTCTAAATGGAGGTGCTCTGGCCCTTGGAGACCTTGGACCAAGGCATACACCTTTGACCATACCAGAAAGCCACCTAAACTCCTCTGGAACACAAGAACCAGCTAACTTTGCTCTTGCAGGTGCAGTCGCCTACTCAGCCTACTCAGGCGAAGTCGGGTGAGGTGTCTACCACCAAGCCGCAGGACCCCAAACCCCGTCTTCTTCTGATGGGACTTCGTCGGTATAGTGTCCAAACTCTGAAGTCTAATCCCCAAGAAAGTGCTAACTTGAACAGGAGCGGTAAGTCCTCCATCGCCAGCGTGGTCTTCCACAAGATGCCCCCCAACGAGACTCTTTTCCTGGAGTCGACCACCCGTATTCAGAAAGATTCCATCCAGTAGGCCCCATATGAACCTCATACCTGACTTGTTCTAATGGAATGAACACAGCTCGTTCATGGACTTCCAGGTCTGGGACTTCCCGGGCCAGCTGGAGTATCTGGAGCCTTCTTTTGACCTGGAGGCAATCTTTGGCAGCCTCGGTGCCCTCGTTTGGGTCATTGATGCGCAGGATGACTATCTGGACTCGGTCGCCCGCCTGAACCGTACCATCCTGACCGTCCAGCAGTACTACCCAAACATCAACATCGAAGTCTTCATCCACAAGGTTGACGGGCTGTCGGACGAGTACCGTACCGACACCTTCCAGGATATCGTCCAGCTGATCTCAGATGAGTTGAGCGACAACGGATACGAGAATGCCCCGGTCCACTACTACCTCACTTCGATCTACGACTACTCAGTTTTTGAGGCGTTCAGCAAGGTGATTCAGAAGCTCATCCCCAATCTGTCGACTCTGGAAAACCTCATCAACACCCTCGCCAACAACTGCGGCTTCGAGAAGACCTATCTCTTTGACGTGCTCAGCAAGATCTACATTGCGTCTGACACTCGTCCGGTGGACATGTCCTGCTACGAGATGTGCTCGGATTACATCGACGTCATCGTGGACATCTCCGAATTGTACTCATGGGACCATCCGGACCGCAAGCCCAAGGGGGACCAGAACCAGGAGGCTGAGAGCCACGTTGTCTTGCACGACGAGACCATGATCCACCTGATGGAAATGAACAAGTCAGTCCATCCGTCTTGATTCTACCACTACAGACTGCTGACATTCGTTCCAGATACCTGTGCCTGGTCTCCGTCATCAGAAACCCCGAAGCCAAAGAGAAGAAGGGTCTCATCGACATGAATTGCCGTACCTTCCAGGAATCTCTCAACGAGGTCTTCTCGCGTAGCTGGGAACAAGAGGCGGAAGCGGAGCAGGGGCGAGAGCAGGGTATCCTGGAGAGTGCGGTGCAGGAGCCAGACAACTGAATGTGCAAGCTGGAATCGCTGTGTCGCTGCGTCGTTTTGAGGAGTGACACCGGACTGCTCAGCTCTTTCTACGACAGAATGTTTACGACATAGGATAGGAGGGATCGTTCGGACAACATTCATTCAACTGGGTAATCCTGTCTGATTGGGGCACTGGCAGACCGCCTACCGTTGTTCTGTTGGAGCTTAAAATGGCACTTTGCGAGTACAAAGGAACATGAATGTTGGCCTGTAGGATCAGAAATCCAGACCTAGGTATCTTGAATCAATGCAATTGAGAATGAATGGTGTTGCGGTCATATTGACGTTGAGGCATCCAGGCAGCAAAAGTCATTAAGACCCACTTCTTTTTTCCCGCTAATTTTTTTTTCTTTCTGCCGAACTACAAAAGGTTCGCCTTTCTTCCTTTCCCTCTACCTTCTTCTTCAGCTTTCAGCTCCAACTCTGTCGACTACTCTGCCGCTGGCAAGCAAGACAAGCTTAATGCAGCTTGGAAACACTACCTAGACTCGGCAACTCAAGGATCCTCCTTTTCTTGACCGTACTAACCTATGGTGAGTGGTGACATTTGCTCCAGCACCCCCATCTCGATGATGAAAATTTTTTCCTACATTCGCAGTTTCCACGCTAGCCGTCGTTTGAACCCATTCTAGACGTGCTCTGTGCGCAATACTTCCTTGGATGTCTGAGAGATTTCTCACTGTTTTTTTGATTCACCCATTGCTGGTTGGCTGTTGCTAACTTGGACCAGAATCTAGGCGTTTTCTACCAGGGCTTTGATCGAGGATAATACTGTTGGGAAGACATTCAGATCTTAGTTTGGCGCGTACGAAGACGGCACGTCGGCAGATGCAGGAAATAATATACTGGGTACATAGAAACACGTTGATTTTCTTTGACATACTACTCTTTATTTAAAGACCATGGATGTTGCGCCTGGTATGGTAGAACAGTACGAGGCGATCGCGTAAAACAGTTTGGCTGTACAGCAATAATTAGAGCAGATTAAGCCAGAAGGAAGCCCTTAATTGAGACTCCTGGATGACGGTTGAACTACCGTGTCGCACCATCCACGGACGGAGATCGGCAATTCCACCATCCTAGGTAACTAGCTACTTAGTGAACAGCATAAAGTCCCCTCCCCTCGCAGGAACAGACAACACTCATCCCTCAACCCTCACAGATCGCAAATGCCTGAATTGCGCCAAAGACAAGCTCCCTCCAGCACGGAGCCACCCAAGTCCTCCCCCGCAGAGTCCCGACCATCCCGACACGACCGCCGCGATGAAGCTCGCGCCATCAGCGTCCTCGACATCCTGCGTGTGCTGGTCACACTGGTCGTCGCCTCCTGCGGTCTGTCATATTACATGACCTCGTCAGAGTCGCTACTCTGGGGTTACCGACCGTGGTTTACGCGGTGGCCGGTGCTGCATCGCTACCTGGTGAGGCCATCCATGAACGATCCGCATCAGTATCAGTCAACCAAGCTTACAACAATCCGCAACAGCAAGGTCCTCTCCTCCTGACCCCCGACCAGCTCGCCGTCTACAATGGCGCCGATCCCTCTCTCCCGATCTATCTCGCCGTCAACGGCTCCATCTTCGATGTCTCCGCCAACCCGCTCGTCTACGGGCCGGGCGGCCACTACAGCTTCTTCACGGGCAAGGATGCCACGCGCGCCTTTGTCACCGGCTGCTTCCAGGAGGACCTGACGTCCGACCTACGCGGAGTCGAGGAAATGTTCATCCCCATCGACGACCCCGAGGAGCTCAAGACCCTCAGCAGCGGCGAGAAGAAGATCCGCCGCGAGCAGGATCGTCGGCTGGCGGCCGCGCGCGTGCGCCAGCAGGTCCAGCACTGGGAGAACTTCTTCCGCAACCATAAGAAATACTTTGAGGTTGGAAAGGTTGTTGGCGCGGAGCCGGGGACCGGAGAGCCGCGGGAGCTCTGCCAGGCTGCGAAGCAGCAGCGGCCGAAGCGGAAGGATATGAAGCGCGCCGCGGCGAAGGCGGGACATCCTTGAACTACATATCAGAATATGTCTATTTTGTAGTACTACATGATCTATACCAGCTGGCCTACAGTCATTGCAAGATAGCACCGTCTCGTTTCATGTCATTTACGTGGCACGTTCAGTAGCGCGACCAGTTCATTCACTTTTGAAATTGATTGATCGAACCACTATACATCATTCGCCCAGCCCAACTTCCGAACTTGGAGAGATATCATTCGTAGCAAGAGGAAAACCGCGAGAAAGAACTAATGCGAGGAAATTTACTCGGCGGTAACGGCACGGGCTGGAGATACGTTAGTGACTGCGCGATGCACGTATTGCAGAAACGAGAGGCGTACTGTAGATGTTCATCTTGGAGTGGCCGACAACCTTCTTGATCTGGCCCTTCTCCTCGAGGTCAGCAAGAGCCTTGCGGGCCAAGCTGCCGTTGATCTTCAGACGGTCGACGAGGGTGGCGACGGTGATCAGGCGGTAGGACTGGACATCCTTGTTGAGACGCTCGGCAGTCTGCTTCTCAAGGACGACGGCGTGCTGGGCCTTGTCCTTAACTGTTCAAGAGTCAGTCACGGTGTTCCGTACATCTCCCAGCCCATCTTTTCATGCTCGATGTCCAACACAACGCCCCCTGCGCACAGCCTCAAGCAACTTGAAAAAAATCTTTTCGACGTCTTTGATCGGAGCGAGGGGGTCCTTGGCTGATAACATCGTCGGATACGAGGCGGTGGTTTGCATACCCTTTCCCTTGGACCACTTCTTGCGTGCGGGGGCCTGCGTTGGATTATTAGTTTAGTCTGTTCATTTCATCGTCGTCGTCTGCGATGCAGGAGGTCCGCCGGTACTCACCATCTTGTCTGTCTGATGTGGTTGTTTGACGGATGAGAGCTGCGCAACGAACAACCGCAGGGAAGAGGCGAGCCCAAGTGCGAAATTCGAGTGGGGAGCGATTGCGCATCACGTGAGAACTAGCCCTAAGCCCTGGCTGTTGGCGTGCTCGGTTAGCAGTTTTCAGATATAACGGCTGTGATTGGTCGGTGGGAACTATACTTCGGCGCCTCAGGCAGAACTCCATGATGGGTTTATCATAATATTGGTTTGATCGTAAGATTATCTGCATATAGACTTCTACATATCAACTGCTCGTATCATAATGCTCTCTAATCATCGACTCAGTGCTGTCCCATGACTTCCGGTCGGTACCCTGCTGTTGATATTATGTACGACTTGAAATCGCAAAGCACCATCATCCCCCTCAAGATATCCAAGCACATAGTCCTCAGGAGATCCAATCCAGACCATCAACTCACTCTCCTGGGCTTGTAATACCCAACGCGCATCATACCGCCCAGATACATTCCGTGCAACAGGAACCCGGACAATGGATGGAACGCTGTACGGAGACCAGTACCGCACGGCTGCTCCCGCGTTACTTGCCGTCGTGATGAGCATCGCTGTCTTTGACGGATGCCACACAACCTGCCGAACGGCAGTTTCGTGGACGAGCGCCGAGACAAGCATGGCTGTCGGCTCTAACTCCCATATCCAAACAATGTTCGGCCGCGTTTGATCGACCGTCGCCATGAGAGCTGCATCTGCGCTAAAGGCAATTGTAGACACGCCTCGGGGGAGAGTAGATGTTTCAGCTATCGTGCTGAATGCGGATGAGCCTGATGACTCGGCATATTCCGAGACGCCATCCGCGGAGACGCAGCGTTCGCGCCAGATGCGCGGAGAGTATTGGTCGATCTCGAAGACGTGTGATAGCGAGGTTGAGCAGGAGAACTAGGCACGTTAGCTTTGTACAGTAGAGTTGGTAGTTTGTTGCAAGGAGGTATTTACTGTTTTTGTGCGGAGGATCTCCACCGTCCCATCAACCTTTCCAACCATCAGAAACTCTGACGCACCACTCGTTGGAGAGACGGGGCTCCATTCTATCCCCTTCACGCCTAAATCGAGGGAAATGTCTGATTCAGGAAGGCCGGTATATGTGCGGAATAGCTGTCCGTCGGCAGTGAAAATCAGGACTTTCGTGCCTGCGCTCGCCGCCTCCCAGACAGCCACCCACCGCCCATCAGGACTCCATTTCAGTCCTTGAGCGTCGACCGTTGGTAGCACTGCTCGGTTGATAAGTTCGTAGGTTCGGAAGTCGTGAATCGTCAGGAGATCGGAAGCGTCGGGTTTTAGCAGCACAGCGAATTGTCTCGTCTTGGGCCGATAGCCAAATCCGTTGGTGTGCGCGAATTTGGGACTCTTGATAACCTGGCTGTGCCCGGTGTCTAGGGCATATACGGTGATCTTGGTATTCCATGCGTGGAATACAATGATTTCGTTCTCATCTCCCCCGAAATCAATATTTGAAGCACCAGACTCGATGCTCTCGATCTCGGCGTGTACTTGCAGAGGCTTCAACTGCCAAATAAAGATTCGGGTATCGCTGGCATGTAGCAGTCGGCGTGAAGAGTTTCTATCATCAGAAATGTCTGGAGAAGTGATATCGGTTGATCGTGAGAACTTGACGAATCTTGGTGCGTGTTCTTTGGCTTTTCCGATGAGGACGTCTTTGAAGCCAGGAGATGTTGGGTTCAGATGAACAATGAGTTCTTTGTTGTTGACTTGCGCCGCATACTCTCCATCCTCAAACAGGAAGATTGGCGAAGAGGCTGGAAGCTTTGTTAATGATGTTTGCTAAATATATGATTAGTGCGAACTTACTGCCTGGTCCGGAGTCCATTTTGTTGATTTTACTTGTAGTCCGGAGCGGGTTGTTGTCAAAACAATCAAGTCCCGAGCTGTCTTGGCAGCGATGCTGTCTCTCAAGCAGTGATTATAAGCATCCCTCAAGACTGTAGAGCTTTAGAACCATAATCTGTTACACCTTAACGCGATCAAAAGATCAGCTGGCAAGTTCGTCGGATCCCGTTATCATTGAACCTATCGCCAGAGCTGAAGGCACGGTTTCTGAATATTTTCAATATCGGACAATCAACAACACAGAGAGAGAAACTGCATCCAATTTTACCGAGTTCCAGAAAGAATTCTCTTCGACCGTCGATGGAAGAATGTTGGGGATGTTGCTCATCGGCATCATGATCTCTCTAAACACCGGATAAGATAAGGCAGAGGAACAATGTTCTTCCGTCCCCAGATAATCGCCATCTCAAAAAAGTCCCGCGGGATTCGAAAGAACCACGGTCTATTCTCAAGACAACTCCTCTGCACCGTCCCTCAAATCACTCTTTCAAACTCACAATAGGGATTTTCCGGTTTATCGCCCCGTGGCTGGGGCGTCATTCCTTCAGAACCAATCGGTCAGCAATCGTGAAAATGGGACTCCAAGAAACAACCCCCACCACTGTTGAAGCGCAGAATGCGCCAGCAGAGTCGACTGCGCCGAAGAAGAAGCTTCTCGGACGGGACTTCTACAAGAGCATCGGGAGCCCGAAATACATCGTCGCGCCTATGGTTGACCGGTCAGAATTTGTATGTCACTCCGAATTGCACTGTCTTGTTCTGTGTAGGCTGACTCTGAATCTCAAAGGCATGGCGCATGCTCACCCGATCGTTCATGACTCCTGAAGAGCAGAAGCAGCTTCTTGCATACTCGCCCATGTATCATGCACGCCTGTTCCGTGAGCAGCTCAGCTTCCGCCAGCAACACTTCCATCCCACCCGCGCCGCCATCGGCAAAAACGACGATGCTCCTTACCTCGACGGCAACCCCGCGATCGACCGGCCGCTTTTCGTGCAATTCTGCGCAAATAACCCGGATGACTTCCTAGAGGCTGCACAGCATGTCGCGCCGTACTGCGACGCCGTGGATCTGAACCTGGGGTGTCCGCAGGGCATCGCAAAGCGCGGCCATTACGGTTCATTCCTGCAGGAAGACTGGGACCTGATCTACAAGCTGATCAACAAGCTGCACACGGAGTTACCGATCCCCGTTACGGCCAAGTTCCGCATCCTCGAATCCAAGGAGAAGACGCTGGAGTACGCAAAGATGATCTTGTCGGCGGGAGCGAGCATAATCACCCTCCATGGACGCACGCGCGAGCAGAAAGGTCATAATACCGGTGTGGCTGATTGGTCGTATATCCGGTACCTTCGCGACAACTTGCCTCCGGAGACGGTCATCTTCGCCAACGGAAACAACCTCAACCATGACGACTTGGAACGGTGTCTCGAGGCGACCGGTGCTGATGGTGTGATGAGCGCCGAGGGCAATCTTTCCGACCCGGCCATCTTCAGCAAGCCACCTCCGGTTGGTAGCGAAGGGAGAGACTACTGGCGTGGACGAGATGGAAAAGGCGGTTACCGGATCGACGCCGTCTTGCGCCGTTATTACGACATCATCTACAAATATGTCCTCGAACAGCCCATCCCCGAAAGAAAGCCTCTCTATATGCCTTCGGATCCCGTGGACGAGGAAGCGGAAGCTCAACAGACGAATACCACTGAAGAGGCCGAACCTGAGGAAGGACCCCCGAAGAAGAAACAGAAGCGCGATAAAAACAAGGGAAAGAGAGTCAACTCTCCCAGTCTTGGTGTAATGCAGGGACATCTCTTCCAGCTACTTCGGCCGATGATCGCGACCCACACAAATGTCCGCGACGCTCTCGCGAGGTCCCGTCCAGGCGATATGGCTGCATTCGAGCATGTCTTGGACCTCGTGGAGAAGGCCATCCAAGGAGGACTGAAAGAATATGAGCAGTTCCCAGAACGGTTTGAGCCAACGCCGAATGCAGAGCTGACCGGCTCGAAGAAGACCATTGCGGAGTATGGAAGACCATGGTGGATCTGTCAACCTCATATCCGTCCATTGCCTGAGGAAGCCTTGGAGCTCGGATCCCTCACCGCGAAGCAGAAGAAGGGCGAGAAGAAGGACCCCAAGGCTGATGCGCCGTTAGAGAAGACAAGCATCCCTGCGAACGAGGGTAGTGCTTCAGAGTCGAATACGGTTTCGGCAACAGCAACGCCTGACCGTTTGGTCAGCGGTTAAGACTTCCCAATTTTCCTTTTGCATAGCGTTTGTATCACGAACTTTTGCCCATAGAGATGATGTATTCGAATCGCTAGACTTACGATAGCTCATAGTATATAGTTCCCATTGTGCATTAGAAACCAGAGCTTTCGCGATCACTTCAGAAATCACATCTGCCACACATCATAATATCGAGTTATCCCATCCGTAGTAGCAATTGGTATCTCAAACCCCAAACTCCATAAACACCATGCCCACCCAGAGGCACAAAGCAAACAAGGCCAACCCTCTAGAAATCCAACGCAAGCTGCGGCGCCATCTTTTCCAGATCCTCAACCTAAACAATGTCAGTAAGAAACCACCAGGAAGGCCGACATGACCACAAACGCACCTCCAAAAACCCATCGGCAACCGACGACCCCCCACCACCCTCCGACCGCTCATACGCAGCCCTCGCCAACGCCTCCCTCACAAAAACATCCACATACTTCGCCACGACCTCGTTCGCATCCTTCGCGATCTTGGTCTTCTCGTTCTGAAAATGATGGTGCAACAGCCGGGTCAGCAGCTTCGGTGGGATCGTGGGCTCGCCCAGCGCAACGTCCGTCGTGTGGTCCGTCTCGGTGATCTCCGCGAGGATGTAGTCGGGTTCTTGTGAGACGGAGCGCTCGCGGGCCTCGCCTTCATCAGAGCCGGACGATGCGGCCGCCGACTCGGAGCCTGAGTCTCCCGCTGCTGACTGCGGAGAGGGGGCGCGGGGTTTCTGGCGAGAGTCTTTTGGTCGTTGTGTCGTTTTCGAGGACGAGGCGGTTGTGGTGGATTTGCGCGGTTTCGTTGCGGGTTTGGTTTTGGAGGAGGGTGCGCCGCTGGCTGAGGAGGGGCCGGCGACTGCGGGGGATTGCATGCGAGGAGGTTTGAATGGGAGTCGTCGCCGCTTTTGGGGCGGTTGGCGCTCTGCTGGCATGTTTGATGATGGTACTGGGTTAGCCCGAGGGGAGTGTTCTGGGGAAGATGGATGAGACCGCGGATTCGCGGACACGTTGAGGCGCGCTGGTAACGCGAAGTCAGGTGACCTGTATGTCTGCATTGAGTCTTACGATGTGTACGGAGTATCGATGATGGATAGCCTCTCGCTTCAATTCTAGTGATATCAACATGATGCATGCAGTGAAAACATACGGTAAACGGTCGAAGCGCCTCCGTCTGTCCTAAGTGGCAGAGGCATTCGTGCACCGGAAAGCAGGATCAATCACTCGCCCTCCGGGTGGACAACAGTAACTTTCAGGTCAAAGTCCTCCAGAATCTTTCGCGAAAGCTCCCACTCAACCTTGAATAGCCCCGAGTTAAACCGACAAGACCAAAGTTCACCTATTTCCGCCCCCAGTTCGTCGACCTGCTTCGTCATATCCGCGACAGCAAGTCTGGTGTTCTCAAGGATGGCGTCTGGAGAGCTAACTTTCTTTCCATATTCTCGCGAAGTGAAGAGGCATATGATCCAATGCCCCTTAGATCCCTTTTTGGTATCTTTGTCCTGTGGAGGGATGAGGAGCGCAGTGCCCTCGGGTAGTTTGACTTGTCTGGACGTAGTAGACTCGGAGGTTGGGACATCCTTGTACTCGGACTCGGACTGATATTTTTTGCAGTGGTCAAGGTATATCTTGTACGCTGCGGGGTACTGTGAAAAATCAGGTCATTTAGGAGTTCAAAGACAGGGATCGGGTTATTCAGACCTTTTTCTTGAATGCTTTGGCGATACCGCCACCCCATGAGCCCTTGCAATTGCATGCATCTAGGAGTCGGTAGCGTCAGTTGTGCCTCTGTCACAGTGGTAGGATACGTACGAATCAGTCCTGCTCCATCTGGAGCACTGAACAAGTCTCCCTCGATCTCAATGATCTTGTTTTCTGCCATGGTGGCGTTGCGGTCTCACTGGGAAGAGTTGTTTGAGGATTGAAGTTCGAGAGCTCGTAAACCTGTCAAAAGGCAACCACCGCTAACTAAGGGAAGAGGCATAGGTCGTATGTGTCAAAGTCGACTTGTGCCTGCCAACTATTGACCACCCCTATGAAAGATTGGCCATCACTGCACACGTTAAGCCACACTCGCGCTTAGCTGGCTTGCTATTAACTCGATGGTTGGTCTCTTTTACAATATAAGAGGTTCTGATAGAATAAACAGAGACATGAAAAGTAATACAAAGAAAACAAGGATACAACACTTCCACATAAAATAAAAACTAGTTCGGGTCCTCTGCCGAGTGCAAGGGTTCGGAGTGACCGCGAGAGAGAAAACGGCGAATGCTTCGAGATTTTTTGACAGTTCCTTGGGTTAAATTATCCATGGGATTATCGCTACCACAAGCACCTTTCACGTTGTCAGTAGCAGAAACCCCTGAATCACAGGGCCATGACGAGGTTGTGGCTTCAGAGAGAGGCGCACTGCTAGCACTACTGGATTTCAATCTGCGGCTCATCGAACGTGAGATTGTTCTGAGAATTCCAGGATCTTCGTCTTCAGAACGGCGTTCAAGGCGTGCGATTTCGCTAGACATTGTCGTACCACTGGTCGCAAGGTTCTCATCGGAGACAAGAAAGTACAGCACAATGCCACGATTGGGAGGAATGCGCAGGATCTGCTGCAGAGCTGTCTGGATGAGAACTGTGCTCCGCAGGTTGGTGATTGGGGCAATCATATACGGTAAGGCAAAGACCTTCATCAGATAGGACGGCTGTTTTGAATCGCCGAAATGAAGGCACGCGCTGTGTTGAATGTTGACCATCATGGAAACATCAGGCTTCTGGTAGATTCGCGCCATTCGAGAAGCAACGACAGATGCTAGCAAATCATCATCTTTGATCTGGGACAAACCATGTCAGACTAGGCCTTTGTACTCCATGGAGGCGGCTTGTACGGCTTGTACCTTCGTGCTCACCCTTAGCTCAACCACAACTAAGGAGGTGTCGCTCTTTAGTGTCCTGGGAGACAGAGAGGAGCCGCCTAAATTGAATGCACTCTCGAAATACAGGCTCTTTGACCTGTACGGCGGCTCCCTCTCGATTTCTTTGTGTGCCAAAGGATTAGATGGAGAATCGGCAGCGAAGCTCTTCGTAACGTCAAACGTGATAACATCACCATCCTCACCTTCGACGAACATAGCTGGTCTAGTCGAATCGATTTCCGTCTTGTTCCGCTTGAGAGGGGAGTCGATAACACGATCGTATTTGGTCATGGCATGGAATGTAAGGGGAGAATCAAGCGTCGGGACGGTTGGTGGGAGGTCTGATAAGGATGTCGACGAACAGTTGTGTCTCCTCAGCAAAGAAAGGTTGATCTTCTTGCGTGTAGTCATGTTGCTTGAGAAGTTGCAGTGGCGTGTTTACCTTGGTGGAGAGTCCAGAGAGATGTTGTTCATCAGAGGGAAGGAATAACATTCAACGGAAACAGTTCTCTGCAACGATGGACGTTTGGAAGTGGACGTTGTGTTCCCCTGGCTCCTTCCTAAGCCTGTGTTACTAGGCCACGCGCAGGCCATCTTCCTCCACGAGATTGATAGACAGAGCAGACCAGAGCCACTAGCAAGGGCCGCGGAGTCATGATTCAATTCCGATCGATTTGATATGCTAAGGGACTGGAGGAAATGGGAACTGAGAAAAAGTCACCAAAAGAAATTGTGCCGTCGCCTGTATATACCTCTACGCTCCCCATAGTGATTGTCGTATGCTTGAAGATTAGTCTTCCTATCTAGTGACAACGTACTACCTCCAGGTCGGTACACAAGATTATCCAAGCGTTATTGCTCCAAAATGGCTTCTTGACTCCAAGTTGGCATGCTATCGCGCATCTTTCCGTTGAGGCCGGTATTTATTCGGTTGAATCGCTTCATACTTCATCACACACAGACGATGTGGCTCATGCTTTTAAGCGATTAGCATGAACGCACGGTAAAGGAGGGAGCCCGCCAGGAAGCAAATGTAGCCATCCTTAAACAGGTCTATAGTTCCCTGGGAGGGTAGTTCGGAAGAAGCATGGAATGGAACCAGTTGGCGGAATGTCATGCCGTGCTGGGAGATGCAAATGTTATTATAATATAAGATCAGCATGAACCATGCGCGAAATGGGAAAATCATTCAGTTCTCACCAAGGTGAAGTAAGTATCGCGATCCTCCATTCCTCGTGGTTGGAGACGAAGAATGAGTCTTGGCGGAGATCACGGCCCAAACGAGCAAAACCATCCGTTGTTGACCTTCCGCGCACCGCGTCTCTGAGAGCTCCAGACCAAAGTCCCCAACGACCAAGTCCAAACAGTAATGAAATTGAGGAAGCCGACATTATACCAAGATGAATGATGCGACCACGTCTCTGCTCACAGAGCATTTCAGTTACACCCCTTTAGTGAGTGACCCCCCCTCGTCGCGCGACGCTGTGCCCCTCAAACAACCACCTTGTCGAGTAATCTCCAGCTCACCGAATCGCAGTCCCTCATAGACGATGTGATCAACTCGATCAACAACCTCATCTATCAAGCAATTTCGAGTCTCGAGACCGGCCTCCTCTCCACCCCTCCGGAGCGCCTAGGGTTTTCGCATGCCGCGAATGGTTCCACAATCCCCGACACCGACGAGGATGGGAACGTTGTCTACCCAGAGGCGAGGTTAGAGATAGAAAACGGGTTGCACCAGCTAGAGACCCTCCTCGAATCCACGGTCGACAAAGCTTTCGATAAATTTGAGATTGTCGTGCTGCGAAACACCTTTAGGGTGGATGAAGAGTTGCTGGGATGGGTTCGATTGAAGCATTACGAGGTGCGGACCACCGTCGAACGTGGCTCTTTCCAACGTGGCCCATACTGATAATTGTATACCGAGCAGAATCTTACTTTGCGCCCCTCTCCCGACGCCCCGACCCCCGAGTCGATCCTTGCTCAACGCCGAAAATTGCAAGAAACGAAGAAACTGAACCGGTCGCTGAAACAGGAATGTGCGCGCAACGACGCGATCATCTCCCAGTTACGATCAATTCTTTCCGCCGTCCATGCTACCGATACGTCAAAACCCGCGACTGCGAAGGAGAAATCCGGGACACCTGCGCCTGAGACCAATGGTCTGGATCTGTCGTTCTTGACGTCTACCCCAGCTGCCCGTCAACTACGAGTCGGCGTTGAGGCCGGTTCCAGCGCCAGCCACAAACCCATCACAACAAACACGACGTTTATCTTATCTCAATTGCCGGCTTTACAGGCAATCCTGAAGCGACTCCGACCCCGGCTAGCGACCTTACAGAAGCCCGCGGATGGACCAGAGGCCGAACCAAAACTCGATGAGAGAGCGGATTACATCGAAAGCCGAATTCAATTGCATCTGGAGCGCGCGGGACAGCTGGCGGTTGGCAGTGACGGCAACCCCGTTATCGCCGGTCGCAAAATCGATCTCGCCGAAGCGCAGGCCCTCGAGACCGTCACAGGAATGCTTACACAAGAGGACCGGATGTTGGAATAGAGAAAGAAGGCAGATCAACCAGCTAACTTTTGTGGATGTGGTTATTTACAAAACCGACCAAGACTCTATACAACTGTCGGTGGTGACTTAGGTGGACCACGAGACGCTCCACGTCTGCTGATCCCGTCGGAACGGAACCACGTCCACCTTGTCCGACTGCAGGATGTTGGGGATCTTCTCGTTCTTCTTCTCGATGGTGATGAACTCCTTCGTCTCCTCGCCGATTCCATAGAACGCGCGACCGAATTTACTCATGAACCCCTCGATGATCTCGGGGGTGATGTCTTCCTCCTTCAGAACGCCCTTCTCGCAGGCTTGCTCGAACGCGTCGATCACGAGCTGGGTGGTGTATGGCTGAGTGAACACACCCGCGGCGATCTTGTCTCCGCCTCTCTTGGAAGCAGCCGGGTGGGGAGCGCTGTCGGAGCCAAAGAAGAACTTGGGGTTGCCCGAGGCTGCGGTCCGGAGAAGGGCGTCGCGGTCCGCCGGGGTCTTCGCGACAGGCTTGCAGAAGCAGAATGGGTCTCCGGCCCAGTGGTCGATGATGATGGAGAGGTGGTGCGCGGTGATGCTGCAAACAGTGAGTCAGGAGAGATTGTCGCCAGAAAATTCGAACGGAGGGACAAACGTTGCAGCAACGGTGGGACCGCATTTCTTGACGGCTTCGACGGCGGCCGCAGTAGTGCAGTGCTCCAGGATGATCCGAAGCTTGGGGAAGCGCTCATGCAGCTGGAGCAGGGTGGGAAGGAAACGTTCCTCGGCCGATAGAACAGTCACGTCACCCTGGGAAGGCACTTCGCCGTGAAGGTTGAGGACCATGTCCTGACGCTCCATTTCGGCGAACACGGGGTAGAATTGGGTGTAGTCGACGACGCCCGAAGAGGAGTTGGTGGTCACGCCCGCGGGGTAGCTCTTGACGCCGGTGATGCCCTTCTTCTTCGCTTCGATGATGGTCTCCGGGGTCACCGTCTCGTGGAGGTAGAGGGACATGAGGTAGTTGACGTTGGGTTCAATGGCTTCTAAACGCTTCTTGTACTCGAGGGCGCGGTCGACGGTGGTGACTGGTGGCACCAAGTTTGGCTGTTCATATTATTAGTGCTTTCTATGGGCTAATTGATCGAGAGTTGGATACCTACCATGACGAAGACCGTGTTCACACCACCCTGTCGGATGGTGGGGGTAACGAGTTCCATCATGTCCCCATCGCGAAGATGGACTGAGTTCCATAATCAGCCAGTTTTCGCACCATGTTCGCAGGAACAGTAACAATAGCAATGCATGCAATGAAGTAGAAATGACTGCATCGTGCACAATCCCATACGCACCGTGAAGGTCGGCAGAAGCGGGGAGCTTCACTCCATGCAGTTTCGACAGCGGCATGGTGGACGTACGCGCAAATCCTCGGGAAGCGATTCGAAGACTTTGTTTAACAGTAGAGATCAGAGAGGAAGCGCTAGTCAATCGCCAATGGGTGCCAAACATAGCAGGACAGACGGTGCTGCTGTTTGCGACTGGAAATGCAACAGCAGCTTTTCCCCGCCAATTTTTATCTCCGATGTCACGGGGTCCGCAGTGGGGTTGTGGCCTTGTAGCCTCAGGCAGGACTATTTATTCCAGAGTACCTATACATCGGGCTTCTTTGATCTTGTCATCATCACCTCTAACTGAGACGGAATTATACATGCTCATTCTTGGCAGGATCCGTGGCTGATGCATGCTGGTGATGAAGATTCTCCGAACCACACTATCTCAGCCAACCTATTGGCCACCACTAAGTTTGTATAGCCGCCCGGCTTCTCTAGACTCTTCAGCCCAGCCAAAGGGCTCTGCTTTGATACGATTCCACGCAGGCATGGGTTCGCGCCCTCAAATGGCAAATGATTGCCATCTGCCTCTCGTATAGAATAGAACAACCGCATGCATCTTGCAGGAATTCGGCCTGTTCATTCGCCCGGCAAAGCCTTGACCTCCGGTATACGCGCCCTGGGAAAACATATCCTTTCGCTTCTCCCATCGTGGTCTCTATTTCGGGAATGTCGTTCTTCAAAGCGAGGACTAGCGTCAGCCATGAGGATGTTGCAGCGAATAAGTCTCGCGATGTAGCAGCCAGGCGGCTACCGCATCTCAATCACGCATGGTTCCTGAGTTTGGGTGTGTGAAGTCGTACAATCATTGGAGATGCGACATGATGAGGATCTGGGAGACTCCAAAGTCCTCCTGCAATGTCTTTGTATATAAATCTGCTGCTTCTTCAAGAATTGCCTCTACACCAGCTATTCGCTTCTGCTGTGTTCCCTCTTGACATTCTTTTGTCCTTTCTGTTTCGTCTTTCTTTGTCTATTCTGCCCTTTGTACATGTCCGTCTTTCTGGTAAAGACTTCGAGCCTGGAGCATCATTAACTGTTATAATTGTTGAACCACTTCCAGCAGCGATCACTGCAACTATTGGTACCGATAAAACTTGTATCTAAACCTTCTGTTTCTGCCATTTCGAGATGGGCACCGGCTCTTTCACATCTGGCTCCTACCATGCGTCCTGTGCATCAGACGCACAAGAGTCGACTTTTCTGAAGAAGGCCCGTCTGCTGCGTTGGGTTCAAATCGCACTCGCAATTCTGGTGTTTGCAGCTGCCATCTCCGCAACCAGCTGTGAAGCTGTGCCCCTGCAGCATTATCGAAGCACATCCGCTTTTGAACAACTCGGGTTATACCTGTGGCCGTTGAACCTGGACCTCCGTCCAACCGTCGCCATCCTGGCGTGCGGGTGTGTGATCGCCTTCCTGGCTCTGGTACACCTGATAATCGCCCTCCTTCCTTCGGTCAGTATCACCTTTCGCACTCACTTAAGAGCCATTCCTTCTACCTTGAACCTCCAGACTAACAGCCGCAGCCGCATTCCCGCATCAGACGCTCAAACTTCACGGCGACAGCCACCGCAGCAGCCGGGCTGATCACCGCCCTGGTGGGAGTGTTAGTCGCGATCTACCGACCGGGATCACACACGCCAAGCGGCTTCTCGAACGACGAGACGCTGCATTCGTGGACGTGCAAGTGGAAGGCCGTCCGCGGGGAGTCGAGTGCGATCTCTGCACCGGCCCATTTCGCGCGCGACTGTGCCATCACGGAAGCGGGGTTTGCGCTGATGTGTGCGCTTATCGGGTTGGAGGTTCTACTGGGCGCGGTGGCTGGCGTGGGCATCTGGCTGGAACGGGCTGTATCGCGGCAGCGCGAAGACGAGCGTCTTCAGCTGGAGAAAATCGAGACGGTAGCGAAGCATCCGGGGCGGTGATTCAAAGCAGCAGGATGGAATGGAGTCGGGAGGGAATTAATGGCGAAGAGAATGTAGGGTGAGCATGATGTGTAAATAGCTGTGAATCCTGGCGATTCGCTCAATGGAATATTGATCCGTAATCATCAAGTATGGCTGGGCCGACCCGACGTCGGCCATCGGGGCGGTTTCTCCAACTCACACAGCCTCGGCTCTCCACATGGGACACCTCTCTTAAATATCCACCCCGTATACATACCTCGTGCGAAGACAGGCCTAGACATAGTCGCGCAATTCGAGAACGCTATTGCAAACCATCTCCGCCAAAATGGGCAAGAAAATCGAGTGCTACATCGATGTCGGTGAGTAACTGACGTCACATGCTTTACTCTTGGCTGTGGAGCTATCGTGATGGTTGCAGTGGACTGACAAGGATGATTGGGATAGTATCACCATACAGCTACTATGCTTTTACATACCTACAGAAGAATGCAGCTGCACTCGCCGATTTAGGGGTTGAGCTGGAGTAAGTCGATAATCCTCTCATCTTCTGGGCTAAGGACTGACGATCTGATAGGTATATTCCCGTGTTCTTGGGAGGCATCAACGTCGGCAGCGGTACGTTCATGTCCAAGAGGATCATGTAATAACGACCTTAGAAGATATGAAGCTTACATGTATACATTCTAGGCAACAAACCCCCCTGGACGCTGCCCGCCAAAGCCGAGTATGCCAAGTACGACGGCAAACGTGCGCAGAAGTTCTTCGGCCACAAGTTCGACATTCCTCCTTGGTTTCCCATTCTCTCTCTTCTGGTAGGCATCCTTCTCCAAGGATACCTGCAGCCATAACTAACACCATCCAGCCCCAACGCGCCCTCACCTACATCAAGCAGCGCTACCCCAAGGCCCAATTTGAGACGGCGTTCCAGAAATGCTTCGAGACCATGTGGTATGGCCAGCTGGACATCTCCAAGCCCGAGAACCTTGCAACGGCCTTGAGTGGCGTGTTCCCCGCGGACGAGGTCAAGGAGATCATCGCGGCGGCGTCGGGCCCGAAGATCAAGGCTGACCTTGCGGCCACCACGGAGAAGGCTTTCAAGGAGCTGGGGGCCTTTGGGTGTCCGTGGTTCTGGGTTGTGAACGGCGAGGGCAAGGGGGAGCCGTTCTTTGGTAGCGATCGGTTCCACTTCATGTGGGATTATTTGGATCTGCCACTTGAGAATCTCAAGTTGAAGGCGAAGATTTAGTTTAGTTGCCTTGTAGCGAATCTTGGTTGATTCCTGTGCTGGTTCTTCGTCTTGAGATTTTACATGTCATACGCCTCCTGTTCATATTCATGTGTGCAAACAAGTATGAATTCATGAAACTGTACATACATCTACAGCTTTGACCGCATCTTGGTACTATCCATGCGCATTCCCTCATCATCCTGCTCCGCTACCTCCAGCACCGGCAATTCCTTGGGCATGATCCGGCGCGGATTCGACCCAGGGACAACTGAGTACTTGGAGAAGTCTGTAACGCCGCAGTACTTGCGAAGAAAATCCTCATCCAAAGCGAGGAGTCCATTCACCGTTTCCGCTGGGGTCTTAAGAATCCCCTGTACGGCATCGGAGAAGACAGTCTGTGGGGGTTAATGAATGTTTCGGACATACGGGCAAGTACACTCACAGCTTTTCGCAGGTCCGCCTTGGACCGAGGGCTATTCTTCAGGGTCACTTCCGTTGCAGCCGACTCGGTACTCTAAGAGAAACGTTAGTTACAGTATGCGTATATATCACTAGGAGCGAACTCACTACAGCCGGCCACAAGCTCGTAATGGCCATATCCTTATGTCCCTCGCGGATGAAATCCATAGCGAGTCCGCGGGTGAGGACACTCATCGCAACCTTGCCTGTTCTTCTTAGCCCCGAGAGGTCTTTATCAAACCACCCCCAGGGTCCTACGTACCCATCGCATACGCCGTCTTCCCCCGGAAGAAGCGTGAATAAATCGGTGGTGACACGACCACAATGCGGCCCTTCCACCCGTTGCGCTCAAACACCGGCAGCGCCGCTTGCACAGTGGCGTACAGCCCCTCGGGGTTCACGCGTTGCATCAACTGGAACCGCTTGGTGGGCGTGTTGGCGACAGACGACCACCAAATGGCGCCGGAGTTGTACACCAGGACGTCCAGACGGCCGGCGACGCGGACGGTATCGGACACCATTCTTTCGACCTGCGCGACATCGCGCACGTCGACCTGGACGCAGAAGGCTGTGCCGCCGGCTTCGGTGATCTCGCGGGCGACAGTGTTGATGGTCGACTTGGAGGAGTTGGGGTCCGGCGGGAAGGGGACGGTATCCTCGGCGTTGGAGGTGGTTTTTGCGGCGACGACGACTGCGGCTTATTAGATGGATGACTGTCAGGGGTATGTAGGGTGTACCTGTGTAGCCGGTCTTTGCGAGATCAATCGCAATCTGTCGGCCGAGGCCTCGCGAAGCGCCGACGACTAGGGCGACTGGTTTGCTTGTTGCGGTCATTTTGCAGATATATCAATCGGATTGGATTTGGTTGGATAGTTCAAGGAGATGGACAGACGCGTGCTGTCTTTTATAGCCGACAGCAGCCTTCCTCCTCATCCTCGGTTCAAGAGTTGTTTTGTCATTCATCGGTCTTTGGAGTTGAAGCCGAGCGCGGGTCGGCCCGTCAACATCCACCTCCACTGTACAATAAGGCAACAAACCCCCATACCGACCGATGTGGATAATTTCATTCACGACCTTTATGTGATGTTTCGGTTATATGCAAGAATGCTCGGTAGTACTCGGCATCTCAAGTATTGTATGCCCAAAATTGAATATATCAGATCCTAAATGCTCAGCTTTACTATCACGTTGGGCTTGGTGATTAAGGATAATTCCAAACTGTCCAGAGACATTTTTCCCCAAATCCACGAAACGTCACGATGCATCGATAGCATTGACTTAGGTTGTTTCGAGGTCGAAAGCAACGAAATCAGACATGACAGTCTACTCATCCGCCCCCCGCGCAGCAGATTTGCCAACATCGATGATTCTCTGCAGGTTTCGTAGGATAGCGGTAGGCTCGCAATCTTCAATCGTTGCAGCAAGCCCATCTATTTCTTCTTGGGCCGTATTTTCAGGACGATGGTCTGACGACTCAGTGGTGCTGTCCATACATGGGGGCTGAGACAACGGGCTTTGGCGTCTCTGACTTTCGCAAGCGAGAATTTGGAGTATAACCCTACTCTGAGGAAGAACGACTTGCTGGATCTTTGGCCGCCTGAATGGGCCAGACGACCGAGGTCCACTAACAGAGCTGTCCGGATCCCCACGAGCACGTTTCTGACATTCTTCCACAGCGGCTGTCAACAGCCGGCTGAACTGCTCCGGGGTCGACATGGTGTTGAACAATTCCACGAGGAACCTTGCAATCGGCCATGTCTTTGACAGCGTTTCCAATAATTCCAAGTTGGCGTCGAGCTTGAGCCTAATGGCGTGCAAAAGAGACGGCACTGATGCACTCATCTGATTCTTCAAAGTGACAAAAGATACAACAGCATGGCAGATACTGGATAACATTAGTCAAAGCTTCATACGCGAATGGGATGTATTACGTGAATGAAGGGGCGTATCGCAGCTCTCCATGGGACTGAAGAGTTTCTAGGATAGAAATGACCGTGGAAGCAGCGTTAAATGCAGAACGTTGAGACTCGCTGGAGGAGTATGGTTCTTGCAGTAACTGTAACTGGCAAACAATGGTGCTGAGCGATATTAGCAAATATCTGGCTTCCTAACATTATGAGCCTTACTAGAATTGGGAGAACAACACCGCCGGTAGGAACGAGTGACGTCCCTGTCGCCAGTGCAGCTCTGCAGGACAGGACACGAGCCATTCATTCAATCCAAGTTCACACTGGGCAGCCTCGGCGTTTCGGCTATCTTGTGTTGACCTGGAGGAGAGCTTTAAACACAAGCCTAGATCCATCAACTGACAGAGCTTGACGTATTCAATGAAGAAACGAGCGTAAGTGACATCGATGGGGTACTCGAGCTGAAGATGTTCATCGCGCTCAACAAAATCGGCCTCCGTCAGTTCTCCGACTGTACAATCGTCCGTATTGATATGAATCGGACGTCCGAAGGCTGCGGCTACAGACCGGTCCCGAGTATAGAGTGTCCACCAAATTCTTTTGCGGAGACTGCTCTCTGATGGCTCGAGATCGACATATGTTTCACTGTCATATATAATTGGCGGCTGAATTGAAAATGGGCTACAGCCGAACCCTACCTCTGATGGAGTCCCTCGGCCTGTGCTAGAGCAGTACCTAGCCGACTCCAGTAGAAGATTCCATTTTCAACAAGATCTTGTTCTGTTAGCGCAAGTTAAAGACACCGCCAGAAGAGCAATTACTTACCATCGAGACCATCCCAATATAAGCCCAACAGAATGACAGCCTGGATAACTGCTATGGTGTCCTGTTCATACCCGGCATCATAGAGCGCCTTGGCTTTCTTATAAAAGGCGCGTGGAGTGCTTGCTGCATTACCTGAGCACGGGTTATCGGTAAAAAACCTAGATGCAACCGTAAAAATTGCCTGAAGCAACAAAATCGACGGTTGATTTGCAGGATCGTGGTATCTTCTCATGAAATCATGGCGATTTACCACGGGTAGTATCGGTGCTACCCACTTGAAGAATATCTCAATAAGGGCATCACAGATCTCTCGATCAGGCAGACCAAAAGCATCCCGGCGATTCAAGATATCTAGCTCTAGTGGATCTAAATGGCCGGGATGAGATGCCGCCAGAGTCTGTGCCATGGGGGGGAAGTTTAACAGATTGAGGGAGGACGGATGGCCGATTGATGCCTTAAGGCTCCCATAGATTGTACGCCACACCGCCGTGGCAGAATTATATCGTTCCTCCCGTTGCGGCTTTATCTTCCCTTCTCGCCTCTTAGAATCTCCTGTATCTCTATCCATTTCTTGCAGTATGTCGGTCGATCCTGCGACTATGGACGATCCTATGATTGAGGATGAACCGTACAACTCCGCCGAAGATGAAGACTTTCAGCTCGACGACGCGCAAGACGAAGGCGACATTACATCTTCGGAGGACGAGCAACAACCCGCAAGCAAACGCCGAAAAAGGGATGCGCCAGACACAGAGCTCGATGCGGCGGCGCTAGACTCAGGAGATGAAATCACGATACAAAAAGCGAAATCCAAGAAACAGAAGAAACAACGCGGGAAGAAGTCAAAGGACACCGGCGCCGCAGAGGATGAAGATGACGAGGACGACGTTGATTTTGACGATGAGGAAGGCGGTCCAGGAGGGTTTGTTCGGACTCGCGCGATGAAGATGCGAATGTTTGTGGCCTTTCCCTCGCGTTTGTTGGATTGATACTGACTACAATTGTGTAAAGGCAGGAGGAACGGAAACCTCTCGCGAAGATTGATGGCGCTACTATCGACGTTGACGAACTATGGGCGAAGATGAACGCTCCAGACACGGAGTTTGGATTATTGCCATCCCAGATCGAGAAGAAGGATAATCTCCCCAAAGACGAAGAACAAAAGCCTGACGCGCAAGACACTGCCCCATCATCCGAGAATAAGCCATCGCAGACCAAATACCCGGAGGAGATGATCAAGATCAAGCGCACCTACAAGTTTGCCGGGGAGATGATAACAGAGGAGAAAGTCGTACCCAAGGATTCAGCCGAGGCCAAAATTTTCTTAGCTGAGCAGAATGCCGAAGCTGCGGCAGCCGAGGACACGGAGAATGCAAAGGCAACTGTTAAACTTCGGAGGCCGCTCAGGAAGGTGTCGCGGTTTGACCCTAATCCGACCGGAAGCATCAAGAAAAGCTGGGAGAAGCAACAACCGACCGACACAGCTGGCCAGGAAGAGAACCTTCGTGGGCCAAAGATCAACACGGTCGAGAAATCACGGCTGGATTGGGCTGCATATGTGGACCAAGCCGGGATTCAGGATGAACTCAGAGTTCACAGCAAGGCCAAGGAAGGCTTTCTTGGTCGGATGGATTTCTTGGACCGTGTTGGTGCCAAAAGAGAAGAGGAGAGGAGGAACGCACGACTGAAGGGGCTGTAATTCATTCACGCTTACAGTTGCGCATCTATATTACCAGGTGCCGATATCCTCGATTCAGGTTGTATTTCCAGCCCGGGCCATCTCAATAAGATGGCCGCCCTTCAATGCTGCGACCAGCGAAACCATGAGCGACATCTGTTTGCTTTCGCTCGCCATGAAGGGCCTTGCCAGCGGCCCCATAGACATGCGGCTGTCTTGTTGGCCACTGCATCACATTGCAGATCGGAGTATCCGATTTACTGGGGGCCACGGCCTACGATGACAGGGCCATGGCAATCGGGCGACGGGTATTCACTAGTCTTACCCACGATTAGCACGGTGCAAATACTGCGTCCAATTCAGCACAGGTACGTCGCGGGCATCTAATGTATTTACGATACACTTCAAGAGGCATTTGCAATTGTCTACAATACAATGGACAACATTTCAGTTTACAACGACATTGTGGCAATATATGTACACTCGACGGCTCTCATCTTCGCCTCCTATTCATTGGTCTAAGCCGAACGGACGACCTTGGTAGCCTTGGATCTCTTGAAGTTCCAAGAAGCAGAAGTGCCGTTGTTACTGGGCTTGGGCACGTATTTGATTCCCGACGAGGGGCATTTGGAGTCCGTAACTAAACGATTCAAAGTTAGCTCTTATCAAGTACATCACAAAATACCACTTACGCGATTCGGTCGGTTTGTACTGGCCGTCGACCAAGTTCCCCTTGACATTGAAAAAGTACCACACCTCGTTCAGCGCGCCGTCTTTACAGCCCAGGTATGGTGTGGATCCGCCGTGAAGCTTCGCCAGAGCGGACTCAATCTCGCTCCGCTTGTAGGTCTTGGACGAATCGGGGGTGATGCCAGCACCGCTTAGAGCCTGTTCGATATTAGGATCTTTCGAGTGGACAGATATAGACGTTCCATACCTTGTACGTGTCCAGACCCTTGAAGAGCTCCACTGCCTTTGCCAGATAGTCTCCGACTTCCTGCTGCGGGGAGTAATCGGTATAGCAGCTGGGCTCGATGGTGTTGATGCACGTTCCTACACCAAAGTATTAGTCGGTCATGCCAACACCCCCACTTGGATGTGATGACTTGGGCCTACCATGCTTGTTCCACTCATGCTCCCAGAAGCTCTCGTCGTCGCCTTGATAGTCGGGCCAGTAGGTCTTCATATACGACAGCAGGTCATCGCGGCCCTGTTCCTGCAGAATCGCAGTGATGTTGGAATACTCGCGCGAGGAATCGCAGAATTGCTCGTACGAGCCGTCGCAGTTGTCGGGCCTGGGGCTTTTAGTGAGACCGGACACTCCTTCGTGCGTGTCAGGAACAAGCGTACCAAAGTCCATGAAGCGTCCAGGAGTCGGAAGGACCCGTCGCAGGGTCATAGTCCCAGAACTGGGTCAGCAAGAGCGCGCCTCCGGGGGAGTTGAAGCAACAGGAATCAGGCACCGAGGTCGAGTTGGTGCAGCTGAATGGGATATCAGATGGACACGATTGGAGATCAGCCCGACCACCGGCCACCAGGGCTGCGATGGTCACGGACGATAGGATGGACAGTCGCGGCATGGTAGTAGAAAACGAGGCTGTTTAGGGATGTTGGATGAGGGACAAGACCGGGCGATATGAGGAGCCATTTATATCCTCTCCCACTCGACAGTCCGGTGTTACAGAAAGCGATCTATGCCCGTCATGGCTGACGGCGGTATAATTGTGAAGGACCGGTACCTGCGCCGTGGGGACCATGTTTCGATCTGTCGCGACAGATAACCGCACATGTCCTGATAAGAGAGCGCTGATTTGATCGCGATACGATTTAGTGCTGCTCAGGGGAGCCAATCGTCCGACTAGTCCAGGTGCGCCTCGCGAAGATCCCGTCGGACACCAGCGGCACCATCGCCACGCCGTCTCTTATTGCTGCTTAGCCGGCCGTCTAGGGTTGCATCGTGGTCGAGATGTGATTGAGATGATCATCTGGCAACCAGTCATCGTCGCTCGTTCAGATGTTTAGAAGATGATAGATCGGAGAACTCCGCAGTCTGCGGAGTATTCGTTTTCCTGAATATTCGAGTTGCTCTTCTATGCGCTGATGATCTCTCGTGTTCTAGACTCGGCTAGCAACAAGGTGGAGCGCTCGAATATCGTTTCCACCCAACTCCTCAGCATGTTTACCCACATGTCTCTCTACAACAGACAAAATAAATATCCTCACATCATCATCATCGTTGATGATGTAGGCTGAGCGGGGTATCGATCGAGGTAAGACAAACAAGGATGTCGCCTAGTCCACCTCCATCAGAACCGATGGTAATGCTGAACGTCTCTAATGCAATGAACGTCCCACGCTCGGCCAAAATTGCCATCGCCGTCACCCAATAGTCGCAGATTCGTATATTGTCTGTGTGCTGATTGTGAGACATGCGGAGCATTTATGGTCATGTATACGAGGGGCGTGCATCGCGGCTGAATCATGGCCAGTACGAGGCCTCAATTTCCTGCGACCATCCGCGATCACCAGGGGATGGTTCGTCTGACAGGTTATGCTTAAGATCTCACTGCATGATGTGGACTTGGCGACGACATATAAGACCCCAACGCAGAACGTTCAATCCATAGCTGTGAACAATTCCTGCCAGAATGCTGCATAGCGTGTTCATCCTGCTCTTCGGAGTGGTCTCCGCCAAACCGCGTGAGTATACCGGGAGTACATGTCCCTTTGACAATAAACTAACCTCTATAGTCATCCCAAGGGACACCACCGAGTCTCCCACTTCCACACCCACTTCCACTCCCACTCCCACTGTCACTTCCGAGACTTCTAAGTGCTCCTCATCGACCAGCAGTCAGTGGCTGCATATCTGCGACACGACCCTCTTCTGGCCCACCTCCACGAACTATTTCTATGGCCCAACCGACGGTCCGCAGGCGTCCATTGTCTCCTGCAATGCAGCCTGGGTAGAACACGACGCGCGCGCCGTCGAGCTCCATTCATTGGGTCCGACGTCCACTGCCCTCTACTATGAGCCGGGAATCACCAGCGAGGGAGCGTGTGAAACATCCACCTTCGCCGAAGGATGGGACGATCCCCATACAGGTCCAGTCACAACCCTCTGTGACGGAGTCCCGCGGGCTCTAGGGCCTCTCGAGTCCATCACAAGATATTATCCCGGCACAGGGCCCTGTAGCACTATCACCACAACATACACTGGAACCAACACTTTCTACTACGAGCCCGACAGTGTGCCCAGCTGCTCGCTCAACACCCAGGAGTGCATCCCTATCTGGAAGTCGTACGAAAGCCTCTGGACCTCCTGGTACCAGACCAGGACCACCTCCACCCCCGGCGACACAAACAGCCCGATTCCGCCCTACGCCTGTCCCTCCACCAAGCGCAACTACACCGTAGCCGACCCCTGCACAAACTGCCACTACCTCCCCGACACGGCCACCGTCTTCTACTGGCCCGTGACGACAACCGCCGGCGACTTCTGTCTGCAGAACGGAAGCACCGTCCCCGCCACCCCCACCGGTGACGGACCCAACACCGCCGTCGTCAACGGAAACACCTTCGTCTCGCCCACGATCTACGTCTCCTTCACCTCGATCTATGCCGCCAGCAACCAACGCGCCCACCCAGGCGGCTTCTGCGGCGGAAACTACGTCGACGCCATCGTCTCCGTCGACCCGGTTAGCGTCTCCTCCTTTCGCTTCCACCGCAACGCCAAGTACCCCAGAATAGGCACCCCGTATCCATTCGACTTTGCCGACTTCCAGCCCCAGACCATCGGGAACTACACCCAGACGGCTATCCCGTGGGAGAAGTATGTCGGTGGAAGCCAGTGCCCGCTCAGCACGGACAACTGCACGATGGTCCGCGCCGATTATCTTCCGTGGATGGAGATTCCCGACGTGATGACACAGATCGACCCGCGATGGACCGAGTGCCATCGCTCCTGGTACATTCCGCCGGTGAGTATGGTGCCTTTGGGCACGGGGCAAGTGTCGCTCCCGACAAATAGGGCGGACGCGGCCGTTGCTGTCGCTGTGTCGGCCCTGCCTGAGTCCGGGGTTGCGGCTCCGACTCCAGAGGCAACTGGGTGGTGACAAGTTTGGGGATGAGGTATTGTCAATTGAGAGAGGGACCTGATTTTTAGCAGAAGAAGCGAATCTGCTCTATGCTCAATCCATATAGTCTATCATACATAAGAATGTCAAGGACACAGACGTCTCCACAAGGAGGTTAGCCACATGTGTCAGTATATCGGATTCTAATGCATTCCAATAAAGCCTACTATAGAAACTGTAGCATCCTTCCTCAGGACAACAGAAGTTGCTTGAGGCACTCACGTTAAACGCCGTAGTTAAGTACCCATGAGAAGACATCAGGACTACGGTTCCTCTCATCATCTCCCATATCCACTGAGCATACCCCACTATCGTCCCTATAGCCCCAATACAACACGCCATAACCGAGTCAAGTACGCTTCACCCATAACTTCACACGATCTACTCGCAGTCAATGTCGATCGACGATCATAAACTACACATAGTAGCATGACTCACCCTCCGATACCGGCTACAACCGGATATACAAGAAACAGCTCAAGACCTATCGACAGCATCCAAAACAACCTTACCTATTTAATTCACTCCGCAAAACCACCGTTCGTCCGTCAACGACAATCAGGATGGACCCCCGCTTCACAATCATCCCCGCCACAACCCCCACGCACATCTCCACCGCCCGCACCCTCTTCACCTCCTACGCAGACTGGCTCGCCCTGGACCTCACCTTTCAAAACTTCTCGTCGGAGCTGGCCTCCCTCCCCGGCCCCTACACGGCGCCCCATGGCGCCCTCCTCCTCGCCTACAGCACGACAGACCCTGTCCAACCGCTGGGCTGTGTAGCGGTGCGTCCGCTTCCGAATCACCCAGCGGACGCTCCAAGACCCCATGGTGGAAAGAAGAAGACATGTGAGATGAAAAGGCTGTATGTCCTGCCCAAGGCGCGCGGGATGGGCCTCGGTAGCGCGCTGGTGCAGGCTGTTGTGCGGTGCGCGAAGGACATGGGGTATAGCGAGATGAGGCTGGATACGTTGCCGAGGATGCAGGGTGCGATCGCGTTGTATCGGCGCGCGGGGTTTGGGGAGATTGAGGCGTATTATGAGACGCCTTTGGAGGGGACGGTGTTTCTTGGCCTGGATCTGTCGTAACTACTTTGGATATGTATTTGATGGAAAGGTTACGGATCGTGTTGCGTATGTATGAGGTAGGATGTAGTTCATAGTAATAGTATTGACAATGGTTAACAATGGTATTGTTGTGTACGAACCTGATAGCCCTTCTGATGCACCTGGGGGTGGGTGTTTGGTCATGACATCGAGGAACCGATCTTGTTCCACAGTACTATCACCATCCTCATAAACAATTGGTACAAGGGCATCTCCAAACTCAGACTGTTGAGCTTGATATTGACTTTGGGCACTCATCGCAATTGCTCATGCCAAGAAGAGGAGTCATCATAGTAAGGAGACGTTTCGAAGAGAATAGACGATAGAATACTGGTCAACCTGCACATCACCAGATTGACCTGCGCTGAGGATATCTACGTTGTCGAATGCGTGGTGATGAGGGACGGGAAGATTTTTCCACGGTGAAGAATTTAAACAGTGGTATTACATAATCAAACCTTACCCTAGTTGGTTGTCATTCCTGTATAATTACTAAGATAATTATTCACTTCATAACTACTCTCCTCTTCAACTTTACATCTCTGCCCATATTTCTCAGACGTATCAGACACCATGCAATAGTGCCCGAAATAGGAAAAAGCACTGAACACGTCCCCACCACCAACTCTACTGCGAAACACCCTAGAAGGTTCATGGAAGAGGCCCTCCTGAACACCACCACGCCACTACTCCGTACGTTCAGGAAAGTCTGCAGAATATTGGTCACGTTGAGAGTCAGCCACCGCACACAAGCCAAGCAAGCTACGAGTCTGGCACGAGTGCATGTGAGATCACAAACACCGACGGGTCCACCAGCCACCGCGGTCGATAGTGTGCTCTGACGGGCGACTGACACCGCCGCGTCGTCTCGAATCAGGAATGTGGGTGACGATGATTATCGACCCGATAGCAAACTACCAACAGTAATGCGGACGATCTGTCTGCATCGTCATCGTCATTGCAAGCTATCGGTGAGAACCTATTTTGCGCTGCTACCTCTATTTGCTTTAGTTCCTGGGGCTATGACTTTGCACGAGTCAGTCCTGCGCTGTATTAGTATCTGATTCGACAGGGTCGCGTCCGCAAAAGCCAGATAGCTAGGTGTCGGGCGCCCCAACTGCCTCGCCCACAGAAGGTCGTATTCCACGGTCGTAGACGAGACGCACTGCTACATAACGCTGGCGGTTTGTGGGATTAGACTTCGCCGGCGACGTGGTGAGGAGGCTTCCGAGTGTGAAGAATATGCGGGCGAAGGGCGCGGCGCATACCGCCCGCGATATGCTCCGGCGCGGTCTGTAGGAACTAGGAACGTCTTGGATGCGGTGAGCAAGCCCGCGCGCCATCGGCGCTGTCCCAGCATTCTGGGTGATCGCGGCGAACCACCGCAGAGCTTCGTCTGCTGCACTAGAGACGCAAGCACATGCACCGGGTCGGTCGATCAGGCGTATCCGGTTGAGGAAGGCTGAGCGCACCATTGCCCCATCGAGCGTTACGCATGAAAAGCGCGACCTGCAGATGGGAGATCTGATCGGGAGGCCTGCGGGGTGAGAGCAGCGGAATGGGCTAGCGACTAGGTTGGGGGAGTGGTTCCCGAAGAATGTACGTCTGTCGCGTCGCTGGTAGGACCGGTGGCATCGAGGTCGACGATGATGGAATGTGCAGCCTGGGCGTCCAATCTGGCTGGTTGTGTTGAAATCTAAATCTGTCAAAGTGCCGGCATGCATGGTCGACAATGCCAGGCGGTGGTGGTGTGGTCGATCTCAGCAGACATGGTGGAGGAAATCGAGTGTTACGGGTAACGCAGATCATTATATGATCATCCTATCTGTGTGGGATACAGGAGACATCTGGAGCTAGGTGGTATGGACCTAATTGTGGATGTCGTACCTTTCCCTGTCTGTGCCTAGGAATGTGTTGTGGGACAGTCCGTGAGTGCGTGCGTGCATGCTGTGTAACATGGAAAAGATTCCCGTCTCGAGGATGCGCTCTGATAGACTGAGAGGTCGAAAGGAGGTGTACAGTTGCACGGTCTACCAGAATAGAGAGCTTCAAGGACATTAGTTCTGCTGTGCCCGAAATAGCCAGACATTAAGTTGGTCCGGTATGTGCGGATGGATGGTAAATGACTCGAAAGGAAATGGCTTTGGTCTGCAAGACACCGGCGGCAAGGGAATGTAGCGATGATCAACCGACTCATGTAGACAGCACCGCATGATCGTGATCTCTGCAAAGTGCAGCCTTGGCATCGGGAGAGTTTTGCAGCTCGGGCTCAGAGCAAACCTGGTTTCTGGGATTCCGAGAAGAGCACCGCCACAGGACAAGGAGCAGAAGAGAAACACCCCCCAGGGAGGTATTCTGTACGCGGAGTACAGAGAGAGACCCGCTGTGCCCGATCAGAACCGAGATGTCTCAATGGGTCCTGCGTCAACAAGTTTCCCAAGACGGTTTAGTCGATAGGGCTGGGGAATAACGAGCCGCCAATAGGGTCCGTGCCATGGAAGGTGGAACCCTGGAGTGGGGCCGGATCGGCATGTGGTACGTTCGAGGTACTTCAAGGTACAATCTGCTACCTGGGAGTAGCGAAGGAACCTGGTAATAACGACGTCCGTTGTCTGTCCACTGAGCTCAAATGCATGTCTTACTCACAAGGAGACCCGTATACTACAGACTGCACATTCTTTATACTGACTGAACAACGCAAAATCACTGAAAAAAACTTGGTATGTACATACGCTTGGACCTCCCGCGACCCACCAGATATGTCAGAAATAGTGGACAACCGCTAATGCCACGCCAACGGGATTTACACCTGACAGGGAATGGAGACGGGGTGTTGCTTTTTTCCCCGATATTTTTGGATAGAAGACAATAGATGAATAAGAAACTTGATCGCTAACTAATATTATCTCTTATAGTTTCCGGCGTCTGGCAGATCAATTAGATCAATAACAACTCAACAGATTCAAGCTCTCCATCGTACAAGGACGCTGCTGTCCACTTTTGTCCCCCATACCATGCATTATTATTTTGGTGTAGGAGGAGCAAGCCTCACCAAGAAACTTCAAAGGAAATCGTCGAAAAGGAAAAACATTATGCCACATGCAATGGTAAACGGGCCTGCGGATATAAAAGGGAAAGAGACAGAGGAAAAATAGGAAACAAAAAATAATGTTTTACAAAAAACGCCGTGAAGCGCCGACCAGGTCAGCTCGACCCTGCATGTCTGTACCCATCTAAGAACAGAAGGAAATTGGCGGACCAATGCGCCAAGGGTATCATAATCCGATCCACTCAGATATCCGGGATGATGGCTCCGTTACTCATCCCAAGCATCGACGCTCAGTTCACGCGCCTCAGGCATGGGATCCTCCAGCTTGGAACCGTAGATTGGTCGGCCATCGGGCGTGAGCTGACCGCGGAAGTCGGGGTCGTAATCAGGACTAGTCTCATCCAGGGTCGCGACATAGCGATTGCGACCACCCCGCTTGCTGTGGGTCTTCGTGTAATGAGCATTGAGGTTGTCACTGCGGGAGAAGGCGCGATGGCATCCCGGCACCCAGCAGACGTGAGGCTTCTCTTTCGAGTGGCTCTTCATGTGGCGTTTGAGGTGTTCTTGACGCTTGAATCGACCTTTGCAGCCAGGCTCTTTGCACTTGAACTGAACTTGTTTGATGATTGACGGCAGATTCTCCAAGGACAGGTTCTGGCGCGAGGATTGCTTCCGAACCATCTTCCGCGACGGCTGGCGCTGGGGACGGTGCATGGCGTCCCGGTACACCGGCGACTGCTGGTAGTCATCCATGTATTCGCCGGCACCACCGGACAGGCGGCTCATAGGGGTGTCAGTGCCAGATGCTGTGCCGAGAGAGCATGACCGAACTGGAGTTGTCGGAGTGTGCGTTTTGAAGGTGTTCATTGAGTTCGGGAAGTCGGTGTACGAGGGCGGAGGGGTGACCGGGCCGACTTGGGACGGCGCAATTGTCTGGGGGGCAATTGAGTCGGCGGGTGGTGCGATCCAGGGCATCATATGGCCCATCGGCATCGAGCTGGCCACCCGCTCTGGCTGGTGGAAGATGGAACGCGACAGACACGGGTTGGTCCCCGACTCAGGCAGGTATGGCGCGGGGTGGTGACGGTAACCCCCACGGGGCATGGTCGCGTAATGCTGCATGGCCGGAGGGTATGGCAGAGACGGGTTGCCATGGTCATAACCCTTGGGGGCCTCCGGAGGGATCCAGAACTGCTCGACGTTCTCATCATAGCCCGGGAGGAAGTCGGTCATGGGCATTCTCTCTTGAGACTCCATCTGGCCGTAAGACAAGCCCATGCTTTCGTTCGAGGGCATGCTTGCCAGGCGGAATGGGGCACGCATCGGAGTGGATCCAGAGGTACGCTCGAGTCCGTGGTTTGGGTACGCACCTCCTTCGTGCCAGCCAGGAGAGGCCAGGGAGCCCTGGCTGTAAATACTTGTAGGAGTGGGGGTGGGAGAGTCCAGAGGCGAGAAGCTGGAACTCATAGAAGGACACTCGTTGGAACCCAGGGAAGAGCAGTCGACCTCAACGGTAAGACGATCGGACATGTTACCCTGAGGTCTCATATCTTCGATATCCTCGGGGCGGTCCGGAGTGGGACGGTTGGCGCCTGTGGACACTAATTGTTTAGTGTCTGGAACTATGGCAAGTGGAACGATTGGAATAGAGGCTGTGGTATACAGGCACGCTGGGGATGGGTGAATCCGGTAAGGAAAGGTCTAATGAATGGAGGACAAGATGGTGTGGTATGCCAAGTGCAGAAAGGAGGATGTAGAATTATAGTTGGATAGAGAATGTGAATAGATGAAGTGAATATGAGAGGGAACGAAGGCACGGGGACCTCAGTAGAGGACGAGAGGAAGGGAAGATAGAAGGAGAGAATGTATGAAGACAACGAAGGAATGAAGGACAGTGGGTGAGGGGGGAGGGAGAATGAGAGAGTGAGTGTGTAGAGAAAAGAAAAGGAAGTGAGGGTGGGAATGGAGGACCAGCGAGGTGAAATAAACAAATTGGCCGACGCATCTGGCACGGGGCAAGGACGATCACACTTACCGTGAGAGGCCATTAGGCTAGCACTGACGGAGAGGCAGGTCGAGACAAGAGAGGCGAGAGAGAGGCGCGTCGCGTGCCTGGGGTGGTCCAAGCAAGGCCAGGAATGTAGACTATCGAGTTCCTCGAGTAACCGGCGACAAATCCCAGGTCGAGACAGACTGGGGAGGTGGCCGGGACTGGAGAAGCAGCGTTTCCCAGGAGGCGCGAATGTCTCTGGATAAGAGCAGTGGGCGAGGCGTCAAAGGTGGCGGAGGAGTCCCTGGGACGCGCTGAATGGGGGGGTCCTGTGTTCGAAATGAGGGAGGGAGATGGAGACCGCAGTGGGAATCGGTCTCAGGTGTAGCTTCGAGGGATGAAGTTATAGGGCCAACGAGAGAGAGCAAGAGAGGAGCGTAGACAGGGCCAGCAAGGGGACTGATAATGGATCTCCCGTGCAGTGAGGGCACAATGTCTTAGGACGCTGATTCGAAGATGCACCGAGGATCGTGCCAGAGTAATTAATCGAACGGGGTGGTCGCTGGGCGTTGGTTTCGTACTTGTCTCTGGCGGGGTGTGGAGGAGGGGAGAACCCGGAAATCAGTCGATAGTTAAAGAAGAACTGGAGGAGGAGGAAGAGAGCGATTGCGAGATGTATTATAGGTTTTCCTGTTTGGGTTGATGCAATGGGATGCAACGTGAGGATCTCCCGGAATAAATAATTGCGATTTTCTAGAGCCCTCTTTTTTTATTATTCGATTTATTTCTTTTTTCCGTTTTGGATAAGGAAACCCAACGAGAAGAGAAAAAAGAAATTCGAGGAATAAAAAAAGAACGGCCAAAATAGCAGAAAGTTCCAGGAAAGAATGGATGAGCTTGTTTCTGCTTGTCCCCCTCACTTGGTCGATTTCTAGGATCCAGATTAGAAACATTCGAGGAGAGATTATTCTGATTATTGCTATTCTCTATTAATTTTTCTCTCCGGTGTTTACTTGGTCGTGGGAATAATTTACTAAGACCATCTGCGTAAATAATAATATTATTTGTCTGTATGATTTTAATTAGGGAATCTTCATCGAGTGGATCGTCGGGAAAGTGACGAGGATCCAGCCCCAACCTTACCAAACTATACTTACCAGGTACCTAAGGTAGTACCTAGCAGGGACCCCGAAGGTACCGAGTTAATACCTGTCTAGCCCCAGTGGATGACCCCAGCCCAACTACCCCCTCGCCATTCATGGGCCAGTTTGAAATTCCATCTGGCGGAGGGGGGAGGGGAGAAAACACCAGCCAGATTACCTAACATCGAATTCAAACACGAACAAGTCAACCAAAAGTATGTATGAGACTTGGAGGGTGGGAAATCAATACAAAAAAAAAAAAAAAAAAAAAAAAAAAGGAAATCCATAGTTTAAAATTAATTATGGAACGAAGAACAGTAACCAAAAAAAAATGAAAAGAAAAGAAAAGGAAAAAGAACAACGCCATGGAATGCTCCAACGTCAGTGTTCCATCTCCGAGTCTTGCAGGTACCTGGAACTAAGCCGTTCTAGGGGTCGAGCGTACATAGGACCAAGAGGGGGAGAAAGCCAACCTTACCTACCTAGCGATCATCAGTCAATGGAGTGGGGGAGATCTTCCCTCGTCATCCCAGATTCTCGGGATCTTTCCCCGGCATCTTCGCGCTCTCGGGCTGGTTTGGGGTGGATTGGAGACCTATCGAAGGTAACCGTCCATTCATCTGATGCTCTGTGCTCAGGTATCGCCACCATCACCGAATAACATAGTTAGGCGGTTAGATAGCAAGACAGTCCTCGTCCGTGTCTCTGGACCCTGAAGGATCGGCATTGTTGGTGAATCTCCTCCAACTGTAAGAGACCCGAGCGCTGGGCTATCGATATTGAATCGCCTTGCTGGTTTTGTTCCCATTGAGACTTCTAGTCAGAAAAAGATAGTCAACTAGGGCCTTGTAGATAGTCTGGTAACGTTAATCGTCATGTTAATAATAAAGCACTGGCCCCACAGTCGAGGCAGACGCACATAACACATCGAGGTATGGTCCAGGCTGATCATTCTACGGGGAACGTAACGACGCAGCCACACATGCCAGACCTCTCCCATCCACACCTAGTCGGAGACCTTGACGTCCTGGGCGCTGGACGGTTACATTGGACGAGGTCTATTTCCCAGAGATGATCCCGAGATAACAAAGCACCACAACGCCACGCAGCATCATCCAGGATCATCTTCTGCGGCTAGACGCCACCTTCTGAACCCCAGCCAACGCCATTGGCGATGTCTTTTTTTTTTTTTTTTTTTACTTTGCTTTTGGTTCTTCCATTCGTAAGCGGAACTAGAACGAGCCACGAGATATAATTATCACCCACTATTCGATAGGAAGGGATTTATCGCAGCAAAGTGGACTTGGACCATTAACGGTTTTTGGGGCGGTTCCACCTCCAGAAATCCCGCATGAGCAAAGGGATTTCGGAGAGTTTGCTGATAGTTCGTTAATAATCGTTGTTAGAATAGTGGAACGGCGTTGGAAAATCATAATCAAATCTATAATAACGATACTAATCAAGATTGATAATAGAAGGCACCACTTTTAGTGACGGACCTACGTACACCCGTCCCAGTCTACGGTCCATGGGTTCCTCGCGGGGCCGAACCGAGAATGTCCCAGTGTCGACCATGGTTCGCTCCGAAGTAGTAGCAGACAAATAACATGTTTGTTTTTTCGAGTGGTTCCTGGCCTGTGCGGGCGCTGGTGCAGATTGGTTGTCGCAAGTTATGTATGTATGTATGCATGTATGGATGGATGGATGGATGGATGGATGTGCACAGTACCTTAGTCAAAGGATCTACCCAGCCAACAGGCACCCATCCGTCCTGGAATGAACCGACTGCATCCCCACCGGCAGATCATCGATCATATCATTTCCCAGAGTAAAAATAAAATCCAGAGACAACAATCCATCTGGATTCCAAATCGCGCCCAGACAATCTCTTTGTATGGACGAAAGACCGGAAGGAAAGGCGAGACAATGACCAGCAATGTCTCTCTGAGTGCTATCGTCCATGCGGCGAGACTCCCAGAGCCTAAACTGGCTAGTGCAGGACAACTCTAGTATAGTCGCCCTCTGTATTTGAGCTAACCCAAATGAGGATAGTGCACTCCTCTCCTTCGAGGCGGATCGCGGATCAAACGCACATCATCCACCCAAGACACTCTGTCAGCGAATCCTGCTTCGCTTCCTGCAAGTTCGTTTTCTTCGCCCAGCAGCCACTCCGATCTTACCCTCTCAGGAACGCTCCGACGTGTTCGGGCCTATAGAAAGACCCTCTTGTGGAATGTGGAGAGGCGCCGAAATGAACTTTCCAACACTGTCCCATTTGAGTCCGCCACCGGCTCGTCACGGAAAATCCTGGCTGGCCTCATCCACCCACTCGCTCTTATTCTGTGCATACACAATGGCCTACTTGCAACGGTCGCTCCGTAGGGGGAAGGATTCATGTCTCAGTATGAGCCCCATCTCTCTATTCCCGACGGCAATCGGGATCTGGACGGCCTTCTGACCTGTCACTCATTTGTCGTGTAATAAAGCTTCCCGATGGCGACAAATGTATCCATTGGACGGTCCCTGAAATATACCCTGTCTCGAATCCCACTAGGAACAATCATGCTCTCCCACGGCTTGGACTGTGAGCATTCCATCCAGAGGACGGTGCTGTTTAGAGTTGCTGCAGCCACCAATCCACCGAAATGCTCCCATCCTACCCCATCGTCATGAGCGCATCAAGCACGCTCGACTTCTCCACCCGCTGAATACAATGCAACAGAAGATTGAAGTAGTCCACCCACAATCGAAGACGAAACCCAAGTCGTGCACTCTCATACATAGCGATTGCGTATCACGAGCCATGTGACCGGAGGACTTGCTGATCGTCGCTACAATGTCACGTTCATGTTTGGGGAATATCTCTCAACTCTCGAGGTCTCGAATATGCATGGAACTCCCAGAACGTCCTAGCGCCAGTCGCACCGCGTCTGAGGAACATTTGCGGTGAATACGGAGGGCCAAGTCTCGTAAGACTTCCCCAGAATTGTAGTCTATGTGTCGGTGATAGACTTGCGCTGTCTTTACCGGAGAAGAAAACCGGCCTCCGCTTCCTGGTAGTCGGCGATGTGAGCCCTGCGGAGCCATTAAGCCCTATATGGCAATAGCATAGGACACCACTTGGGATTGACTCTGTCAGCGTGGATCAGTCCATTCTACTTCTTGCCAATGAAAATGAAGGACGTCGAATCGCCCAGACATCGACTGTTGCCCGTATCATTCGGTGATTTTGACAGCTCGTCTTTAGCCGGCGTTTACAGATCGGTGTCTCCAGTTCCGCCCCCACAATCGACGATATCGTACGGTACATCGTCGTTCGGTACGCTAAACCAGCGCTGACTCGGGATCCGCAAGCCGGCTCCCTATAGCGTGTCGTCGGTACCATGGGACGGGAGCGGTCGAGCGCATGGGCCCAAGAGTATCCTGACCATCAACATATCTCGTCCGTGCTCGTCAATCAATGGGACCGGACTACGCAGTGTGGACATATCGATTTCTCATCGGGGGACGGAGACATCTAGATCCGCTGCTCCGGACAACACCGTCGCGCGGGGCGACGCATCGAACAGCTCTCTGGAGCGAATCCTTTTTGCGTGATAGAGAGATACTTGTCCCAAAGGGTTCTGGGTGACCACTTTGGGTCGCAGATGCCTGCGCCACAGACTGGAAAGGGAAATCAAGGCGAACGGCCCTTCGCCACACTTCAGCGCCGCGCCTCAAGTGATGCATCAACCCCCGGGCGCACTTTCCAGAATTGTTCTCGTATGCGCCTCATGGACGCTGGTTGTCTTCCTTTTCTCTTCATAGTCTGGTTGATCCGGTCGCTTCTACCTGCCGCTTGCCCTTCAAGTGACTCTTCGATGGTTCTGCTGGTGTCAATTTCCCACCAGCATGGGCGCTGACCTCCAGTTTGTCCAATGGGAGCCTATCTTGCTGTTGAAATTAATTAATATGGAATTGAGACCCGGTCACTACCATACCTCGGTCTCGTTCATCAGCCTCACGTCTCGGTGACTGCCTGCTCTCCACCCTGAAAGTCCAGCCCAAAGTATGCGAGTCAGGCTATCATCATACGATCCTTTAGCCGCGATAGACCGATCCCAAATTGTCTTAACTCAAGACGTAAGCCCAGCCAAGAGCTGGATTTACTCGGTTCTGAATGACTAAGATGGCGTCAAACCCCGGATCGTCATTTGAACTTAGTTTGGTTCTCGTTTTCCTGAGAGTAGAAGCCCAGGCAAAAATCTGACAGAGCTTTCTTGCGCTCAGAACCAGTTCCATGTTCTCTAGCATGGACCGTCAATTGGCTTCTTTGCCTACCTTGCTTGAACATATTGATTATCAGGCCTTCGTTTCTAGAAGCTTACCATCAGCCAATGAAGGGATCTCCTTCGCCGGTTTCCCTCAGTTTACCAGGTACAAATGCCAACGAATCCCTGTAGCACGGGCCTAGGCACAGTAAGGAGAGTCGGCCGGACATTTGAAGTAACTTGGATTCCTGGAGTTCCTGCAGCTGCGCACTAGCACATCTCCACTTGACCAGGGCCTGGTGTGGCACAGGCTGTGTCAACCCTGGTTCAAATCAATATATTGAATCCAAAAAGGGAAGAGGCCTCGCCTCATCCATGCTGCCAACTAGAGCAGCACCACACACTCAGCCTCTTCAATATATATCGTCTTTCTATACTATCTACTGGTCCCCTTTACTCCGACCGGGATTATAGAAGCGCAATATTCGTCAACGTGTGCATAAGGATGCATAAAAACGGCTTCATGAGGAGACCTTACTCGGATACTGACCAAGGGTCAGACAGTTTCCTCAACTGTACGAGTGCCACCTACGTTGCTCGACCCCCTTCGCCCGTCGAGAAGCTACCGTGGTACCTGCAGCTGTCTCGCTCGACCGATATTAACTTCGTCCCAGAAAATTAACACCACATGGTGATGAATGAGGAACGCTAACCCGGCACAGAGTTCCCTTTGTTTGATCATGATGTTGATCAACGCCCTAACGATGATAATGCCCAAGCACTCACATGGTGATCCGATCGAAAGATGTCGCGTGGCCATCCTATAGTCGACAAGCCACCAGATCTGTCGTAGTGTTGGCTCCGAACTGATTCCCCTTTTGGGCTATAGGAATCTGCTCTGACCATCCCCTGACGAGATCCCCTGACTTGCTGCCCAACGCTGATTACGATCTTCAGCCTTCGGAGATATTATTCTACCATAGCAGGAGATCAATAGAAGTTGGTTATTTTTTCTGCATAGGCTTCATTAACCGGAGCGCAGGTCGCTATTAGGACCCGGCAAAGGGCTGTTCCGGCACAGACAGCATAAGCACTCACTAGCCAAATAAGGCTGGTGTATGCGTTCGACGTAAGCTCCTCACAAATTCAAAGAAAAGCTGTTAGAATAAAACCTCGCCACCGTCACTGCAGGTACGAATGCTCGACCGGGGAGATCTCGGAATGTTTCGAAGCCTGCGAATCCGTGAAGGACCTCATCGGGTTTGAGGATTAGCTTTTCGCTCTTTTCAACAATCCGTTGATCTACAATATACAGGTTGTGCTACCGGACATCCACGTCGGGCTATACTACGATCATCACGAACGACGGTACTGGGATACTGGAGTCTGACTCCGGCAATACAGGGTCCTCCCTGTCTCACCCGTCGTGACCACTCCCGTGCTTCGCTGTATGCTGGTCTCATCACGATCGATGCAGGGCACAGCCTATAGTTATCACCTGCGTCGTCCTTGCTCGAGCGGCCAGCAGAAACGAATCGAGACGCCGTGAATCCAAAACACCTGCAGCCACCCCTTGCGTCCTGTTTCTCGGCCTTCTCCAATGGCAAATCTTGGACAATGCTTCGCCCCGCCACCAGAGGCTTACAAGGCAATAACGTCGATTTGAGTTGCATTGCATTACAGCCAAGTCGCATCGTCCCAAACCCGTCCCGGCAAAGCAGGTTTGGCCTCAACCATGGTGGCCGTTGATCATTGCTCTACCGTCTCTCCCTCCCACACTCACGCTCGTGCGCGACCACCGCATATCCTTCCTCTCTCGCTCGCTAGTCTATGTTCCAGGAGATTATTCTCTGCAACATCTCGAATGCGTTCGGGGGGCTCCTTGCGCCTTGGGTCCCAATGGCCCTACGTCATTTTATTGACCGTCTGCCACGGCCCTATCCTGCCTGCAGCCTGACTACCAATGCACAGCCCAATAATCAGACGTCAATGACGTTCCATCATGCATACCTCCCGTGCAGCGTCGTAGGATGTCCTCAATTTCCGCAAATAGTCCATACGATTGCTGGATTGTCCTCACTTCCACCAGGAATAGAGAGGAAACGCATACTCTTCCGAGAACCCATCAGGCAGTTCGTCCTACGACCCCAAAGAAGAAGTGAACCGCCTGCGGTGTACTTCCCTGGAACCAACTGAAACCCAGAGCAAAACACACGGACCCTCAGTAAAGTTCCATAGTTGGGGCCATTGGAATGTACATCGTCCCCCGGACGAACCACCGTCGGCTGGACCGTTACACACGCATGCCTTCGAAACTCGCCTCATTTCATCCATCCTCAGCCCGAGTGGCCTCGGCTCTTCCCAAACAGATCTCCACACCCGCGGTCAGGTAACTGCGGCCCTGACTCGAACCCAGGCAGCCAAAACACCCTCCACCCCCGCCCCACTGGGGCTGATTGGGCTATGCTACGAACCTACCCATCCAATATAGTTCGATTATGTTGCACATAAGTGTAGTCGGTGGAGGCCATGTAGATCACCCTCTGATCGTGATCGGCTGGTCTGGTCCCGTAGCTCGTCTGGGGTCGGCGGTCCCTCCCCTCCACCCACTCTGGATGATCGCCTTCTAGCCGTGAGACTAATGGAAAACGCTCCGAGGTGGCAGACGTCCATCTGTGGTCACTTGTCGCCTCCCTGTCCTCTTGGGCGGTGGGGGGTGATCATCAGGGAGATGTACGTAGGCCGGATGGTCCGATGACCGTTGCGATGTGGTGGTGGCGATGATTGCGTGGGTGAGCTGCTAGCACGCTGTATGTGGCGGGCTGGTTTTGGCATTGGCAATTCGTCATGGGTGGGCTCTGTTTTGTTGATGTTGAGGGTTGGGGCTGGGGTCCGCTGCTGCCGTTTGGCTGGGGTGAGGTGTTTCCCAGCGGTTTTTGCGTGGCGGGCAATCTTCTAGCAGTCGCCTCCCAGCCGGCTGGGTGAGGTCGCTCTGCGTATGTTGATTATTCTCAGATACCTCGGGTTCGGAGGTCGTTCGCTGTCCGTCGATACCCATGTTAGGGCTACCTACCTGACTGCAATGTAGAAGACAATCTGGGCTTGTATGTATAGTATACGTTTTCTTATGTGGTCCGGTCGATGTTTTCTGGTCCCAAATAAAGAGCGTTCCCATCGTGTCTTCTGCCGTTCAATAGAGCTAGGTCTTAGTTGTCCTGAATATCGTCACCAAGTCAATGTACGCGCTTCTTCCTTATGGCTATCGAACTACAGTGTCAGCTGTCTCTAATGTAGAACGGCTAATAGTCCCAAGAATCCCTGTCGTCGATTGAAGAGACGTTTTACCTTTCGATATGGAGATTTTAAGATTGTGGTGTCGTGGAGTTCCTCGTGGTCCTCGTGGTCTAGTTTAACGCTCAATTTTGCGAGAGCGACGCAAAGGCAATATAACATCTGCCAGTATCTGCCGTGTTGGACGAGAACTGTCTTCTGTATATATCTTCATGTTCATCGATTTGGTTTCCCATCTACTATCCAGCGAAAGCGTGATGATGGCTCTGATATATATTCCGGGATGTTGAGCATGCGCGAAGAAAGTAGTCATCTCTTTTACTCTCCTTGCACCACCCAAACGTCCAGGACCATACTACGTAGTTTGCTCATCTCCTCCCCTTGGCCCAACAGTCTGTAATATCCACTATGCAACCGAATCCTTGGACTACTCATTACCACGCATGAGACTTCAGCCGTGACTCGTGATAATCAGCCAAAACAACTGCGATCTCGTTAGTCGGATGCTGGGTGAGAGAGCATGCGTTTATGACTTCCGGGGAGTGAAGGGCGAAGGGCCTCCCAGTTGTAGTGCATATAGGCGTGGTCAGGATTGAAGTCAACTACTACACCTACATATACTCCGACGAAAGCAGCAACTACGTCGATACCATACAACTACAATCTACTGCAGGTAAAAACGCAACGAAGATTCATCTCCCATTGAACAGTAAAGCCAGAAAATGCCAAAGGGACACCTGTACAAAATGGTATCAAGTCTGCACCTTGCTCCCTCCCTCGATATCAAACCGTTTCCAAGTGTTACAATCGCCAAAAAAATCACGAGGTAAAACAAAATATTCAAGCCAAACGTGAATCAAAAAACACCGCCCTGTTTTATCACAAATTCCAGGCCCCTATACAGTATCCAAAACGATAAAAGGAAAACACAAATGTGCCAGTGGCCTGGGCGACCAGATAGATGCGACTGCTCCGCACCAAGGCATGGCTAAAATCGAAAGACACAGCGGTAATAGGTCGATAGAATCAAAGCAAACAGCACCAGCCTCGCTTGCACAAAGATAGAATGAATGTTGACTAAGCTGAAGTGGATTATTTTCCCATGCCGTTCTGCATCATGTTCTGCTGCTGTTGCTGCTGCAAAACTTGCGCTTGCACGGCAGCAACGTGGTTCGCTCGTTGTTGCTGTGCAGCTTCGCGCTCTCGGCGGATGATATCGCTCACCCAGGCCTTAGCGGTCCGTTCGAGTCCAGCATGGTACTGCTGCAAAAGGTGCGGTGGATACTGCCCGGGGGGCCCGTACTGCGGCATCAACTTGGTCGCCATTTCCTGTCTCAACCGCAGCAAGCGCTGTGAGTACATGTTATTGTACCGCTGCGCCATAGCACCTTGTGCCATGCTGACTCCCTGCATGTTCTGCGGTAGATGTCCGCCGTTGGCTTGGGCGGCTGCCATCATCATCTGCTGCTGAGGGTTCATCTGCGGACTGCCCTGGTGCACCTGGGCCTGCTGACCCTGCACCTGCTGGCCCTGGGTCTGTTGCTGCTGCTGCTGTTGTTGCTGCTGCTGTTGCTGTTGGACCATCTGCAGCTGCGCGAGCTGCGCACGCATCATCTGGCTTTGATAGGCCTGTTGATTCGGGATCTTTGGCTGTTGCTGGTTCTGCTGTTGCGCTTGCATCATGTGTTGTGGGTGTGACTGGATACTCTGCTGTGCATGAGCATTCGCTTGCAACTGAGCGAACTGCTGCGGAGTAAGTTGACCATGACCGAGGTGTCCCTGCTGCGCCAGGAGTTGCTGTCTTTGCTGCATCAACATTTGTTGCTGCTGCTGAGGGGTGAGGCCCATGCCACCGGTCATCTGTGGAGTTCCCATCATAGCTTGATTCATCACCGGTGTAGGAGCCATCGTTGACCGACCTGGGCTGGCGTGGCTCATACGTTGGGTGGGTGTCACGTTGCGCATTATTGGGGTGGCATGAGACATCGCGGGCGTTCCCTGGGTCATCTGCGGCGTTCCATGACGGCTCTGGCCCTGTTGGCTTCGTGATGCCGCCATTGGATGGCTCATAACGTTAGGATGGGCGTGCTGTAGCGCGGATGGAGGTCTCTGAGGGCTTCCAGCACCCTGCATAGAAGACGTCATGCTCATGGGAACGCCGGCTTGCGTTCCCATAGTATTGCCGACCAGAGGAGACGAGGTATTGTGCGGGGTCTGATTGCGGACCACGGGCGATGACTGTGGTCCCTGACTGACTCCATTCGCCTGGGCCATGACATGCCGATTCTGTTGTTGCGCCGCCAGTTGGGCTTGGGCTTGCTGCTGCGCAGCGAGATGCTGCCTTCGTGCCTCGTCCTTGGCGTGTTCTTCTGCCTGTCGCTGTTCCAGGGCCCGTCGTCTTTCCCTCTCCTGCTCCTGCTGCTGCCTCTTGGCCAGCTCCTGTTTGAGCTTAATCTCATGTTCTCGTTTAGCCTTCTCTTCATGTTGCATCCGAATATTCTCGAGGGTCTTGAATCTCGAGAAACGAGGCTCGAAGGGAGCGCCTCCACCAGTATCATCCACCGCTGCAGCCTTAGGCCCTCCAGCGCCCCCAGGCCCGTTTGGCTCGAGTCTTTCGTCCATAATAAGCATGAACCGCTCCTCTTCGGCGGCCAACGCTTCGTCGGCAGCAAGTTCTGCCACCGTGCGCTTCCTTCTCTTCGGCGACGGCGGAGGATCCATATGAAGAGGGCTTTCCATGTGCCTAAGAAGGTCTTCTGCAGCATCGAAGCTGTCAACCGGATCCAGGAAGAGAGGTGGCGCGAGCGCTCGCGTCAGTCGTGATTCACATTCGATCAAGTCCGCGGGCTCGACCATCATTTTCTGCTTCTTGGCAACATGTCCTCGTTCGAGTTGAGTATTAGAGCCCCCGGGCGACGGAGGAGCCATGGACGTACCCTGCGTACGAGAAGTCGAATTTGGAGGTGATGATCTCGCAGGGGTGGTTGCAAGCAACGTGAGTTCCGCTTGCAGTGAACGGGGAGTAGGATGGAGGACAGTCGTGAAGACGCGCGGTTTGGAAGGAGCCTCTTTTTGTTGAGAGGACCCAGAATCCTTGGAGCCGGCGGTTTGCTCGCTGGCATCCGCCTGGTTTCCGGATGTAGCATTCGCGTCGTCTTTCTCGGAGGTCAACTGATTCTGTTTAGGATACGGGACATAGGCAGATGGTGTTATGTGTTCGTTATAGTTGTGAATCGAGAAGGGGGTGTTGTTTTCATTCGACGAATGTGCTGTCGTCTTTCGCGCCTGCGCGGACACAGACTTGTGGTCAATCACCCGTACGATGAGGCAGCCTAGACTCTTCGATGAGTTAAAGGTCCCAGAACTAGATACCATGAGTACAAACCTTCATAGAACCGTATGTTGGCCCGCAGGAGCTCCTCTATTATCTCGTGAGGCACAGTGCCGGCGCGAAGATGTTCGATGACGACCTTCATTTCGGAGTTATACGGAAAACTTCCATCTTGTTGTTCGAAGCGGAAATGTGTGGGGTGAAGGTGGAGGACAAGGGATGGAGGACATTTGGAGTATTTCTTGAGGATATAATTTGTTGTTTTCACTATCGGACGGCAGGAGTCAGCAAACAGGGTTGAGGTCATTTGGCGATCGCAAGAGAGCTCACCATAGGGTTCGGCGCATTGTTTGCTGGAGCGCTGGCACAAATCCGTCGATGTGGTCCGCGAATGCAGCCTCTGTAACCGGCCAGCAGCCTCCCCTGGCTTCGGCGCATCCCTCTTCGGACGATTCAGGGGACCCTTCGCATCTGCCGTGCCATTGATGCCATTTGCGGTGGTTCCAGCCGTCGAGGTAGCTGAAGCTGCTTGGCCTGAGCCTGGGAGACGTTTCGACGCGGATTGCGGGGAGGATGACGATTGCTGAGCCTTGACTCCATTGACCCCGGTCTGGACAAAAGGCGGGGGCGGTCGCTTCATCTTCGGGGGATGGGAAGTGGGTTGGGAAATGGCCGTGGCCATCTTGTCGACACCGGGCATGCGACGCGATTAAATGAAAGGGCGTAAAGAGGCGACTTTTCGGGATGTGAATCCGATGGTGACGAAGGTGATACGTGCTCCGAAAGGTGAGGATGATATAACCGAAGCGCGAGACATGTGGGGAGCGGAGGACGGGGCCGGTCGCCAACGAGCAAGCCGGAGTTGATGCGGAGATTTGCAGGTAGCTCGGAGCCGCTAGAGAAATGAGAGAACGGGGTCCATCGAAGGAGAACCTGCAGAGATGGCAGGGAGGAGGGTTCGGCGAACGGATATCGGTCGACGGAGGTGGCTCTGCAGAGGGAGTTTGGTGATGCCAAGCCGCGGGCGACGTGAAGGAGGCCGGGTCAGGTGATGGCCGCATTTGGCTTAGTGCAGCTGGTCCATATCAGCCGCCTCGGGATGCCTGACTGCCTGAGGTCATCTCCATGGGGTTCTACTAGGAGTACTACCTAGGTACTAGTCTACCATCCAAGGACGTAAACAACAAGGGGAAATAATATAATTCATCATCAAGGGGAATCAATCATCAAGCTGCACAGTCCATAAAACAAGCACCAAGATAAAACGCGTATGAACAATCGAACAATAACCATCATATACACAGAACCTCCCAGAATTACCATCCATTTATCGCAGGCCACTGACCTAATCGTGGCCCGAAACCCGGCGTCGCCAGTCATCACCGATGCGAAGTTCATCGACCACATCGATCCGCTTTCCGATGCCGGTAGTTCCCTCCTTTTGCCACCATTTTTCTCCATGGTCACCAAGGGCCGACTCGTCCTCGCTGTCGATCAAGCCTCCGCGGTCACCCACAACCACCACGACCTGTCGGACCCAGCGGGAGATATGATGGACCGGTTCGCCATCCTTGCCAGTCAAAGACTCCTGGACATAGACGATCTCCGGTGAGATATGGCGCACGAGGTGAACATAGCCCGTAGCCGTACTGAAAGGCATAATCGTGTTCTTCTTATCGACAATGGCTTGCGCCTGAGTGTACAAGGTGTTGAAGAGAGGCGTGGCGCCCTCGGGCTCACTCGCGTGTCTGGGGGAATCCGGGGTGTCCAGATCACCGGCAGCTTCTTCGGGAGCAATATTGGAGTAGGACGAGGTAACAGACAGAGTGGGGTGAGAGCCGTTGCCCTGATTGGGGGCATGCTTCAAGCCCGGTGCGTAGATCATCACGAAGATTTTGCATGTGTCGGGGTCAATGTGCTCCGGGAGGTGAGACAGGATAGACTAGAGGCGTTGCATTAGCGTGGGTGCGCACAAAAGGAGATTCGTTCGCAGTGACTTACCACATGGTCCGAAGTGAGCTCATCGGGGCCGACGTGTAGCGATTCGGACGATACCACAATAGCGACTGTTTTCTTCTTCTTGTCGAGAGAGGGAGCTCCTGCGACACTGCGACTGGGGAGGGCTCCGCTCATGGTTGGGACATCTGGATCAGGCAAGTCTCTGCGGGCGGCTCTGGATTCCACTTCTTCCGACCACCTAGAGTGATCTTCAAAGTCGCCTCTCTCCTCTCGGATCGACGTCAAAGCACCACCGACGAATGCCCCCGCGGCAGCCATGCCAGCGGCAACTCTCTTGCTAGCCCCATCGAAGATCTGCTGAGGACTCGGCGTGCGTCGCAAAGCTCCCTGCATTCTAGCCATCATGCCGGGGTCGTCTTGGAGGTTGCCGTGGAGGTCGGTCGCAGTCGATCTGGCATAATCGCCAGCATAGGCGCCGCCTGGGGCGGGCGCGGGGACATCGTCGCCATCCCCGGGGTAATCGCGCTCGTCGTCATCGTCTTCGCTGCGTTCACTCCAAATCCAGGCAGCGACACCGATCGCTGCGACACCCACAGTCAAAGCCAATGGCACGTAGTATCCCAGGAATGTCCGTCTCCCGGTCGAGCTGAACCCGGCTCCAGCAGCTCCGACCCGCCGACGACGAGCATCCTGGGAGTATGGGAAAGACATTGCGATCGCTAGAGTCAATCAGACGTGGCGCATAGAAACAGATCGATTAGGATGGGTCTTGTTCACATCTCACGCCCACTCCAGAGAAGGGGTTGATCGAAACTAGGAGAGTTGGTGAAGGAAGAAGGCTGGAAAGGAGGAGCAGCTCGCGCAGGCTGGGGGCCGCGGAGAGAGCCGAGAAACATGTGGCTGGTGATGCTCTGTTTACCGCGGTCGAATGGCTGGTATGGTAACAGAGTGTATTTGTCGGCCATCCTTGGCGTTATTTTACGGCACGTGATATGTAGGTACCTAAACATCATGACATTTTTTGTACTCCGTAAGTGTTGGATTGATCTCTACCAGGTATCTTCGATATCAAATCTACCTACCTCAGTATCCTGTATCCTGTCCGATCTTCAGTTAATCAGGCAGCCGTCCGTTCTGTAGGGCAGCGTCGCGCGGATTCTACTACTGAAGACCTCATTTCCGAAAACTTCCTAGGTCAGCCATGCTCCATCACTTGGATCTGTAGTGACTGCTGATCAATATACTTAGGTAGTCTATAAGATGTAAAAATGCCATGCTTGAAACATATCCATATATCTATGACCATGACTGAGGGTCGCAATAATCTGACCCGTCGCAAATCTTAGGCATGCGCCAGGCTGGTGCGATGGACAACATCAGCTGTAACACGAATACCCCGCAGGACATGGCCGTATATCGCTCAAGTCAACATCCCACGACTCCTGTCCTAACAAAGAAACAAGCCTCAAACCCCTCCTTGGATGTTATTATAATGCACTCCGACAAAATCCTCACCTTTGCCGACCAGTTTGTGATTAGCTGTGGCACAATATCTGTTGATATTCCCAGGCAGAAAGTCCTTCTCTTGCACAGTCATGACCGAGGCATTGTTGTCCTGCCAAAAGGGCGCAAGAATCGTGGCGAGAACCTAGAATCTGCAGCGATCCGCGAGACAACGGAAGAGACAGGATATTCCTGTCAGTTATTGCCGCATACGGCTCCGGTGAAAGCACCGCTTGATTCTCATGGGCAATCAGAGATGACATCTTCAGGCCCACACACGGAACCCATTGCAGTGCAACAATGGATGTATTCAGATGGAGTTCGGAAGCTCATATTCTGGTTCATTGCGGTGGCTGATTCGACAGAAACGCCCAGTGTGCCCGTCGAGGACGGTGCCATGTTTGAGGCTCGGTGGCATAGTTTCGGTGACGCTGGACAGCAACTGAGCTTTCCAGAAGATCGCTTGATGGTTGAGAAGGCCATTGGAATTGTTCAGGCACCGGGAACATAACGACATTGTTCTTGAGGGGTGATAGATCAGAGCCATCTGCGTGGGAGACTACCTCTTTTTTTTTTTCTGCGTGTCAGATATATATTGTTCGGTATATATAGGTAGATATAAAACCCAAGCGCCAACTTTCCGACGAAGACTGCAGGACAGATCTAAGCAAAGCCCTGAATATCTGGCTTAGGGCTTCTAACAATATACTACCTAACATGTTGTTTTGGTGCTGACGTGTCTTAGCTTGACCGTCCCGACGGAAGTTGCAAACTTTGTTGTTTCATCAGTTGACTCGTTTGCTGGCCATAATGTCATTTAAATTACCACTGAGACCTGTCTTGTTGTTTCAGTGACTTGAAGTTTCCTTGTCCGCAATTGGCGTCGTCGAGTGCCCTGTCAGAAGCATGGTGGTCTTCATGTCTCCTTGGCTCATTGAACTTATCAGATGGCACAGGTCTATGAGGTGAACACGAATAAACATAACCATGCAGATTACTTCCAGCAGAAGTAGAGCAGAGAAGGGCCTAAAGGAGTCTGAGATACTAGGTAAGGGAATTATGTATGCTATTAAAGCGATAACATACAGCATGGTGATTCTCAACCAACATGCTACAAGCTAGCTGCGTGCGCTTGGTGGGGCCTTGTTCAACTTGTCATATATGCCTGGTCCTCATTGGAACAATATTTACAGACCATGAGGAATATAAGCATAATTCATTACAATATGTTTGGCGTACGCAGTGGCTTGGATGGCGATAGAATTATCCTGACCCTATGTGCGGAAGATGACCCCGACATCCGATATCAGGTAGCTTCATATTCACTAACCCCCTTCCCTATGTCGGCGCTTACACTGAGACTCTAGGATCACGCCTTAGTAGAGACCGGCAACAGTTGGATTGGATAGTTCAGTAAATACAACAAAGGCATTCAACAGCAGTGACAGTGTTCAGTATAGATATCACGACTCCTTGGACCGTCAAATACAGTATTCCTGTTGATAACTCACACAGCAACAGAGTGGAATGTGTCAAAGCACTGCGGGAGGAGAGCAGCACTGCCACCGTCAAGCTCTGGGGATCTAATGCCCTGCCTAAATGGCATAGCAATTTGTCTTGTAAGAGCTAACGTCGTTATCCATGCCAATGTCATCAAAGTTGACGAATTGATTCCTGCAGAACGACTGGCCCAAGAAGTTCTCACAACCGGGGCTATCGAAGAGCTGAATGCAGCACCGGGTAGTGCCCTCGGGATTGTCGGAATAGTATCTCATTGACGAAATCTTCTGGTTCAGATCACCAACACTGTGGCATTTGGAACCGGTGGCACCGGGACCGCCGTTCGTTATGTATGGGCCCTCTTCATTCTGGAGCTGGTAGAAGTATACGCGCCACGCAGAAACAGAGGGAGCCAGCGCCAGGGCAACGATAGGTGCGAGAGCCGAGAACTTCATCTTTGTGGCTTCTAAAGGAGAGTCAATTATTGACAAGATGCAAGGACTCAGGAGGAATCTCCATACAGCGTTTCAATGGTAGGATATGAGACTTTATTCGAACTCTGGTTTGAGAAACAGACATGAAGTCCTGGATAGTCTCCTCTTAAATAGATTTCCATGACCTCGATTACACGCTTCAGTACCTCGAGCCCTACATCTCATCCTAACCAATGATTCTGGCATGAACTCATGCCTGCCGTCAACTGAAGTCCTGATAGGCACATAGTTGAGTCTCCTCTTCTCCTCTCTGGGCATCTTTGTAATCGCCATCGGATGAAGTCTCTTCAGACAAATGAATGAACCACGGAAGAATGTTCGCTCGTATTCATCAAGGCCTGGTCGATAGGGTAATGGGGTAGAACGGCTCTAGACGAATGAACAACGCAAATAGAGAGCAGTATCTCGTATTCATATACATCTTTTGAGCATTTATCATGGTAGTGAGACATGGCACTGGACAAGCGAGATCGCCAAGCCAGCGACAATCTCACCAACGAACCACGGAGATGTTATCCAATTGTACAGATTTGAGTATTGAGGAGGACTACCAACATCATCTGCATATCCATGTATTGAACAGGGCCAAAAAGGGTTGAGTATAGAACATCACAGCCATGGGTCAAAAGACGCAGTTCACACCTTGAGCTATACATTCCAGCTGAGTAACGATCTTTTGCACCTCACGGCTTAATCTCAATGAGCTACTCCAAAGGTTTTCTCCAGGTCCCACAATTACTTCTACTCCGGAGTATACGGTGCATGCATCTTGGTTCAGGCCATGTGCTGCCATATTTCATTGTTATTCGTCGAATAATGCCGAGTTTCTTTTAGTCCCTGGAAGAGGCCTCCGCTCTCCAAAGGCCTAGGCTTGCTGCTGGGCATCTTGGCGGCAGGGGACTATACGCGGAGGACTGCTCAGGGTTTAGCTTATAAAGCAGCACCCAGGTGAGTCAGAAAATAGCTCGACAGACCGGCACCAGGGACAAAGAAGTAGTAATAGGAAAAAAAAAATAAAATTCTTTGACTGTTTCTTTGCACCATTTCATTCTCTTGCACACATATCACTCATCTTCATCTCGAGCTACTGGTAGCAATAAACGCAAGTTAAATCAAGATTAGGCTCGGATCATACAAATGACGTGCAGAATCTCCGCCAAGCAAGCTTCGATAAGCGAATAACACATATAAAATGTCCCTATATTATACCCCTACAGTTCCCGATCAATTCGAAAGTCCGGCAATGGTTCAGCTTGCAGCTGAGCCACCAGCCCTGCGGCGGCCATCGATCCCATTGCCACCACCGGGCTAACGGCCTTGAATGGAGTGGCACAATCGCCCACTGCAAATACTCCGGACACACTTGTCTCATGGAAGGGCGACGTGGTCTGGATATCACCCCCTTCGGTCATGGTCAAGTCCAGCTGCTTGGCCATCGGTCCGTTTACCTCTGTTTGAGGGTTGTACACCTGCAAGCGCGAACAAAATGGGTTAACAAGGAGGGATCTTTCTTTCTTGCACCATTACTTCGAGGAGAAAAGGCTTACGAGGAACCCTTCTACTTTCGACTTGTCGGTCTCACCAAAATGAACAACGACGGTTTTGGCGCTGGCTCCCTTCTCGAAGCGCGTGATAGGTCGTGCATCAAACCTCAGCCACTGGGCCGTATCAGAAATTGACTTCGCGGTCTGTTGGATCTCGGCCACAAGCCGCTCATTGCCGTTCGTGTAGATAGTGACCGACTGCGAGAGCCGCCGGGCCATGCGAGCCAGATGCAGGGCGCGTGGAGGGTTCGCAATGGGCCCCACCGCGAGGACACCGACGGTCTCCTGGCCTCGGTCTTCGTAGCCGTCGCAGAAGAGACAATGGTAGATGCCGTTTGCCCAGCACTCCGAGTATCCCTCAATGTCGAGCGGGATGTCTCGAACGCCGGTTGCTAGCACGACCCTGCGACCGTACCAGAGCTGGCCGTGGGCGTCCTGCGCCTCAAAGAGCTGCTGGGCCTCGATCTGCCTGATCCTCTCCACGGTGCTGTTCTGAAAGTGAATGGTCGAGTATCGGCTAGTCAAGTCGGCACGAGCGGCGGCTCGCAGCTCCGCGGGGTTTCGGTGGTCCCATCCGAGCACATTGTGCATGTGTTGTGTCTTCGCATTGCGATACACACCCGAGTCGAAGACGACCGCCGTGTGCAACTGGCGGGCGAGTCCGGTTGCGGTCGAAAGACCAGATGGACCTGCCCCGATGATGAGCACGTCAAAGAGGAGCGCTCCGTTGGACAGCAGCTTGCTGATCGACATGATGAGGGTTCAATGCGCGTTGTCTGTGGTAGTGAATGGAGGATATTAAGTAACGAGAGATGTCACCTTCAGCTCGAAATTGGGGCTGCCTGCCTTTTATGTCCTTCAGATCAGCTCGGAGACATTTTCGCGACAATTGGAAAATGTCACCGGTATGACCTCCAGGGATGGATAAGACGTAAGCGGGAGTATATCTGGAGGATTTAAGTGGAACACAACATGAGGTCTGAATGGGCTGGTAGACAATGGGGCATAGTCTTGACTACGGACTGGCCATCCTGGGTTCTTGGATGGAGCAGCCGACACCGATGCCCGCCATGGCCTGATATCTAATCCATGCGCCAGGGCTGGAGTTGAGATCTGGAGTGTAGAGCAAGCAGGTGGTGACGGTGATGAGAACCCCAATTTGGTGACGTCTAGACAAGATAGATCTCTGTTGAAAAATAATTTGCTCATCTCGTTCTCTGTGCAGTGTGACACTCTGATGTGGCGTGGCATCAAAAGTCTCCGTCAAGTCTCCGACGCCTCAATAGGGATAAGGGACTGGGTATCTTAGTGGCCTACGCTATCCAACCATTTTAATAAGGGACGCGAATATATACATACCCTGTGCAATGGTCCGACGAGTACACAGGGTCGACTTCATCATCACTTGCATAGGGCAATCCCTATGCAAGTAATACTCGACTAACCTTCCCAGTGTGCGATACTTCACTCGACAGCATTCCGCAGAAGAGTCGCGCGGTGGATAAGCATGTGTTTGGAATGCTGTCCACATGCATACCACTCCCACGCGCAACCCACATTGATGGCACTTGGGCACTGCAGATCAGTTCTTTTTGATCTCACCCAGATTGTGAGACATTCAGCCGAGACACGGGACAGTACATCGATCCTGTATCAGCTTAGAGGGACCATCCGTGGTAGAGATTCAAGGACAATAAAACCAGTCAGTCAGAAGCAAGTATAGTGTAGATCATTGACATTTCGCTCTCTTTGTGTCTATAAATATCGGTGTTGAGTCAGTGGATGTTTCAATATGCCGATAAAGATGTTTCCGTTGTCTCCGCTCTTAGATTTGGCTGATTTAGTGCGCAGATCTCGGGAGCTTCGAGCATGCGAGCAGGTGGTTCTGTAGACACATCGCAGTCATTCTTTTTGGTCCTTGCGCGCCGCCTTATTTCCTGCATTTGTCGATGGCTCTCATACTGGGGTGTTGGCCGCTTCGACTCAAACTGTATGAGGCCTGCTTGACGGGTGAAATTTGTGAGATCGGCGTTGGACAACAGGACAATACTACAGTACTCCGCAGTGAACCGTGTCGGTGGGACCAAGCAAGGTACTACCGCCGAGTTCATCCCACCTTGCACGGCGTTCCGTTACCAGACGTACCATGCGTGTATATCAAGCGTATCCGCAAGAATGAGTATAACAACACGCACCATGAGGCTTATCAAGCGGCCAAGCGTCGACCCCTCGTCCGTCCCGTCCCGAGTATGAGGCGATATCAACCGCTCAACCCCGCTTGGTGGCTTCCGGTTGCAGCGACATGCAGGTAGACTACTATCGAATGGTAGAAAAAGTACTGTACCTAGCTGTACGTACCTCTGCTTCTCCCGGCCGCACGGTCATATGACTGATCCTGATCGAGCCGTGCAACTCCAAACACCTTGTTCAGCCATTTCGCGTCCAACCAGGCAGGGAAGATACATCTGCGTGGTGTCGGTGTTTCATATCGGACTAGGAGCTGCGATGTATGGATGATCGGAGAAAAGACGAGGGGTCGTCTGAATTAAACACATCTCCATCGTAGCTGCATGGGCGCCAATCAAGTCTATCCAGGGAGATTTGTCCATGCGTCTTAGTCACCGTAGGATGGAAACATCGATGCCCACCACCATGTGGGGTAGACGTCCGCCCGGGGGAGATTGATTATGTCCCTTCAAAGGGAATTGACTTTCTGGCCCCCGTGTTGACGACCATGGTCCTCTTCCAGGGGTTTTCGAGCCTCCGGGAACTCTAACAGACACCCATCCCATTGATCGGAGTTGGGGAGAGAGTAAGCAGAAGCCATCGCACAGATATCACCACACCGTATGTACACATGGCCTGTGTGCTTCGCAATTGGTTTCCCCGGATCAAGCTGCAGGATGCGAGTTTGGGAGATTCGTCCGAGCACTAGGATTGGGATTGGGATCATCCTTTGTTGGATGGGGCACGGACACCAAGACTTTTAGTCAGACCCCCCTTTCACCTCTTGCCCGGAGAGGGAAAGTGTCCTGGGAGCAATGGGATTCGATTCACCCTTGATTTCGCTTCTCGCGCGTCTGACGGTAAGCTTTGTGGGATGTTGCCTGCGTCCGGGGGTCGTGTGGTTGATCCCCTGGATGAGTTACTCCAGACCCCGGATTTTTTTCGGCGCCATTTTCGGATCAAGCCCAGGACTACACCATATAGCACTCCGTAGGTATAGAAGATGGACTATGGTTTGCATGGAGATTTGCTAGGTGACGGGGATATCGGTCCAGGGGCTAAGAGCGATTTGACAGCGTCTCGTGTGCACGTCAAGATGACCCCCTTTCGTCGGGGGGGTTCCAGCGAATAGGAATGTCAAGGCGGCGGGGGCTTTAAATCTTGCCCTTGGAGGCGTGTAGCTGTCAATCACCGTTAAGGCATACTCCTGCGTACCATGAATGTATCATGGTAGAATGCGCTCCTTGACACGTTTCCCCTTTCTATCTGGATATTTTCTTCTGTTGTGGGGCGCGATACGGCGTCGAGTGAAAGAACGTATGATGATCCGGATATTCCTGGGATACCGATGAAGATCCTGTCATTATTGTCTGGAAGTTGGAATCACTTCTTATCCACATGGTGTCCAGTGTTCACCCGTCAGAGAGACTAACCCAGTGGAACCATGGGTAGATTGATGTCCGGCGGGCTCCGCACCGTATGATCATCCCTCCATCGTGCTCAGTGGTGAACGTGCAAATCCACGGCATTACGGCCGTCCGGCTTCGGACCACTGGGTGGACTGAGTCGGTTTTTACTCCATACAGGTATCTCTGTGGGCGGTTGGTTCTCCACTGGAAGTGTGGGCAAGGAGCTCGGCGTTAGGAGTCGCCGTCTTTTTTTGTACGCTCTTCAGTACGATCTGACCCGCTCACTAAGTTTTTCACATCAAGTTGATATTGAAAAAGGATGGGGGCTCTGGAGAGATGAGACGATCGAGGAAGAGTATCGTTCATACTTTGTAGGGGCGCCGACCTCATTGAAGAAGAACCGCTTCCAGCCAACAGTCTATCGGACTAATAACAAATTCCTCCCTTGACCTTTGTTTTCGTGAACGGCCGATGGTGGAGCAGAAATCCATGGTCCATCGAATGATAGTCGTGGGTTGGCGATGGAGGGTCTGATATGCTCCCGCCACTGCTGTCTGTCAGGCGAAATGACGCGGTAAGAGAGTAACGCCCGAATCAGATGTGAGGAACGCGACGTTTCTTGTCGATCGCGCGGGAACTCCTTACATGGATCTGCACCAGCAGGACGACTAAAGGTCCAGAGGAAAGGCTGTTGAGCTGTCCAGCGGTATGGGTATTGCATCTTGTACGGATGTATGTAAAATTGAACTCGAAGCCAACGGCGCATGGAGGCTGGGACATCAGGCCAACGCCATCCAGATGTGCACTTATACTATTGTTGTCTAGGTCAGAAAGAAGCACGGTGGGTCGCAGATGAACCGCATGCGTCCAGTTAGCTCCCGGTCTCAAGCGAGCTTCATCATCACCTCATAACCATCCGCCTCGATGTAGGATGATGTCCGGCTCACTTCACCCCTCGAGAACATTCTCCGACTGGATGAACCGGTCCCGTTCACTCTCACCGACATGTCATCTTTCTGCGCCCAAGGCGTCGAAATCCAGCGTCCACAGGATCGTGTGGCGAGCCTATTGCGCCCTCCTCGCTTCGGGGTTCTATATTGAGGCGTCACCTGCGTATGTAAGCGAACGTGGCTGCAGCCAAGCATTCGACCGCTCTAAGAATATCTCGGGGTTGTTTATTATTACGCGGCCATTGCATGTTATCCCGCAAAGTTTCTTCAAGGAATGGAGACAATCCCAGTGAGATTAATCGCGGGGGAGAGACAACCGTCACTAGTCAAGGAATAGAGAGGTATGCGGCGGTCGAAGACTACCAGTACCAGTCCGGCGGACATAGAGCACAGGACTACGTCCATCATAACCCCCGTATACAGCAGACATGCGTCCAGATCTCAAGATCGCACCTCAATACGTCCTGTTGCGCCACGCTTGCCCGTTTTCTTTTGGACGTGTTGTTGCATACGGTTCCCAATAGCTCTCTGAATCCACCCGGGCAGCTGTTCCATCCTGCAGGCAGATTGAGAATCCCTTGGACGACGACAATAGTGGCGGGGAGCAATGGCGTGGACGTGCGAGTCGTCGACATCAGGATAGCTGATATCATCCACGCCGTGACTATGCATATCTAGAAGGCTGGCGACGGGTCCCGAGTCTGATCATTTGCTAGTTTGCTGCCACCCGAGACAATCGGAAGGGCAAGGGGACAGGAGTGAGTCGCCGGCACGACGCCGGACTGGTCCGTTCATGACCGGCTAGTGCTGCGACACGGTGGACAACAGTCGATTAGGTTCGGTTTCGTGGAACGACTGGATCCATGGAACCATTGCTCGGGTATTTCCCACCGGGAGGTAGAGATTGGGATGCCCTGACTTAGGCCATGGGTGAGACACGGCACCAACCGGGGACGACCAGAGGCAATTCGTGATCGGCAATGAGGATGACGGGGGGATGAGGTCGATTTTCGTCTCCTCTGTGGGAGAAGACGACGAAGATCCGGGGACCCAAATCGCCAGGATCAAGCGCGAGAGCCGGGATCAGTAAGGTATCTAGGCTTGCGCCCACGCACTCGGCAGATGAACCTTCCCTTCCCCGTATTTGATATTACCTACATTGTACCTTGTATATTTGATTTACTTCGCGTGTCAGAATAATTGGGACCAGGACTCGCTTCAGCCGGTCGCAGGGAGTTCGCTCGCTGCCTAGTGGCTGCGACTAGTTCTCTCCAGGCCGAACTTCCGCGCAGTGGGTTTGGCTTCGCCTCGCAACTCCAGAGTGGATGGCGTTACAGCTAAGAGTTTTAGTCACCGTGTGGTCGCAAAACAGCGCTCAATTTGTTCATTCTGCCACTTTGCTGGAAATTATATAGCCTCGCAGTTGCCTGAGGATTAATCCAGCAGTGTAACGATCTTTTCGTTCTAGACAGGTGGTAGAGCGGATGAAGAGACAGTGATACTGCGAGCGTACTATACTTAGATCCTCAATATGCTGACCAACGAGAATCTCAGAGCCTCCACAGACTTCGGTGGCCCCATGAAAGACCGTGTCAGCACAGCCGTGCCTTGCTCGTAATATTAACCGATGGAGTATTGGGATGGAATGGATGGCTGTCTTTTGAGCGGCTATTCAGCACAGGATAATGAATGATAAGGAGAACGGATGGTTCATGGAGCCTGGTCGGATGTAATTTGCATTGTCTTTATCTCCATCGACCGTGCTGGAACGCCCCAGAAGTGTCTTACTGAAGCCCGCGTGGTTGGCTGGCTTCGGGGCGACAGATGAAGAGGAATTCCGATTTGTTTGGGACGGGGTTGGCGTTAATATAAGAATAGAACGTTATGAATCATTGTCTCCGAATAATGATGCGAGTAATGAACGATTCTTCCACCCCCTTTCTGGTCTCTCCCCCGTACTAGTGGATGTACCTGGTACCCGTGTCCATAGGTATCGTCAATACGGCGAGTACTCATTCTCAAGTACCAGGTACCACTAGATACCTAGGTATCTAGGTAGATACTCCGTAGATAGTTATTTCGAATTGGATGGGAGCATCTCCAGTGACTGTGCTTTGGCATGACTTGCAGCTGTGATAATAGTAAGCCAGGCGATAGCGGGACCTGTTGATGTCCGTCTTCCACCGCAGTGAACGATGGTGATTGTTGTGCTTTGCCTCCCCGTCTAAATCCGCCCTCCCCCCTCTCTTTCCTCGAGGATTTCCTCAACGCGGCCACAGGAGCAAAGGAGATCGCACGATATTATAAAAGATTGTTTCTTTCCTTGTAAAGGGAAGCAAAGTTTTGTTCTATTTATTTTGTGGTTGTTTCTCAATTTCTTACGGGAAAGTTAAAACCACCTGGGTCGCGTCAGAAGAGAGACTGACTCCGCGTGTCAATCTCCCTAAAAAAAGTGAACTAACAATCACCTCCCTATTATTACCTCTTCCGCTTCGTCCTCTTTCCCTTCAACAGCCCCTCTTACTCTCCCTTTTTCTCTTTCTTTCTCTCTCTCTCTCTCTCTCTCCCTCCTCTTCCCATCTTCCTTTCATCTCTCCCCCAGTCCACTGAACGGCCCGTCTTCTGCCCGTCCCCAGAAGATAAGGTGCCTGTCCAAAGGATCTGGTCTCTCCTCCTTTTCTTCCATCCCCCCTCCGTCCACCTTACATTCTTCTGTCCTCTGGACTTGTTGATACTTTTTCCCCTTCCCCCTTCTCTCCCCTGTCGCCTCATTTTTCCTTTCTTTCCATCTTATATGTACATGGCTCGACCGCTTTAACAGTACTTGCCTTTTGGGAGCCTCGTGTTCCGGACGTTTTCGCTCGTCGCCAGCTCCCCCCGCCCCTTTCCATCCTCGTCCGATTCGAGCCCTTCGTTTCTCTCGTCTTCGATAGCATTCGTTCTGCATTCTCCGAAGCGTCTCATTGTCTGTCATTGCATTTGTATAATCTATCGTGGGCATTTCTTAGAACAGGTACGCTTCTGTCTCCCCCCCTGAAGGTGCCCCTGGACCGCCGTCTGTTGTGATTCGTCTCCCACGCATCACCCTCCATCGCTCAACCAGATGCAGTCCACTACGTGGTCGTCCTTGTGCAATCTTTGCTGACCCAGATGTCGTACAGGATTTCCTCTACTTTTCCTTTTGTTCTTTCCGACCTCCTCCGTTTCGACTGCCTCTCGACACTACCTTGATTTCCTCCCCTGAGTCCTGCGGATTCCCATCATCCATTCCTCAATCTTGGAGACGTCGCCAGTGACGCGTCCGACCGTTTCCCACGCCCCTGGTATCTGAGGAGAACACCATGGCTGCTTTGGTTCAGACGATTCCGCAACAAAGTGGCACGGTCTCGGTGCTTCAAACTCGTCCTTCGTCGTCCTCGGGCACATTCACCTCCTCGCAATCCTCCCCTCCCCAAACCTCCCGGAACATGTCCTGGAATACATACAGCACAGCGGGCAGCTCGGGCAGCTACAGGGTTGGCCACCCGGTTGTGGCCCCTTACGCGTTTACCAGCACCCCCAACCTCTCCAATTCGACCACCGCTTCGAATCGTCAGTCATGGACGGGGTCGTTGAGGCCGGAAAGTCGCACTTCTTCGGCCCCCTCTGCGCCTCAGGTGTCGCTGGGCCCGAATTTCCCGGGAGGGAACTCACGTCATGTCAATAATCCTGCAGCTGGTTCTGTATCCACATCCTCTTCCAACTCTTCTCTTCAGTCCTACGTGTCCAAAGACGACACGGCCATTCCATCGAGGCAGCTCCGCAGTGAGCCTCCTCTTCGCCCTCTTTCGACCGCCAACCTCCCCTCTCCGCCCTCCCCATCCTTCATGAACATATCCTCTCCTACCGTGGCTCGCCCCTCCCCGGATCGGTATCGCCGAGGCGCTCGGAGACCCGACAGTGTAGCCGGCACACCCTCGACGACCACCGGCCCTGGCTCTCCTCGCATGCAATCCGTCACGTCTCCATCAGATGAGCACAAAGGCTTGGCGCCGGATGCCTCTCGTAGCGCTGGTCACCAGCGCGTCTCGAGTGCCGACGACACCTCGCGTGCGGAGAAGTCCCACCCCGAGCTCGCGAAGAGGTACCGCCGCCGCAGCTGGGGAAACATCGACAACGCCGGTTTGATTAATATGCAACTCCATCTGCCGACCTCGTCTCCGATTCCGACCACAGGAGGAAATGACTATTTCGATGAGAATATTCGACCACAGTCTGCCCAGTCCAACCGGGGATCTCCTGGCAGCCTTCATTCGGCCCACTCGTCGACTTCATCCGTGAGTACTTGACCTCTCTCCAAGCTGTAACTGTTCTGACAAAGTCAAGGTGCGTTCGACAGCCCAAACCGATTCGGGATCTTCCCACAACAAAGCTCCTACCAGACCATCGCCCTTGTCGCAACCCGTCGCTGCAGAGGTTTCACCACCAAAACAGCAACGCCAACAAACGGATCGTAGGGAGCCTCCTGCCGTGGCGGAGAGCATCGCGTCTCAACGCCTAGCTGAACTCACCAAGAATGACCCGAAGAGACTCGGGAAATCTAGGCTGAGGAGGGCTTTCTCGTTTGGCAGTGCGTCCGAACTCCTCAAGGCCTCGGCACAGACCAATGCGGGCAAGAGAGATGCCATCATGGCAGAGAAGGCACGTAGAGAGATGCTGGAGGAGGAACTGGGCCCTGAACAGGCAGCCATTGCCGAACAGCAAGAAGCCAGCGGGCTGGGAGAGAGCATTTATTCTCACCACCAAGGGCGATTCTTCAATGCCTCCACTGATAACGTGTCTGTTTCCTCCACCGCATCTTCCGCCTCGATTATGCTTCGCAAGATGGGCAAGGGGATGAAGCGCTCAACTCGGTCCTTGGTTGGATTGTTCCGCCCGAAGTCGGTGATTAGCACGTCGTCGAACGACGGTGTCGCAGTACAGCCGATGACACCGCAGTTGTCCGTGGTCAATGTCGAGGCAGAAAGGAAGAGCGTTTCCGTTAACGCGGACCCTCAAGATCTGCCCCGCGGCGGCACGGTGTTTCCCAAGGTGGAATCCAAGAACCCCGATGCGCACGGCAACGAAGACGGATCGTTCGACAGATCCCAATCGCGTAAAAGCATTGTGGGAGGAGATCGGGAACGGGCCGAGGTACTTGCCGCTGTCCGAAAGGGCATCCTCAAGAGTATGTTTCCTCGTATGCAGGACATTGCATGAAGCCGTTGACTGACTGACTCGTTCTAGAAACCTATTCCGACCCGGCCAAGCCTACCGGCCCGAACAAAACGGCAAACGGCAACGACTCCCCGCATTCCAGTGCCCCCAGCACCCCAGAGGATCAGACGCGATCTGGTAATCGGCGATCTGATGCGGTCCGGATTGCTGGGGAGGACGACTACCTTGCGGAGGGACGTCTGGCGGGTGGTGAGAGCAAGAGCGCCCCGATCAGCCCCCAAGCTGTGATGCCCAAGAGCCTCGTCTTCAGTCCTCGGATCCAGTTCCACGAGACGTGGCCGAGCGGGGAGTACGATCGACGAGGCGACATCGCCACTTGCAATCGACTGACCCCCCTGCTCGCCCAGCAGATCAAGGAGGAGTTGAACAATTTCAAAATGGAGATGGAAGTTCACGAGACCTCGAAAATCTATACCCACTTCCTCTGATCCGTTGCATTTGGAACGGCGTTATTCATGGGCGACTCGACCGTCATTACTGTCCGGGGGACTGTTGGATCTTTGAACGACGCGGGTCCTCGCCTTGGTGCCTTGACTTGTAGTAGACCCTACTTCTAGAGCGTTGTCTTGGCTGCTTCGTCATTTCTTTCGTCGGCTGTCTGACTTTGTGCGGACCTGAAACATTTCTCGTTTTAATTCTTGCCCTTGCGTGTTCTGGGTGTTACGGCGAACCACATTCGAAGTTCTTTTTCATTCCGTTCTAATGCGTCGCGACTCATGCGATTTTCCCATCCGATGGAGCTAGGTGGATCGAGTTTTGGAATCGTCCCTGCGTGGGCCGCATGCCTGTTCATTTGGCGTCGATCTATTACACTTCATCTAAACCCCAGCCCGCTGATGTCTACGGGTTTCTGTTCCTAATTCTTTCAGTGTCCTGTTTCTGTTGACCTTGCATACGAGCCATCCGGTCATTTCTGTCGTGTTTCTTTTCGAGAGCGTGGCAATTGGGCAATTCTTCTCATAGTGTCATCATCGTCTTTACTTTCTTCGCGCTCCGGTCGTTCTGTGTGGTACATGGCTGTGACTCGCCGTCTGGACTGGGAGCCTACCGGCCAGACCGATGAATACAATAGTTTCAAGGATTGTTGACTACTGTAGATCCTCTTGATAGACTAGACTTGGATTGTTGACGACATGAAGACGTGGACTGCCGTAGTCCTCCCACGTTATGCGAATGTACGGAGTACGTGCTTGAATGCAGGCAGTTGAGTATCAGGTAGCACCTGCCGAACAAAGAGCCTCAAGTCACCTTTACTTCACCCTATGGGTATTGTATTCTTTGTTCAAAGAACCTACCCAGGGGCACATCTCTACTTCTTCGTCTATGGGGGGTTGGACTGTACGCTTCTCGAATACCTGAAAGGTGGCACTCTTCGACACCGAATCCTATCTTGAAGGTATGACACCGATATCAAGAACGGCCGCAGAACTGCCGGGGTATCTCTTCAATAGTATACTTACCCTCTCACTTCTCACTCACATCTCACCCTCTTCTCCCGCCTGTCTTCTCTTCTTTCACAACCTCCTGCCTCTCTACTTCCCGTATTCTCTCCATCATCCTTGCAACAAACTCGATATCTTTTCAATCCCCCACACTCCTCCCAGTCCCCTGTCACTTCTCTCCGCTCTTACGAACTATGGCCGGGAAAAGAAAAGCCAAAAAGCGTGTCTTAGAGTCGGACTCAGACACCAGTTCTACATTTGAATCTGAATCCTTCACTGATCGCAACCCCTATAAGAAACGATCTCGCAGAATGAGCGATGCAGATTGTCCAGGTCCGGCGCGTCTGTTCAAGCCTATACACAGGACTCACCCAGCTAACTTTTTTTTTTTACAAGATCCACCCGAATTCAGACCAGGGCACATTGTCAGGTTCCTTCCAGAACGATGCCGCATCATGATTGACCCTCCCGAACTGGACTTCTGCGGGCCTGCGCCAGAGCCCATTCCCCGGTGGAACACAATCTACGCACCGGTGGAGCGAGTTGGAATGCTCGTCGATACCAATCCCAGCTGCGCCGACGACTCAGTATACATGCGGCCGGCCGCGAGCGCCCCGTTCTACGAGTACATCGACGCGGAGAACAAGATTATCGTGGACGGTAACTTTCGCTTCAATTCAGGGTTCCGCGCGGAGCGTGACCGGCTGACGCAGGCGCGCGATCTAATGGCAGAGTGGCAGCGGGACCTCCAGCTGGAGTTGAAAGACTTCTCACGCCGCATGCGGGACTGGCGGGTGGCGCGGCGGGCATGGGAACTGGACTTGGTGAGCCGTGAGTACGAGCGGGGGAACTATGCAATCCTTTGTCCTGGGTTCAGTGCAAAGGACCTTGCGGCGGCGAAGAGGCATGTGTCCCGGGAGAATGCGCGGGACAAGAACTGGGAGATGGATACGTGTGACGTGGGACTGCCGGGCTTCACTTGGGGGTCGACGCAGGGCGTGGGAGGGAACTCTGGGGGGATCTTGTTTGCACAGGCGGGTGAATATCAGATGAAGTTGGCCAAGGGATTGAAAGAGCTGGGCAAGGAGACCCGTCAGCTGTGAATTGCCAGTCTCTATGGCCTGACGCAGTATGAATCTTGGGTCGGAGTTGCCCCGATCATCCGTCCGGCAGGAATCAAGGGCCAGAGAGATTGAATTTCTTGGCTCGAGGCTTGTCGGAGCTTGACTTGGACGGGATGGACAGATAGAGGCATGGCTTGCATGGTGATTGTACGGCAGTCAATACAGTGATTGGGGGGTATGTTTATGCATCCTCGTTGCCTTCCATCTCCCTCGACACTGCTCGTACCCTTGAATAGATGACCGTCACCATCACGGGGTCTGCTCCCCCACGCGCAAACCCCACGGGGTTAACCCAAACCGGCAATTACTTCGACTTCATCCTGTCCCGGTCCACTCTCTCTCTCGGCCTTTCTCCAGCTCTCTCTCCATCATTTCTCTCTCTTCTACCCCAGTCCTTCCCCACCCCCCGAGTCCCTTATTGGTACTGTTCATCCGGCTGACGCCGTTCCAGGGTCGTCCTCCGAGTCCCTGTTTCGCTCAAAAGGGACCGTGGCCCCAGGGACTGGAGGTGTGCTTCGGTGGTTTTTGCTCTTCCTTAATCTAACTCTTCTTTTCTTTGCGTTTGCCTTCTCTAGCCTTCTTTACTCCTCCCCTCATACCCCCCACACAGACACACACACACACACACACACACACACACACACCTCTCAGGCATGTCGCCTCGGAACTCCGACGACTTCAAAAGTCACGTCGACAATGTCGAAATCGTGCCGGATGCCGTGGCCAACGCCAACAAGCCCAATCCAAAGAAGGAGGCTCCTCCATACGTCGCCAGTCTCTCCCCTGACGAGCGAATCGAGGCGGAGAAGCGTCTGGTCCGCAAGATTGACATCCGCCTCCTACCGATGATCATCATCATGTACATCATGAACTACCTTGACCGGAACAATATCGTATGTACAGCGTCATCCTTCTTCTGTTCCGGTTACTCATATTCTCTAGGCCAGTGCTCGGTTGGCTGGTCTGCCCGAGGACCTGGGGTTGGTCAATAACCAGTACCAGACCTGTGTTAGCATCCTGTTTGTCGGTTACTTGCTGATGCAAAGTAAGAAGCCATCCCTCAACCCTAGACGTGCGTAAGCTGACTTGGCGGATAGTCCCCTCCAACCTGATGCTGAACAAATTCGGCAAACCTGCCATCTACCTCCCTTGTGCCATGATGCTTTGGGGTATCATTTCCACCTGTACCGCTGCGGCGCAGAACTTTGCCGGTCTCGTGGTGATTCGATTCTTCCTCGGTTTCGTGGAAGCTGCCTACTTTGTATGTCCTGTTCACCGGGTTGTTTGCAGCCAATCACTGATCTCCTTAGCCTGGATGTCTGTACTTTCTCAGTGCCTGGTACACACGGAAGGAACTCGGTTTCCGCACCGCGGCCCTCTACTCCGGGTCTCTGCTCTCTGGTGCCTTCTCGGGCCTGATAGCGGCCGGCATCACCGATAACATGGAGGGCGCCAAGGGTCTTCGCGCTTGGTACGACTACGGACCCGGTGATCCCCATGCCATACTTCTGCTAACCGCTCCAGGCGCTGGCTTTTCATCATTGAAGGCGCCATCACTATCGTTATCGCCGTTGCGTCCATCTTCGTCCTCCCGAACTTCCCACGTACGACGTCCTGGCTCTCGGAAGAAGAGAAGCAGCTCGCAGCATGGCGTCTGGAGGAGGATATTGGCGAGGACGATTGGGTCGACAGCGAACAGCAGTCCTTCCTGCACGGCTGCAAGCTGGCCTTTACCGACATCAAGACTTGGATCTTGGTACGATAATCTTGTACTTTCCATCATACCCCGCTTACCATCATCTAGATGCTCATGATCCTCTGCATCGTCTCCTCGGCTTCCGTAACTAACTTCTTCCCCACCGTCGTCGAGACCCTCAACTTCGGCAAGATCGAAACTCTCCTCCTCACCGCACCCCCCTACGTGCTAGCTGTTATCTGCGCCTTCGCCAACGCCTGGCACGCTGACCGCTCCGGTGAACGCTACTTCCACGTCACCCTGCCGCTGTACATCGCCGTCGCCGCCTTCACCATCGCCGCCACCACCACTGCCGTCGCCCCACGTTACCTCTCCATGATGCTCATGGTGCCTTCGCTTTACACGGGCTACGTCGTCGCCCTCGGCTGGATCTCCAACACCCTGCCACGGCCGGCCTCGAAGCGCGCCGCCGCCCTCGCCGGAATCAACTGCGTCAGCAACGCTAGCAGCATCTATGCTAGCTACATGTATCCTGACAGCGATGCCCCGCGGTTCAGTACGGCTCTCTCTTTCTGTACCTTGGATTCTACTGACCGATTTTCTAGTCACGGCTATGAGCGTCAACTGCTGCACGGCCTTTGTGGCCATCGTCTCCGCCACTGTTCTGCGCGTCCTCCTCGTTCGGCTGAACAAGAAGCTCGACCGTGGCGAGGGCATCACCGGCGGGGTGCCAGGCCAGGCCAGCTCGAGAGGGTTCCGCTTTTTGGTTTAGTCGGTTGCATGCTTCGTTTCTGCGGGACAGGTGCTGTCCGACGTCCTACGATTACACGATTAACCAGACACAGTCCGGTCATCTACTTACGAATCAAATCAAATCAATCAAACCCATTTCTCATGACTTCTGCCTAGAGTAAACGAGCCAGGTACCTAAGCATATTGCAATCTCTGCTCACTCCACTTCGGCCTCAACGCCCCCTCCGCAGCAACCCTTACCGCATCCAACGAGCTATCCGCAACGTAGTTCACCCTCCAGCTCAGACTGATCTCCGCCCCGGCCTCGCTCTGCGCCCACACCGCCACGCCGATTGTATTCTCCCCGTCGTAGTCCAGCACCCCCGCCGGAACGGGGTACACGACCTGGTTCCCGATGTGCGGGTAGTACCGGCCGTACTGGTATCCGTTGACGAAGAGCTGCGCGCGGTACGCGGTGGACGCGCCGGCGGGCGTGCCCAGCACGAACGAGATGGAGGCGTCGATGCCACGCGGGAGATGCAGCGGGACCACGGTGCGGAAGAAGCGCACCGTTGCGCCGCTGAAGGAGAGCGAGACTTGCGCCCCGCTGGTGGTAGCCGTGGTGGTGTTGGCGGGCCAGTCGGCGTCGTCGAAGCCCGGGAGATGCCAGCCTACGCGTTCGGCGAAGAGGCCGTCTTCGTTGTAGACCCCGCGCACGGGGTCCAGGTCGGATTCGCCGCCTGCTGTGCCGGCCACGCGCCACTGCGTGAAGGTCGGGGCGGCGGCGGAGGAGTCGGCGGGCGGGAGGAGGCGGGCGGCGAGGATGCCGCGCGGGTTCAGCGCGCCGGTGGTCTGGTCGTGGCCTGTGTCGTCGTGGATGACGAGGAGGGTGTTGGTGGTGTTTTTGCGGAGCGCGCCGGCCGGGAAGAGGAGGGTCTTGTTCGCTTGCGAGGTGGTTGCGGTGCCGAGGTGGGCGCCGAGGAAGTGGCCGTTCAGGTAGGCGGACCAGCCGCTGGAGATCTAGTTAGCTGGGGCTGGGGTTAGGGCAGGGTAGGCTGCAGAGGAGGGACGTACAAGGCGGCGCCGCCTTGGACGTTGAGGTAGACGCCGGAGGCTGCGTCAGTGAAGGACCCGCGCCAGAGGCGGATGCCGTTGTGGAAGCCTGCATCGTGAGTGTTAGTGGAGTGTAGAGTGGAGTGCGGGCGAGGTTGGTACCGTATTCGTCTGCGTAGAGCACTGGGAGCGTATCCGGGGTTCTGGGGTTCTGCGTGGTCATGTGGTTGGCGTCTGCATCGGTGGTTAGTTATGCGGCTTGGAGAGCACAGCGAGCTACGCAATACGCACCAACCCATGCGGGCCCCGAGTCGTCGTACGAGGAGAGCCGTTCAGGCAGACTGTCTTGCGACTTCCATTGGGTTGAGCTCAATGCCGGGAGCGTCACGGCCGGTGGAGCAGCGAGCGACGCGGTCAGACTTCCGTATGACGACCTCGAGGTCTTGACTCGCTTCCCGTTCCAGGTGACTGTGTTCACCTTCTTGGACGCAAAGACTTCAAGCGCGGTCTCATTGACCAAGTCGCCTCTCAGCGCGAGGGTCGACCCAGATAGACTGGGCGATCGAACGAGGTAGGGACCTTGGACGAGGACTGCCTATTGTTAACAAATGTGATATTGGGAAAAGGGGGTGAGGCCATCTTACCCAGGTCTGTCTCCGGGGCGAATGGATCGTCCGTCACCGGAGGTGCCCAGAACTTGTATGCAGCGGCGCGATCGAGAAGCACGACGCGCACGCCGTTGTTCAGCTGGAGCACGCTCATCCCGCCGGTCTGCGTGAAGTTCACAACGAGCACATCCTTCTTCCGCGTGAAGCTCGCGTTGGAGCACTGCGGACAACGCTCCATCTTACCGGACTTCGCGCCCTTGACGGCAAACTCGCCGGACTCTCCGGTGGGAACCCAGAGAACGAGAGTAGCCTTCTTGTCGAGCACCGCATGGGTGAGGACCTCCGCGGTGGAATACAGCAACGTGTGGGAGGGCCCGAAGCGGAAATCCGTGACAATAATCTTCGATTGGTGTCCGTTGAGACGGATAGCGCCCTTGCTGGGGATGGTGAGCGCACCAGCAGAAGTGTTGACGTTCAGTCGGAACGACTCATCCGTGCCGACGGTGCTGTCCGCATGGATGGTCACGTAGAACGCGCCGTTGGTGATGGGGTTGCGCAGTTCGTAGGCAGCGACAGCCGGGTTGTTCGTGTACTGCGTGCCGTTTCCGATGCGGTCAGTCATGGTCAGGTCCGTGGCGCTGCGGGTGAAAAGCGCAAGGAGCTTGGTCTCGTAGTATTTACTGCCGATGGAACGGTCTTCGGAGATGGGCGAGGAGTAGTCGTAGCTGGTGGCCGTGACGGGAGCGGCGATGGCGCCCCAATTCGTGCCTCCGTACAGCATATACAAACTCATAGCCGTCACCCGCTGCGCGATATTCCACCGGTAGAAGAGATTCGCAAAGTCGACCCCTGTGTCCCCGGGACATCCACCCTTCGGCCCAGCCCAGGGGTTGTAGCTCCCACCCTGGAACTCGGGCATAAAACCCGGCATGGTGGGCTGCACCTCCTGGAAGTAGTCGTAGTACTGCATTACCTTGTACGGCACGTATTCTCCATTGGTGGAGGTGCATTGGGTGACGTCGCAAGTCCAGCACTGCAGAAAATTAACCAGATGATCTAGAAACGTTGTATAAAGGGCTGAGCTTACAGAAGGATAAGAATCCAACCCGACAACGTCGACATTCCCCCCTGCATTGGACCAATCACTCCCCCACGACTTGGTGTTCATGTTCGGGTCGTTAGCGGTCAGGGGCACGACGATGCCGTTTTCGTGGGCACTCGCTTCGAGGAGCTCCATGTATGCGACAGCCGTCTGGTTGGGGTTCCGATCGACGGGATCGCCGATCCATTGCTGGCCGTACTCGTTCTCAATCTGATAGCAGAAGGTGTTGTGGCCGTCGGTGACCTGGTACTGGCTGGTGATTTCCGACATTTTGGCAAAGTACGGCTTCCACGCCTCGGTGTACCGAGCGTCGTCGTTCCGCAGACTGCCGTACGCACCGGTGGTCACCCACAGGGGATATCCGCCAGCACTCGCCTCCGCATTGACATAGGGGCCCGGCCGGACGATGATGTACATGCCCAGCTCTTTGGCGAGTTCGTAGATCGGGGTGATGTCGCGGGCGCCGGTCGAGAAATCCACGGTGTGGTTGTTGGGCGCATGGTAGGCCCAGCTGGAGTAGAAGGCGAATGCGGTGAACCCGGCGGCTTTGATCTTCTCAAGGATGTCTCGCCAGAGGCCCGGGATGGGGATGCGCCAGTAGTGGAATTCGCCGGAGAAGACGAAGATGCGCTGGCCATGGACGTGGAAGCTGTAGTGGTCCCATTGTACGACGGTGCTTAGGCCGTTATCGTGGAGAGGCCATTCGGAATCGGCGTGGTTCTCGGCTGCGCTGAGGAGCCCTATACTCGCGAGGAGAAGGAACAGGAGCTGTGGGAGACGCGCCATGGCGCCGTCGCGATTTGACTTTCTGTACCGAAAGAACCGAGAGGAAGCGCATTGTGGGGGATGTAGCGGGCGACGACTGATTTATACTAATTGCACCCCTGTTGCGCGAGGGCGCAGGCGATACAGCACTCGGGCTCGAAAGCCCCGAAGACTGAGGGGACATCCCGCCGGGGTTGTAGGTATACCGCGGTGGAGCATTGACATTGCGCCAGTCCAAACTGGGCGGATAGCATTGTGGAGTGAGATGGATATGGCAGGGATTATCCTCCATTCAAAAGCTCGCACAGAGGAATTTCTCCGTCTCGAGGAGCGGTCGTTGTTTGGTGTTGATGGGTGTAGAAGAGAACGAGGAGAAGATTCACGACAAAGAAGAGGCAGGGCACATGACCTAGCTAGCCCTCATCGTCCGTACAGAGTATACCTACACTCTCTGAAGAAATATCGTCTATGCACTCGCTAACATTAAGAAATGCTGACATGATTACATCAATTAAGCTACAATGCATGTTCTAACCATATCATGCATCGTAGCATACAAATACCACTTTTGAACGCCGGACGTATCAGACTATATGTACAAAAACACCACTCTATCCGGGGGTAACAAGTAGCAACGAAGTAGGAAACCCGACAGCTGCCGGCGGATCAATAATACATGAAACCATTAGCATATTGTCGGCGGCCCCATTGATGAGGATCCCCGCGGACTAGGGACGCCCCGACGGGTTCCTGGATGACGCAGCGGATCGGGCGGAGTGCTCCCAGATGTCTCGGCGACGGGATGTTGACTGGGGATAGGTAAGTAGAGGGTGGACTGCATTGATCGACCAGGTTAGGCAGCCGGAATCAGAGGATGACCGGCCAAGCCAGTCTCGGACGACCAACAGATCCAGTAGGAAAGAAGGAGCCAATCGACGTTCGGATGCCCACCGCATCCAAGTCGACCAAACCAATGGTCTAGGCAGTGCTGTCCAGAACGCCGAACGGGTTGTTGGTCTTCGCACTAAGGGGGTTAGCCGAGCTGGAAAAGTCGTCCTTGGTGGCCTTCTTGGCGCCCTTCTTCGACGAGACGGGGGAGAAACCCTGGTCCGGTTCGGGCTCGCTGGTGGCCGCACGGGACTTCTGCTTGGACGTGGCGCGGGTGCGGATAGGCGAGTTGTCGACTGGGGCCTGCTGGGCCTTCTTGGCGGCCGACCGGGTGGGCTTGGGCTTGCTCTGACCCTCGTCCTCGGTCGCCTCACTAGTTTCCCCGTTCACCTCGACGGACTTTTGAATTTCCCGGCTCACTCCCTTCAGGGCATCCAGTCCGGCCTTCTCAGCGGCATGCATGTGAGTCGGCTTCTGGGGGCCAGGGTCCTTGCGATACAGGTAGGAGCGGATGAAAAAGCGCACAAAGAGGTAGGTCAGGGGCAGAAGGTAGCAGACGTTGAGCCAGATGGCGAAGCCCTCACCCGAGGTATCCATGCACGTCACCATGGGACCGACACGCGGAGGCTGGGCGGAGCCCACACTACCGGACGGAGCTCCCACATTTTCCGCAATGCCCTCAGCTCCCGCCGCGCGGAATCCAAACTTCTTCAACCACGACTCCACGCCCGAAGAAGCAGTGGCGGCCGCGACGCTGGCCGAGGCTGAAGCGGTGGCCTGACTAGCGGGGAGGGTGTAGTGAACGAACAGGTAGGACGCGGCCATGGTGGTGCCGACGAGGAACTGCGTGATCTGCATGGAGGTCAAGGAGCGCTTGATAACAGTGGGCACGCGGATGTGCACGGCAGTGAGAGTGTAGTAGGTGTACATCATGGCGTGAATGCCCGAGTTGACCAGGGTGAAGATCCAGATGGGGGGCGCAATGTAGCGGATGCCGGCCCACATGCACATCATGGCACCGGCGTGGTGGTAGGTTTGCAGGGTGGAGCTCTTCTTGCCTTTGGCCAGAATGATGGCCGTGTCCAGCACCTCGTAGAACTTGGAGAGGTAAAAAATCCATCCCAGGTAGGCGAGGCCCTGGTTCCACATGCGACCAACGTCGGTGGGATCCGGCAGGCCCGCCTCGGTCAGCTTGAACTCGGGGGCACGGATGACCCATTGGTCGACCAGGGGGTCGTACGTGGCAGCGTTTCCGTACCCGCGCGGGCCATTGATCTTGCAGAGGGCGTCGGTTACACCAATGAGACCGTTGGGGTCGTCCCGATCGGGCCACGAGTTCCTGAAAGCCTTCACCATGCCGGCGCAGGTCCAGGCGGAGTAGATGGCGAGGAAGACATTGTGGAGGATAACGAAGATCTTGAAGAGGCGGGTGTGGCTGAAGGCCCAGGGCTTGTAGCCGCGACTCTTGTTGACGCGATTGAGCAGAACGACGGAGACAGCGTAGACACTGGCGATGGTGATGGGGACGCGCACATCGAGCAGTTGGGCGTAGAGAGCGGGAGGGATGTTGAAGGGCTGGTCCCAGGTGGGTTCATCAATGAGCGGCGCGGGCAACGGAGCCGGGAGTTCGTCCGGGGGGAATTTGAGCAGCGATGAGGGGGGCAGTCCGATGCGCAAGACCGCGGGTCCCGACGCGGTATTCAGGGAAAGATCGAACATGTTCCCGGTGTCTTTGTGGTGTGTCTTGTGTCGAGGTTGGGGGAGTGTACTGGGACCAACGTTAGCGACGGAGGCGAAACAGAAAAAATTCCCCGGGCGGAGAGAGGGAAACAATTGAAGACGGACAATTGAGTGGTCGTACCTCAGACAGGATCTCCGATGGCGACAGTCACAGAGACGAATCCCACGGTGGTCCAGGAGAGGGCGAGGCAGCTAGAGAAATAGGTCGGAGGGGGGAGAGAACGACTGAAGAGGAGGCCGCAGAAGGAGACGGGAGTATGAAGGAAATGGGTGATGGAGCAAATGGGAGCTCCGGCAGTGGTGGATCCCCTCCGGCGCGCATTTTGTTGGGAACACCACGCTGAAAAACCTCGGCCCCAACACTTATTGTTTCCGCCGGGCCTGGTCTTGTCGGCTTGTGATGACTTTCGCGCAGCCTCCTTCCCTCGTCGATCGGGGCTTCAACATGATGCACGCGATCCGATCGGTCTCTGATTCCGCTATAGAAAAAGACCAAAGACGAAAAACGTTCTCACGTGGTGGCTGGTTGTTGGATGCGATGATATCACCGCATCAGTTTGGCAAGGCTGTTTTCCCCACCGTTTTCGTCATTGTTACTCTGGAGTACATCGAGCATCGGTAACATCTAGGGAGTACTTGTATTGAGGTATAATTGAATATTGTACATCGGGCACTTTCTTGAATCATGGTGACGCCGTTCCCCGCGAAGGCTGCTGGTTTGCCTGACACGACAGACGCACGTGACTTTCTTCTCGAACCCCCGCAGAACAAGCAGACCCGGTCGATCTTACCCACCTGCAGAAGTGGTGATATAGAGGTAGAAACGAAGACTTCGTGATATAGGTAGTAATAACAATAATACATACATATGCCAATCCCACCCGTCCCAATGCATTTACACGAGGTAGACAAGAACAGTAGACATTCCCGCATTCCCGCCAACTCCGCTCAGCGGGGCTTCGTGTTCAACGGCACAGGTGGAGGCGCTGGCGAACTCGTATTATTATTATTGCTCACCGGCGTCGACCGTATGTCCGCACGCTTGGGTGGCGGCGGTGGTGGCGCCTTCTTACGACCCCCCGTCTCCGATCCAATGCTACTAGTAGTAGCCGTCCGGCTCGGATGTGAGGGAATCGTTGGCCCACTCGATACCGGGCTGTGGGATGACGATGCCGACCTCCGATCGTCGATGAACGATCCGATTCGATGGCCCAGTCCGCTGATCTTCTGCTTTCCGGCATCAATCTTGTCGCCGTGTCGTTCGCGGAAATCATGGTACGCGGACGAGGCACTCTGCGTGGCGGACGATGACATCGACGAGGCCTGCTGAGACGTGTCTCCCCGAGCCGGCGAGGAAGGTGTCTGCGGTTGGGACGAGGAGTTGGTTCGGAGCTGCGAGAACCGCGTCTGGAGTTCGCTTACAGGAGGCTGTCCGGCATAGCCGCTGTGGGTGGAAGCGGTGCCCGAAGAATGGTTCTGACTGCTCCCGTTACCGATGCCGAGCGCCGGAACAGACACGCCCGCCTGCGAGAGACTGGACGTAGCATTTTGGTTCAGATATCCCTCCAAAGGTTGTTGTGACGGCTGAGGGGAATATGCCGGGGGTGGGGTAGGCGCATGGGAAGACGGCGTAGAATCGGTGCGGGCGGGCATCCGGGGCGGAATACTGGGTCTTGGTCGAGGGGAATTGGCGGAGGGAGCGGACTCTGCGGGGGAGTTGATCCGCCGGACTGGGGGAGGCGGTAAAGTACTGGGATCGACCCCGGTTCGATTGGCACGGTAGGGAAGAGGTGGAGGGGCGGGTTTCTGAGCCAGCTCTTCCTGCGCCCGTTGGGCCTCCAACTCGGCCTGCTCCTGCTGTTGCTGGTGGAGACGTTGCTGATGGATCTGGTCCTGGGATAGAGGGGCGCCTAACCCTCTCCGATCCGGCGTCGTCTCGTTCGGAAGGGCGGCCGGGCCGTGATATTTGACATGTCTTGGGGGCGGACCAAATGAGGCGGGATCCTTGAGGGACGACATTGGGGCGGAAACATGTTCTTGCTTTTCGCTGTCTTTGTCCCGGCCCTTACCCATCCATCCGGCCTGTACGAAGTAAAACAGTTAGCCAATCATCTCATCACTCAACCAATCGCTGAAGAGCAGAAGAGCAACGAACCACTTGATTGATGCCCTTGAAGTCACCCCGCCAGCTCTCCTTTCCTCCATCTCGGCTCTTAGGGTGCCAGCCCTCTTTCATCATCTTGCCAAAGCCACTCATGTTTTCACTGTAGGACGAGGCGTATCAAAAAGCGAATCCAGCGCAAACCTCGAAGTTGGTGGAAGGATGGGAAGACGGTGATCGCCGGAGATAAGATGCTCCCGGATTCTGTCTAGTCGGTCGGAACGCGTTATCTAATCGGCCGTCCATTCTGGGGTAGTCACGTGGTATACAGTCCTTTGGAGCCCTAATTCATCCTCTTTTCCTTTCATTTTCACGAAGGACCAAATTCTCAGATGCAATACTAGCAATTTCTATACGGAAGATACCTTGACTGCAAATGCCACCTTGCGTCAGGCCTCCCGCTCATTGGCGATGAGACATTGGCCCCCATGAAGAGGCCACGCAACCCGGGCTCGTCTGACAACCGCTAAGACTAGCATGTCGATCAGACCAACGGATCGTCAGCCTCAAGAAGTCAAGCTCGTATCCATTCGCGAGGCTGTGGCATGGTCTTTTCTTTTCAAAAACTTGCGCTCAGTTGTGGGTGACTGTTGCACGATTTTCCCAGTCTTTTGACTGTGTCACGGTGGGGGTTTATTTATCAAGAGAATCCGCTATTGTAACAGCAGCCGCCGGCGCCCCGGCGCATAAACTTCTGGCCGTCCACGTCCACTGCTTTGTCTCGAACTCTCCGCCAGTTTTATCTGCACGCGCGTTATTCGTCTCCGACAATGAGCGGCGCTTCGTGTTCTAGCGCCTGCAGGCGCTCGTGCTGATTGGAAGGCTGCCCTCATTGATACCCGTTCTATACTTGGTAATCGTTCGGAGCTGCGCCATCGCAGTCTTACTCTTTGTTGGTTAGACACTTTGTCTTTCTTTCTTTTAGTTGATGTACAGCCCACTTTGTACAATACTTCCCCCTCCTCGAGTGAATTTTCTTTTCTTCTGCTTCATTCTGACGTCTGTCGCGGCTCTACGGGCTACCTACTATGGAGAAAACGGAGAATATCCTTTGATCTTCCTGTTGATAGACTTACAAGTTTGCGCTTCAGCGTGACTGACGTATGTAGTCACGTTTTTCTGAGCTTCGTGATGAACAATGGCCACTGACTTGGTACCTAGGAAGTAGATCTACCTAAGATCGCCGTCTCTCAACTACCGTATACCTATCCACTCAACTTGATGCCCTACTACCCAATATACACATAGTATATGACATCATCTACACATCTCCGATCTTGACTACACCACTTGACGTATCTGCATGATCATCACAATGGCGGACCATCTACCCTGGACGACCACCGCCGAGATGGAGAAGCCTTCCCTGCCAACAGGGACACAGCGATTTGCCGACCCCGACAGTCCCCATTACCCATCAGACATCTCCTCAAAAACGACCGAGGAAGCACATCACTCATGGACGACCGCGTGGGAGTCGCCATTTGCTACAGATATACCCTCGATGGTGACAACATCTTCCTTGACCACCCCCCAAACCCTAGCTACCACAAGCCCAACATTCACCGCAGAAACTTCAGATGGCGTCGATGGCGCAGACAGCGACGCAGGAGGGGGCGGCGGCGGCCTTCCGACCACGACCAAAGTCGCGATTGCGGTGCCGGTGGCCGTCGTTGGACTGATCATCCTTGCTGCGCTGATATTCTTCCTGCTGAAACGCCGCCAACGGAAGAAACCCAAGAACGCCCTGTCCTCGCCGCCTCATACGGAAATGAACCTGGGTCCAGCCAGCTCCCACCAGTATTCCCGGGCTCTCTGGAATCCTGTGCCCCCGCCAGCAGGGAATTCGGCGGCGTTTGCAGCCGCGTCCATCCCGCGCCGGCCGGTGCCGCAGACTGACGACCAAGAGGCGCCACCTCAGGGACCCGGGCATCGGGGCATGTCCTCAGAATTGGGACGGGGCCATAGTCGGTTCAGAGAGCATGAGAATCTGGAAGATGCGCCTAGGGGGACTCCGGTAGTCATAGCTCCGCAGCGGTCTGTGACGGAGGGGCGCGAGTCGCATGAGGAGCGTCCTCAGTCGCCGTTCGATCATCCGCTGGACGATGCCATGTCTGACATTTCTGAGCTGAGCGATAAGAGGTTATCTGCGCAGCGTCGAGGACTGGACGATGATGTCTCGTCAGTGTCGTCGTTTGAGGATGACGATCATCGGAGACCAGGAAATACTTGATTGTTTAGTATGTTTGTTAGGCTGAAGGTACTGGATGTCATTTCGCAAATACCCACAATTCGAGAACAAAATACTCTTAACATGCGAAGCAACTCGTAATGTTCTACTTGGACAAGCTCTGTTGCCGTCCTCGGATAGATCCTTCACTCCACCGGCACCAACAGATAGTCGCAGTGAGAATACGAGGTCGTATTCCAATCCTCCACTGCCAAGGCGGCAGTCCAATCGAACACGCACCATCTACTGCTTCTGTCTTGTAGATGACACGACCTCGGCCCTAGAGCTACGGCGTCTAATATCAAAGTTTGAAATGCATGTTTCAGCCCCCAGTCTATCGACCTTCCCCCAAGAGCTTGTTTTAGAGATATATGGGTATCTCAAGGACCCCCAAGACCGCCTAAACCTCGTCTGCTGCTCGCGACGCTTCCAGAAGATATTCCTGCCCCTGCTCTACCGAAACCTCCAGAGCGGCGGTGAGCTACTCCGCCCCATCGCCCAGCTAGTCAGCACGTTGGCCACGAAACCAGCTCTCGCGGCATGCGTCCAAACATTGCATCTCTCCCCCTGGGAGACGTACCTGGGTTACAACTCCGTGGTCGAGGAAGCACTCCCTCTCTGGAAAGAACGGCACCGTATCAACGGCGAAGACGAGCAAGATGAGTACTCGGAAGACTCGGACGATTCGGACGACTCGGAGGACGACAGCATTTATCTAAAAACGTTAGATTTCGGCCCCCTGCACGACCACGCAAAACGCGTAACCAGCAACGAGGACGAGGCCGCTTTTTGGATGAGAGAAATGAAAAAAGGCAACGCAGACGCATGGATCGGACTGCTTCTGACTCTATTGCCTGGCCTCCGCCGCCTCGAAGCAGAATTTCCCCACGGCTCGATCTGGCCTCACACCGTGCTGGGGTGGGCTGCAACGGGGCGCCTTGGCTCGACCCCGGCTTTTTCGGCGCTCTCGGAGGTCTATGTCGACTGGGAGAGTGAGGAGACTAGCGTTTGCGCGAAGCACCTCATGCCGTTCCTCCTGGTGCCGTCGCTGCGCAAGATCCATGCGAGGGGTCTTCAAGGCGGATCATGGTACGGGTTTGACGCGATCTCTCGCACAAAGGAGATCAGGGGGACTTCGCATGTCACGCATATCGAGCTTGAAGAGTGCGATGGGGATGTGGAACTTTCCCAGTTGATAGGCGCCTGCGAAGTTCTCCGGTCTTTCAAGTACAGCCACCGCAGCTGTGAGGGATTCGATCCACGGAGCTTGCATGAGATTCTTCTCCCGGTTCAGAGGACAATTGAAACTGTCTGGATTGATATCCATCATGCCTGTCCTGAGCATGAGGATCAGCACCTCTGCGATGATACGCTCCCTTCGTTTAGGGACTTTACGGCCCTGAAAACACTCCATCTCCGGTTAAGGAACTTGTCAGTCATTGCGCCTTCGTCTGAAGAAGGTCTTTCTAGGACATCATTCGCTCACACCTTCCCATATTCAATTGAGACGCTGCAAGTTGTCGACACGGCCGACTTGGGCGATCTCCGTATGTTTGCGCAAAAACTACAGAACCATGTAGATCATGATCTGGACCAGACACCCGCACTGACACGGATCGATTTTAAGCCATCGGACAGCTCGCCAGAGAGGTCGAAATTGCTGGAGAACATGGCCAGCGCCTGCAAGAAAGGGAATCTCGAGTTCCACATCTGTGATATGTCTGAGGACCCAAGGATATGGGGTGCTGCAGGATTTACACCTCGTTTGTGATCACGAGGAGTGATGGATTTATTATTCCATTGTAAGAGCTATTGAAGATGATACTGTATAGAAAATCACCTCATCATCAATCCTGAAACTTATTCATTCCCAGTGGCATACTCGCCTGCCCAAATTTTCTCGCTAAGCGCCTCATTCGCGACAAAATAGCCTTCGAGATCCGGACGCGCTTCCAACATCAGGTCAGCCACCATCCGACCAAAGACAATCTCTCCAGACGGGTTAAGATGCGTCCTGTCGCCCTCACTCAAGTCATACGTAGCCGCATTCTCCTCCCCAATCGCATTGACATAGTCGGTGCTCGCAATATTAAGGTCCAGGTACTGGATCCCAACCGCCTTGGCCGCGTTGATGGCTTCCACGCGCCAGTCGGCCAGATTCTGGATGACCTCGTCGCCGTCGAAGGTGCGGCGGGTCAGAGACGTGATGATCATCTTCATCCCCGTGTTAGCTATGCCTTCAGGGACACGCCGGGAACTGCATGCAACATACGGGCGTCCCGCCAATCTCCTTGATTTCATTCGCCATGGCCTCGAGATTTCCTCTGTACTCTTCCAAAGAAAGAACCTTTTGGTCGTTATGCCCAAACTGCATGGTGACGATGGGCTCATAGTCGCCCACCGCGCTACTAACGGTCTCGAGGACCTCACCCCAGTGTCCTTCGGCTTTGTAGGACACGGTGGTGGCGCCGCTGACGCCGTTGTTGACGCCTTCGGCTGGGTCGGCTACGTACGAGAGGAATCCGTTGCCCCATCCGCCGTTCACAGCGACAGTCGAGTCGCCCGTTAAGATGAAGTAGGGTGGTTTTGCCGCTCGGGGTGCTGGGGTTGCTTGGACGTGGCCGAGGATGGTGCCTAGCGCGATTGCGATGATGTATTTCATTTTGTTTGAAGGTTGATAGTGATGCTGTTTAATGGGATTGTCATGCGACGACCTGCGGTGGAATGGAATGCAAAGCTGTATTTATAGACAGAAATGGAATCTACGGAGGAATCATTCCGCCAGTTACTGTACACTATGTCTGTCCGGATCAGTATATATTGGCCCTACTTAGGGTGTCGTCCTTGAATCACCATGCCGGATTCATTTGCACCGCGCGGAATGTATTAGCCCGAGGTAGGATATGAATGGCCTCTGAATCCTGCCAAGTCAGCCGGCAGGACGATCGCGGACGAGAGCAGCTTGTCGGCACCAGACGTCCGCATCCTCATCTGCTCACGGAAAAAAGGAATCCGGACGAAGAAGGCATGAGTGAGGGGAAGAGACTTGGCCAAGATCCGGGGGTCAACGCTGTCGAGGATCGGCGGCAGAGTGCTAATATGTCTGATACAGATGGATCTTGGCGCTTTGGACTGAAGGATCTGTAATCGCAGATGTCCAATGCCTAGAATTGTAGATAGAGTCTAGATGATATATACTGACACAACCGGGATCATCTCCCTCCGCCAAAATCGGGCTTGTATGCAATCACCTTTCCTCTCATCAATTCTCTCAATGCCATGGTGGCATACTGGCTGGAACCGAGCTGGAATTTGAGGACGACGGCCAGTTTATCGGCAGACTCGGCGGGGTCCGTCTCTGTAACTGTAGACTCCGCTGTCGTGGGGTTCAATTTCTCCAGGTCTGTCTGGACAAACTGTTCGTCGTCTCTGGAATAGATCTTGACCTCAGAAGAGTACTCCGGACCCATGCGACTCAGGATTTTCCGATAGCCACCGCTCAGGCTGACTTCCTTCCATTTCCTGCGCATATCAAACGGGTCCAGTCCGCCGCCCTGCTCGCTGCCCATGAACCGTTTGTAGAAATCGGTCATGGCATTGGCGGGATACAGCACATCGTACCCGGGAAGCGGGAGCACGAGATCGAAGACGGAGTACTTGCCGCTGGCAGCTTCTTCGGCAGTGAGGGCTCGCGCACGCACGAATGCATCTCCCGCTTTGTAAGAGCTGTCGTTGGCCTGAGGTGCAATGATTACCTCGCCGTCCGCATCCACTTCGCCTGTGGCCGGCGCAGACGGGGGTGCTTTGTCCTCGTGCTCATGGATCAGGACCAAGTCTCCCTCGACAACCTTGTCGCCGTACAGCCGCCAGCGTTCACCGACGGCAAAGTTCCACACCAGCGACTGGTAGGCGTGAACATACATCAACCGCAAGTTCCGCGGGATCGTCTGCAAGGCGCCGAGATAATCGTTCTTTTGCCGGTTCAAGTACCGCATCAAGCAAGTCTCCGCGGAAAACTTGCGTGGCATCTTCTCAATGGCTTCGGCGGCCTTGCCTGTGGTCTGGAACAAGTGGATGGCCTCGGCCCGGGCCTTGTCATCGGAGCTGATGGGAGCGGTTGAGCTTTCCATTTCGCGGGCTGCGGCGAGGATATGCGGGCTGAAGTGAAGAATGGCTTCGCACGCGCCCTTGAAGTCACCCTGGAGCATCTTCACGCCAACGGTGTCGGTCCGAGTGGAGAACGTGCCAAACCGCTGCAAGCCGTAGTAGTTGAAGTAACCGCGCTCGCGCAGGCTCTTCAGCGCAGAGCTCACAAGCTCGGACGCCTTGGGGACAGCCGCCTCGCGATCCTGAATATCCACGCCGGGGATTTCGCATTCGCGCAGAGACACGACGAACTCATTACCCGCAAGGTCTCCCAGTTCGAGGCCATGCGGAAGATACTCAAAGTCGCCCAATCGCGCATTGCGCAGGGTGGAATTGAGCCTCGCGAGGCGATCGACATGCACGCGATAGGCACACGCTCTCTGGGCGGTCACGCCACGACGGTCCTTGGTGCCCGCGAACTGGAAGCCCTTCGGGTTCATCTTCAGCTGCCGCGCGATGAACGAAATGACTTCCATCGTGTCCTTGTTCTCCTTGTAGATGGTGAAGTGGAGGTACGGGCCGCCGACCTCTTCCCAGTTGAATCGACCGCGGTTCTGTCCATTGCCGGGTCCGCGGCCCCCTTGGACAGTGCGCTTGTGCCGGTTCGAGGCTACCGACACGGTCATCAGGCCTTCGCTATCGGTAGAAGAGTCGAGCTGGGAGCTGAAGATGCGACGAATGGCCTGGTGGATCTGAATGCGCCGGTCGCGGTCGTTGACGACCACGGTGGGGAGCTTTCCAAGGTCACTCGGTCGAGCCTTGGGGTTTTGCTGGGCGCGGTTGTACAGCGATACCAGCTTGGGAATGTATCCCGCGCCGAACAATTCCGTCAGCAATGTCTTATCGTCCTCTGAGAGCTCGAATTGAGGGGTCTCCGTCTTGTCGACATTGTCAGAAGCACCTTTCTCGCCCGCGGCTTCGGGTTGTTCCTCTGGCTTCTTTTCCGCCGGTGGTTTCTCAGCTGGCTGTTGCGCCGCGGCGTCAGCGGAGGCAGCCTGAGTTGCATCGAGGTAGGACTGGGGGATGTCGGTGCTTCGCAGGTGCAAGACTTGGCCGGAGGGCAAAATTTCGTTGACGAGGAAATCGGTATATCTGTGAGGGCCCCATTAGTCTGTTATGTCGAATCGTTGTGGGCGGAAGTACCTTTTCTTCAAAATCCCTGTGAATCCTTCATTGTCTGCGCTGACGAATTCCGTGATGCCCACCTCAGCTTCCTTCAGAGCTTGCGCGTCACCGTCGGAGATTTTCGCGGGGGCAGTCTCCTGCACCGCAGGCTGGGTCGGAGGAGCAATTGTAGCGTCCGTAGAGTCATTATCGGTCTTGAGTCGCTTCCGCGGCGACTCTGCAACGTCAATTCCGTCCATGGTAGTAGTGGTGGGAAGGTGGATGAAGTGGAATGAGATGGTCGAAAAAGACGGCCGAAGCAGATTTCATCATGCGGACTTGGCGGAATGCCTCAGGCAGACCTATGGTCACTAGAATCCAAGTATGTATACAGCCATTACTTGATATTGTTGGAATTATAATTCTTTTCATTGATAAATATAATGAGCACTCTTATTCATTATTGCGAGTGACAGACATATGGACCTTCACCACTGAAAGCTAGTACGTGGAGCTGATATATACCTGGACAGACAATTGATCTATTCTATACCATCTTCCAGGAAGATCACAGTCCACGAACCTCGAACAAGTCAAATAGATGGCTGGTCAGAAGACGTCACATGATATTTCGTATCGGACGAATGAATATTTGCGCTTGCGGAGTGGTCATTGTCTTCCTAGCCGTAGGAATCGCTAGAGAAACGGCCCGCATCATGGGTCGGGGTGCAGTCGGTATTTGTTGTAGAGGATCGCATGAATTGAGATTGAGTATCAACCAAGCCACAAGTAGCCTCGGTAGACAGCGGTGCCCAAAGAGGTATGTAGCCCTGGCTATGGCATAGGCCACTCCATACCTCGAAGAATGGGCAGGATGGGCGGTGACAGGGTGATGAAATATGAAACGCTGTTTATTGAATCTATTGCAATGCGCAATTCTATATACGTCTAACATGTATGCCATCTCGTGATCTTCATTCGTCGTAACGTCATTCAGCCTTCATTAGAGGGTGTGGTCCAGGACATGGTGTGACTAGGATATCAGGCAGACCTGGTCGGGTGGCCCCATATCCAAACCAGATGGTTTCAGGCTCCGAAGGGTGACCAGACCCATTGGCCCGACAGAGCCACCCTCCCATGCCGCCTTGATAGCTCGCACAGTGTCCCAAACTGCATTTCTGGCCTCTGTCCGTCCAAGCCCGTCGTTGAGTAGGGCTTCATAGGGAGTGTGATTGTGTCGAATGTACGCCTCAACGGCGAGATTGGCCTTCTGTGCATCTGATTTTGTTGCCGTTCGTCCCACACGGCCGGATCCCTTAAGAAACGCATGATCGAGGATCGTCTCCAGTGAGTCTTCAGGCATGAGGGGGAACTGGGTGCGAAGGAGCTTGCGGGAGTGCGCTAAATCCCGCTCATCGCGGAGCTTGACGGCATTGGCACGGGAATCCGCTGTCGCGGCTGCTGATTGAGAGACTGTTGCATAGACGTCGGATGGAACTCGGAGACCAAGCGGCCTTTTGCCGGATTTGTCCTGCGACCTGTTAGCATGGGTGGTGCCGTGGGATGGAAAGGTGGTGACGGTGCGGTGCTGGTCGACTTACATAGACTGCATAGACTGTCCGCTGTGTCTCTTTGGTTTTGACGCGGCAATGCCGAGTGATATAGACATCTCCTTTTGGCACGAAAATGTATCCTTCCGGGATGGGTTGGCGTTCGAAACAGCTCTGGCGGGTCCGTTAGCGCATCGACTGCGGGAGTGGCATGTAGGGCCAAGGATGAGGGCTCGTCGGGAATGAAATGCCTGCGCGACATACCTTTTCGAGCGGGTCGTTTGAAACCGGAAGCACCCTGAACTTGGGGGCGTTCCAGTTTCGTTTGGATCTATTCCCCGCGGGTTTGCTGATTCTCCCAAATGGACTCCTACGCCCTGTCCCTCGCCCTCCTCGGGGGACGAGGCTGTTTTTGCGAGGTTGTGGGGAGCGAAGTGACTGGATAGACCGGGGCGAGAAGCGCGGTCTTGTGCCACTCTTTCTGCGGCCAACCGGGGAGGTGGAGATCTTTCTCCGGGACAATCTGTTTGCCGCGGCCATGGGGTTTTATGCCAGCGAACAAATGAGAGTGAGTTTAATGACAAGAGATGTCTCTGGGTGAGGGATCAGGAGGCTTTGGGACATCGATTGCTATCAACATCGGTGGTCCGCTGTACCTTGGAGGGGTGGATCATCGGCCGATGCTGGAGGGGCTGATCAACACTAAGGACCTGATAGCGACATGGATAGGAGGGATTGGAAGGAATCAATCCTGCCCATGGCGGGGACGCGTTGATAGCGGTTGAATGATGGAGGAGGCCACGAGGAAAGCTCTTCGATGAAGATGAACGAAGGGTGAAAAAAGATCTTGGAAGTATTTCTGCCCAAAGGAGAAATCGGAAGACCGCCGATCATATAATCGGGGTGTGGCGGGGTGCGGAGGCTATGTGGCGGTGCGGTTTCTGCCTGAGGCATGAGCGTATATGGGGATGCTGATAAGGAAAGTAACTGAATGACCATGTTGAATGCAGGTTGTTGAAGTCTCTAACAATACTAACTACTTGTATTCCAAACATGTACACATCCTCAAGTTCATCGAACATCCCCTTCGTAAAAATTGTCACTGTCAGATAAGGTCGCAACTACACCTCATACCCCCTCATGTCACTACCCAGGTACAGACAAGGGATGGGATGGATCGAGGCGCCTTGCTGATGTCTCCAACTTTAAACCCGTCGTCTGCAAGACCATGTCAGGGGGAGTGGGATTATTCGTTTCCAGTCTGCAGATACATGCAGCCTCTCTCCACTCGGTCATCAACCTGCATCCCACTCGATCAGAAGGAGTCAACCCCATGGAGGGAGGAGATACATATGGTCCAACTATCTCTCCCTTGGTGGTCGACCATCACGACTTCGCCTCGCCCGAAAGGGTAATATTAGTCCCGCGTCCACCTCCTCTACAAACAAGTTCCGACCAGCGATCCGATCTCGTCATTCGACCTGGCTGGAGCTGAAAATGGACCCGAGCTGGGCGCAGGAGTGACTAGCCGGGATAAGGAAGCGACCCGTCCAGGAGAGCCCCAATTTTTCCTACGTACAATCTCGTGCTTGGATCGGCGGTCTCAAGGAGACTGGGGTGATCGCAACCCTACGAAGGACTTGACTCTGTTTCCATTTGGATGCCCGTAGATTCGATGTGGTCTTCACCAGTGATACTCGTTCTCCATTGACCGGAGATACACACAGGATAAGAACAATCTTCAGCAAGGACCGCGGGCACAGAGTCAGGCAGCGTGTCAGCAACAATCGGTCGTGCGGGCGATGACGATGGAGCCAGACGATCCACGGAAATGGACCGCCGTTCCTTGTCGTGGGAACCAATGACGACCATCCACGCTAAGTATCGCCGTCGGGATTCTCTCCATCGAGCAAGATCAATCATCTTTTACGAATCCCCGGTCTGGACTTCTCCTGAATGATGAGATTTCTTGGTTCTTAGGGTGTGATACACCTCCTCCTTTCCGTCCACCTTGTACTCGCCCTTCTCTGCTTCTATGAAATGAATCGCTTGGATCCATCGGGTCCAGGAGACCACTGTGACAATAGGCAAACGAAAGACCGAATCCTGGAAAGCCCCATTCTCCTCCACTCAACGGTCTCGGGGATTTCTCACGGGATTGAATTCAATCCTGGAAGGGCATTGACTGGCTGACGTGGAGAGATTTGGGCGAGCTGAAGGTTAGGATTCCTAGGTACCTAGTTTAGGTAGTTGATAATTACATAGTACCTAACTACTGCTCCCGAGTCGAAGAATCAACCCAACAGTGGATCGGGCGGATCTGGAGGCATGGATTGACTCTATTTATTATTCTTATTATTAAATCAGAATCCGCATAAAATCAGAGAATAAAATCGACCCAAAAAATCCATATTAAAAAAAAAAAACATATTATTACCAAGAGAGAAAAACGAAAACAAAAAAATTCCTTTCCTTCTCCCTTCTTTGTTCTTCCCGGCCGACCAACCTTCTTCTCCTCCTCCTCCTCCTCCTCCCTCTTCTTTTCTCCTTCTCCCTCATCTTCAACTTCTCCTTTACGATTATGTTCTAGGAGTGTTCTTCCTCCTGTCTCTCCTTCTTCTTCTCGAGTTCCCCCATTCCCTCAATTCGTCCTCCCTTCCCCTCCCTCCAATGACCGGGGAGGCCTACATTCGTCGGCTCATCGATCCTCCCTACCGAACCCCTCTTGCTCTCCGCCAGCATTCCTGACCCTCCCCCAAGTATCCAGACGTTTGACCGCTCGAGGGTTGCCTGGCAGCTTGCGTTAAATGGTTGCTAGGATCACTGGCCGTTGCTGACATGAGTTGGGATCACCCTGTCCACAGGTATGCCGTTTCCCCCTAGAACCTCCTCGTCCAAGCTCCGGCGGGGCCATTCTTGTACTTGTCGACTCCCTGCGGCTTCGCTCGATCTTTCTTCTGTCGTCGTGGGTCATTTTTGCGGGATTGCATTACCCTCCGTTGTGATCCTACCGCCCGGTCCCCATCTACCGCATACGATTCCGCAACTCGTGGGTCGTGGTGCCTCTGTCCACGGAGCTCCCCGCCTATGCACCAGCGAATCCTCTCGAAGATGTTACTAACAGAACCGTCCGTCATGTTTAGCTTCAGCTATCCCAACGGTGAACCTCAGACCCCCACGAGGACTCCTCCGACGACCATCTTTGGGGATTCCGCCTTCCAGACCCCCAAACTTGAATCCAGCTTCTTCGACCCGCGAGTGACTTGGGACACCTCCGACCCATACGCCTCCAGTCCTGAATTTCTCCGAACGCCCCAGAAGTTTGGCCTAAGCACCCCGTCCAACCGTTCGCTTCGACTCCCCGAGACTGTCCCTGAACAACCTACGGACCAGGATACCCTCAATGGACACAGTACCAAGCCGGTAGACCACCAGTCTGACACAGCCAGGCGCATCCGGGCCGCAAAACCCACGGGGAATAATTCCGACGATGGACCACGCACGGTAGACTCGGCCAAGTCTGCTGCCACTATGCAGACCCCTCCCCCAAGCAGTGCTTCCAGGAGGAAGATCACCGGGTTGGGAGACGAAGATGGGACAGGGCGACGACCCTCGGCTTCGAGCGTCATCGGCACACACCTAGAGACCCCGAGCCGGCTGATGGGCGCTTCTCCCCGTCTCTTTGGAGACCTGCAGACATCCCCGGATCCGTTCCAGCTCGCATCCATTGATCCCTCAGCTTCGCCCTTCTTCCCTCAGCAGCGCCTATTCTGGGACCATGAACTTCCCCAGCATCAGGAAGACCTGGGCCTGTCTGGAAGCAATATGAACGGGTTCGGGACCACAACAGACACCTTTCCCACCCATCCGCCCGTCCATGATGCCCGTTTCCCACAGCTTCCCTCCATTGAAGGCAGTCTCGATCTCCCAGATTTCAGCCACAACAACCTGTATGGCCTGTCAGCCGGAGCAACCACTGATGCGGCCTTATTTCCGGCTCCTTTCTCCACATCTCCCCGTCTCCCGACCACCAAGGCCGAAGACCCGGCCATGTTCTTGAGCTCCCCGGCACGCCGGTTTGGCGGTCCCCAGCCCACCCCAGAGAAAAGACTCTTCTCGCGGCCAGCCCGGCAGCCATACCACCATCAGACCGAAGAATCCAAGCGGGAGCAACTGCGTCGATCTCAGAGCGTGCATCGTCAACTTCCTGCGTACGATGAAGATGAGGAGGATGATGATTTCACCCCTCGACAGGCTCGACCAACCTTGACTCGCAGTCTCACCCATAGTGCGATCAGCGCCCACCGTCCCGGACTCGGGGGCATGACGACCACCAGCGGCATCCGGAAGAGCCCTTCTAAGGGTCGCCTCTCCCCGACGAAACCCCGTCAGCCCCTGTCTCGGGCCAACTCGGTGGCCGGCACTCTCCCCACCCGTTCTCAGTCCGTGATCCTGAAGATCGGAAAGGATGGACGAGCAAAGACAGAAATGCAGCCCGTCCCCGAAGCAAACACCGGCTTGACGGATCCGATTACGGCCATGGATCTGGATGGATCGACCACTGAGAGTGAATATGACTCGGCAGAGTTTTCGGAATACCCTGCAATGGGTAGTCGGACTCCGTCCTTCGCCTTCTCTGATGTGGGTCGCCCGATGCTCGCGCGCAGTGACTCTGGCTCCCGGCCGCACTCGAAAGGCTCGTACACTTCGACCGCGGCGTCCTCTCACTCCGGACGGGTATCGCCCTGGAGCGGAGCGCCTCGAGGGCCAGTCCGTCGGCCAACATACCGGACGCTTGGCGATGACTGGAAGCGAACCCCTAAGCGACAATCTATGATCGGCTCGGATCTGTCGTACCGCAGCGCCAGTTCCATCCCAGCACCTCCCGCAGATTCGGAAGAGGATACGGGCGATGCCCAGCACGCCCTTCGGAAGGTCCTTCGGGAGAAGGGCCGGATGTCTCGACCGCATACGGTGAACTATGGATCGCGGTACAACCGCTCCTCCCGGTCGTTGGCCCATCTGCGCTCGTCTCCGCCTCGGTTCGGCGGCGAGCCGGACTTTGGACTACGGGACATGAACACGTCTCCCACCACCATGACAGATCCTGACTTGGCCACCCCAAGCATCGACCGATATAGTAACCCCAGCAACGGGACGCGCTGTATCTGTAACTCGATGGACAATGGAGGCCATCTGATGATTCAATGGTAGGTTTGCCATCGTCTTTTTCCGTCGCTATCGCTAACCCGGCCCAGTGAATCCTGCAGCCACTGGTTACACACCAAATGTGTAGGATTAGAGCGAGCCAACCTCCCCTCGGTCTACGTGTGCGTTTTCTGTGCGCAAACCCCGACTCGCCGGAATCGTGTCCGGGTGCCGGTGAACAACATCGGCCATGTTCCAACATCTCCCTTAGCTCACAAATCCTATCGATTCCGATGAAGATCAGGCATTCATGGGTAGTCGACGACCAAGCATGTCAGAACATGAGCCCAGCCTTTGACTTTCCCTTGCCGAGTTTCCTTTGTGCAATTCTCAACTAGACATACCCCATTACTTTTCTTATGCAATGCATCATCCACCAAGTCCGTGTGGACTGGCGTTATGTTTGCCATACATCACCTGTTTCCTAATTTTGTATTAATCGGTGGGCCAGGGGGCCTGTGAGATACCTTGACATGTGTACCTAACCGAGTAGGTAGAGATGAATCCAGCATGTATGAATATGATGAACATTCTCCTAGAAGCTGTACGCGTTTTGTAGCTATTTCCTTGCTATCTTATCTACAAGCCCATCAATGGTTGTTAAGGATCACGCGCAACGCATCCTGCACCAGCTGATCATCCTTCAGAATATCGTAACATCTGCGGCCGCCGTGTTTCTTCGGCCATCCACTCCATGGACGCCAATCTTCACAAGATTGACTGGGGTCATGGTATCTAAAAAACCGCGCATATCTGCCCACCGCCAGGATACCATAGACTGGCGTCCTGGCATTGGTTGGTCGATTACCATGTTGCATAGACAAGTACCGATCCAGCTGCTCGCGGCCACTGTCCCAGATTGCATCCCCATATTCCGGCGCCTTGCACTGGGTGATTAGAAAGAAACGACAATTGTCGGCGATGTACACGAATGTATGGAAGTCGGAAAAGCCTTTCTGTCCGCCATGGGCTTTGTGCATCTCCTGAGGACGGGTGATGTATCCGTTGTTCGGGTCAAACACCCAATTCAAAATGGCATTCCAGATGCCATTGATATGACCCTCGGAAGTCGTGCTGTGGCGAATAGCCTGGATCTCACGGGCAATGGACGCTATGTTGAGGTACTGAATGGACCAACTTAGTTGCATACACATATACTCCAGACTTCTCCACAACGTACGGTTGTCCCACCGGTGTTGGGGTTGGGTGCGGCGGCCATGGTAATGAGGAAATTGGACTGTAAACACACTGTCAGATGTTGATTTCTATAGCTCCATTGGATTTTGCACACTCACCTCTGACCTGCAGAGCAAATGACTTTGAAATTGGCTCGAAAACGACACGCAGACGGCAAGTAGTGGCTGATATGTCCAAAAGGCCTACTGAAGACTGCATACTGCAACCGGTACTTATAAAGATGTTGTCGACATATTGTTTCAAGTATACTATTGTTGTAAGTCTTATTAAAGCCATTCACTAGACATGTACACCCGGACAACAACCTATCAACTATTATGGGTCTCATTCATGGTGCCGCTTATAGATCATCTGAAGTATTATCATGTAGTAACACGCATAGGGAGGAAAGTTCTGGGAATAGTGTATGTCAATGAACTAGGTTTACTTTGGGGTCTTGATTGACAGACAATAGTATTTGGCTTTGATATAAACATAAACACTGACTGCCGTTATAGCTTATCATGTTGATTGGATTAATAAAGGATCAAAAAGTTGATTGCCAGCCTACGGGGTTCGTTGAATCACATTCTCGATATCTATCAGATGTTTGACAGGCTGTATCTAATACATTCAACAATATTCAGGATCCGGCCTCGGAAATACAATCCACTATTGCAATACCAGTCCTCTTGTAACAATAACTCGTGCAATCCAAGACAGAAGCATGCCCAGTCGATTTGTGTCCCTGCTTTAATCAAGTCTTGCACTTCGAACACAAGATCCGGGCTGCAGCGGTTCTGCCAGTATGAATCACGGAGACTCCATTGAAACGCCTCCATCACGCTGCGAACATCTTGGATCCTCCCGTGACAGGGTGGACTGCTCTGCCAGATCGTATCAATAATGATCAATATGATCTCAGCAGGGACATCAGCGACAGTAGAGCGCAACTTCGCAGCATCGCCGTGGGATTTCTCGTGTTCTGCCGTTGCCCTCGCAATCAATCTCTGTATATCCCGAATGATAAGTGGACTTGAGGACACATGAGTGCGGTTCATTGGCATTTCAGGACATGGCGGACAATTCTGCCTAATCCAGGGTGCCGCGTTTTTGTAACAGGGAAAATCGTGAGTGTAGTGAAGGAGGTCCGGCATCCAAAGTGTTCTGTCAGCTCTCCAATACGTCTCGATGGCTTGCACAAATGCTCGCAAGTCTTGCTTCACGATGTCGTGACCCAGAAACCGATCAACCAGGAGCCAGCAGTGCGGGTGCATGATGTATCCCACAAGCTCCCCGTTCTCCCTATTCCAGTCCGTCTCGAAGAGATTGGCTACATGAAAATTCACAGTCCATTTGGGACGTGCCGTTAGATACCCAGGAAAGACCACGGCCTTGTTGGGATCGGTCATTATGGGAGCGGGGCGGTGCTTCTTCTTGACGTCCACCATGATGTGTGGAGATATTCCAGATAGCCACAGGCGACCTCGCTTTGGGTCATCGAGGACTAGTGGGTCTTGCATGAGGTGTGTGTTCGGCATAAGATGGAGACTCGTATAGATCACTCACTCGCACGGTAAAAACAGGACCACATCGGAAGATCCGTCTCCAGATCCAACTGTTCAACCTCTGATGCTGGCACGATGAGCCTCTTCTTCTTGTTGGATTTTTGTGCTGCCCACGTGCCCCACGCTTCATGCGCGTCTCTTAATTCTCGTCCATCATATAAGGCAACTTCTATCCCACAAAGTACGCAGCAGACGTCTGGCTCCCGGGCGATCGACATCTTGGAGATGGTATCAGAAAGCGAGGCAAAGGCGAAATATAAGTCCAGTCGATGTGTATGGGCATGATCAGGTGGACGGCGCAGGGTGATGGAAGAACTCAGACGATAGTGTATGGCATCATGATGACCCTATCAGTAGGCAGACTATTCCTTACGGATGCTTCGCTTTGCGTCATTAATATCATGCTTAAATCGAGTGCCCTCACTATCGTTGCAGAACTTGAGACGAGATGTTATTCTTCAATCATCGAACAACATGATATTATCTACAGGGCTAAGACTGTCGGACCTTTTCATACTCCGGCAATGCCTATTTGGTAATCCATTCACTGGCAAGCATGTCCTTAGCCGAAGGGCGATTTTCAGGTCCAAATGAAAGCATCAACTTCAACATCGAGAAAAGGGCATCCCGCTCAGCTGGTTAGAACAGTGGCATTCGCTCGTCTTGTCGAGATTGTTGCACGCTGTCTTCGAAACGGTCCTTCAATGATCTGTAGGAATCTCGGTTTATCGGGGTTCCATTATCGCTAAATTTGTTTCCCCGGGCATCCCATTTCGTCCACCACTCAGGGGGCAAAATGCCGAGGACGTCCACATGCTCGCAAGTCATGTCATCCTCACTGGCGAGGAATCCTTCAAAGAGTGGACGCTGGGCAATAATGGCCCATATTGTGCAGACTATGGACCAAATATCGGACGGAAAGGAAAGCGGCTGCCTGGGTTCAAAGCGCGCCTCTGGAGCCCGGTTTGCAAGAGGACCATGAGATTCAAAACCTATCTTCCTTGATAGGAGAACAGGCCTCGCCAAAGTCGGATAGTAGAGCCTTCGATTCTGGGAGGCCGAGGCTCTCACTTGCCTTTCCAAGCCAGATCGGTAGGATGCCGTGCGAAGGGATACATGGAGGGAGCTTTTTACCATCGAACCGTTGAATGGCTTCGGATTGCGGTCCACCATATTTCTGGTATAACTCTTCATCTGAGAAGCGATCTATTCGAAGCGGAAGACATAGTAGGATATTGCCGCAGTGAAGGTCACCATGAACGAACCTCTGTGCATGTATATATTCCACTGCAATTGCAAGATGTGCTGCTAGCGCTCGTGCAACCTCTAACCTGAAGAGCCGGACGTATGACCCTTCCGTGGCATCAGAAAAACTCATTCTTGCTGGGCTTGTCACGTTGCAGGCATGGGTGCCGTACGGTCCTTGGATACGGAAACTAAGGTTGTAGGGATCATAGCCTTGCCTGAGCTGTTTGCTGACAGCTGTCACGGATTGGCAAGGTCGAGAGGGACGCCAAGTCCTCGGGAACTTGATTATGCTGTGCAAATATTAACGACAGCATATTTGCAGTGCAATTGATCCCGAACCAGCCAGATGGTTGAGTATGAGCCATGGCCAAGCTTATGGACAATGCGGTAGAGATTGTGGAGTGGAAATGGGTGGTAGCCGCCTGGTATATACCTCTCTGAAAAACTCTACCTCTTCAATGAGAACACAGAGATTCTGTAGTCTTGAGTTACTTGTCAATGATGCTGGCTTGCGGTGAGATCGATTGTTGTAGAGCAATGTGTCGGGTGTCTGGCGAGGGAAGGGACGATGAGAAGATAAGGAGAGCGAATTAAACGGGCCCCAAAGAGATAGACTCGACTTCTTTTGGTGTCATAATCCTCCACTCAGAAAATAAAGTCGAGTAGACATCGCCTCGTTCACGATATTGATGAGGTTGCAGGATGGTATCTCCGTGCCTGAACAAGTAAACATCCGGATAGGATGAAGTAAAAGAAAGTACTCCGATTGGCTTGTGTCCAAGGCGGTCAGCCCCCGCGGAGCCCACCTCCCGGCCCGGCCATTGGGCAATTCCGATTGGCGGGCGCTTATCGGCACACCGCCCCCGATATGGGGAATTTCACGATTTTCTTTCGGCGGTCCTTTTCCCCTCATACTTCTCTCTCTCCTTCGTGGCTCTAGCGTTGTGCTTCATTCGTTTCAGTCGGTCATTTCTCGCCCTCCATGTCGTCTTCGCTGCCGGGAAATCGGGACCTTCCCGCGTCCCAGTACGACCTTTCTACCTATTGGGGTCGTGTGCGCCATGCCGCCGACATCTCGGACCCCAGGTGAGTCACTCCGCGTGTACCTTCAATGGCGCCGGTTCTAACTGATATCTGTCCAGGATGATGTTTGTGTCATCGGCGGGTCTCGAGAGCGCCAAAACGCTCATTTCCTCGTATAAGCAGAACCACGTTCCCGCCATGACGCCCGAGCTGTGGCGCGCGAAGAAGGTCGTGGACTCGACCCTGCACCCCGGTATGCCTCTCACCCGCCCATCCCCCACGACCAATCCCACTCATGCATCCCCCTCCAGACACCGGTGAACCGGTCTTCCTCCCCTTCCGCATGTCCTGCTACGTGCTCTCCAACCTGGTGGTGACGGCGGGCATGCTCACCCCGGGCCTGAAGACGACCGGCACGCTTCTCTGGCAGATCGCCAACCAGTCGCTCAACGTCGCCATCAACAACGCCAACGCCAACAAGTCCACCCCGCTGTCCGTCTCGCAGATGGCCCAGTCCTACCTGATGGCCGTGTCGGCCTCCTGCTCCGTCGCCCTCGGCCTCAACGCCCTCGTGCCCCGCCTCAAGCGCGTCTCCCCCAACACCAAGCTCATTCTCGGCCGCCTCGTGCCCTTCGCCGCCGTCGCCTCCGCCTCCGCCCTTAACGTCTTCCTCATGCGCGGCGAGGAAATTCGCCAGGGCATTGACGTCTACCCCGTCCTCTCTGACGCAGAGCGCGCCAAGCGCGAGGAGACCGGCGAGCCCGTCCAGAGCCTCGGCAAGAGCAAGAAGGCCGCCACCATCGCCGTCGGCGAGACCGCCATCTCGCGCGTTCTCAACGCTACCCCCATCATGGTCGTGCCTCCGCTCGTCCTCCTGCAGCTCGAGAAGACCGCCTGGCTGCGCGCCCGTCCCCGCATGGTCACTCCCGTCAATCTCGGTCTGATCCTGGCCACCTCGCTGTTTGCGCTGCCGCTGGCTCTCGGCGCCTTCCCCCAGCGTCAGGCCATCAGCGCGAGCACCCTCGAGGAGGAGTTCTGGGGCCGTGGGGGTAAGGACGGCCAGGTTGAGTTTAACCGGGGGATGTAAGGCATCATCCGGATGATGTCGTTTTTTTTTTTTTTTTTCCTTTTCGTTTCTTCTACTTTTGGGCCGTTTTGGTATACGTCTGGGTCTGGTCACGTTGCATGGCATGATATCAAGATAGATTATATAGACCTTTATTTCTGCAGGTTTGCTCGGTAACCGATGACTCATCGGAGTAAATATAAGAGCCATGTTTCCCATATCCACCACAGAAGTCTTCCCCTAGATATACACACTATACAATATAGTATCAAGATGGGTATAACGACTCCCCGTCTCCACCTCCGCCCGTTGACTTTCGCCGACGCCGAAGCCGTCCATGAGTTCCGTCGCCGGGAAGAAGTCATGCAATGGAGGTAGGTACATTCACCTTTCTCCCGTCACTCATACCAGAAGACGAAAACTAACATGAAATCAAGCATGAAGAAAACCCCCGACAAAGACCTCGCCGAAACAGAAGCCTGGGTCTCGAAAACCCTCTCTGTTCCCAACCATGTCTTCGTCATAACAGAGTCACAATCGCCCTCGGATAGAATAATCGGCACGATAGGACTCCGCTTCATGGAGCTCCCTTTTGCATCGTCAGAAGACAAGCCCCGCCGCTGGGAACTCGGTTACCAGTTTCATCCGGAAGTTTGGGGAAGGGGGTATGCGACTGAGGCGGCGCGGGGGGTCGTCCAGGCGTGGGGAGAGGGGGAGATTGGACGGCTGGAGGACGAAGGCGAGTGGGCGGGCACGTTGCACGCAGCGACGGACAAGGAGAATGAGGCGAGCCAGCGCGTGCTGCGGAAGGTGGGATTTGAGCGTGCGAGGGAGTTTGTGGATCCAATGGGGACAGTGTGTGTGGATTATAAGTTTGTTGGATGAAGTACTCTCGTATGCAGCGGGTTTCCTATATATATCATGATCTATATGCTATGCAGTTTAAGACATTGTGCATGGCACGACATCGTACCCGACGGGCGCCTTGCGGGCTTGGATGACCGATTCAAAATGCTCCGCGAGATCGAGCAGCTCGTCGTCTTGCCACGGTCGACCCATCAGTTCCAGACCGATAGGGATACCCTGCGGTGCGGTAGGAGACGGCGGACTGAATCCGGCTATACCTCGTTAGCACATATTCATCAATGCGTGAAGGAAACTCACCCGGAAGACAAATGGCCGGCCGGCCCGTCAATGCAGCCAACAGTCCATTCCGGCCCGGCTGCACCATCGACCCAACCGGCGCGACCAACTGGCGCTGGTGCGGATATACCATTGCGTCGAGATCATGTTTTGCAAAGATACCTTCTACAGACTGCTTGAGCGCTTCAATGCGCCGCAGGCGCAGCTGGTATTCCGCGCTGGAAGTCGTAAACACCCCGCTGTCTTGTAGTGTCTGATACAGCACCGGGGTGACCGCGTCGCGGTGGTAGTTTCCGCTGGCAACGATGGAAGTCAGCGATCGATGCGGTGTGTGCTCGACTGACTGGAGAAAGGCGTCGAAGACCTCTCGGAACTCGAACGCCTGCATGTCAGCCGTCGCTAGTAAAGTGGGTATATCCCATGCCAGGACGGGAGAGAGCTCGATAAACTCAATCTTGCATGAGTTCTTTTGCTCCCGCAGGCGACGCAGCGCGTCAGCGATGGTGCGGTTAACAACCGCTCCGTCATTCGTGTTGGTGTCGCCAAAATAGTCCCGAAGGATGCCCACACGCAGATGCGGCTTATGGGATGACCGGGTGCGATGTCGCAAGGGATTCACCGTCGCAGGATCGTGGTCATCCGCCCCGCGCATCACCTCAAACAAGACCCGCACGTCGGCAACGGTTCGGCCCATGGGCCCGGCGACGTCGTGCGTCTCCGTCACGGGAACGATACCTCGCCGCGAGACCTGGCCATATGTCGGCCGAAATCCGACGATCGCACAGGCGGAGGCTGGGGAGCGCAACGAATTCATCGTGTCCCCACCGCAGCCGACGAGCCCCATATTAGCGGCCAGTGCGGCAGCGGTGCCCCCGGACGAGCCACCGGGGGTGCGCGTGGGGTCGTAAGGGTTGAGTGTTTGGCCCTGGATGGAAGACACGGTCACGCCCTGGAGGCAGAATTCGTGCACATTCGCTTTGCCGAGGATGATGGCACCTTGGGCGAGGAGGGCGTCCACGACTGCGGCGTTCGTCGCGGTTTGGAGGGTCTCCAAGGCCCGGACGCCGGAGGTGGTCCGAAGACCGGCCGTGGTGTAGGTGTCTTTCAGGATGATGGGAACGCCGTGCAAGCGTGGCAATGGTGTATAGGCATTGCGACACTCCTGCGCAGCATCTTTCGTCTGAGCTTCTAAGAGCGCGTTGGGGTTAACGGTGATGAGGGCGTTCAGGGTCGGATTGTGTCGCGTGATCTGGGCCAGATACGCCGACACGGTGGCGGCAATCGACGTACGGCCTTGACGGAGAGCAGCATGGAACCTGGCAATGGTGAGGTCGTAGATGCCCATGTCTATGGCGGAGATCGGTAGGAGGTTAGAAAGCGGCGAGGGGATGTTGTGGGGGAGAAGAAGAAAGAGGGGCAGAGGATCATTGATCCTCCTCCTCAGCAAATTGCTATGTATGGTACACACGCATGGCCGTGACGAATGCAGGTCAATTCGAATGAAAGACCAGAGAGCAGTGAAAAACTATGCAAGATATCATCGGCGCCCCCATAAGACAATAAATCCAATCGGGAGAAACATAAATCACAATGCTCAGAGCAAAACCGATGAAACAGAAACAAATCAAATCCCTCCAGCCTAGATCCCTATGTGACGAGGATATAAGATAAAAAAAAAAAACAGACATGTCCCCCGTCAGAGAAACGAAACAGATCGAACCGATACGTCAATCGCTTGCTTTTGTTCCTTCTGCTTCACGTCCATTATATGTCGGAGACCGTGTGCGTGTGTGCTTCCTGGAAGAAACCCCAAACCCCATACACCAGGCCCGGTGGGCGCGCTCAACTCCGAAGTAGGATCTGAGACTGTGTCCGAGTCTCGTCCTTCCCGTGCACCCGATCATCAACCAGCTCGACGGCCATCATGATGTGTAATATCCAAGGGAAAAAATAACGAACCATCTATCGTGAATGTAGCTGTATCCATACAAGGTAGGTGGCAGTCATCGAGGCGACCAGCGCAGAATGCTCAAAGATAATGCTGTGCACAAGGGGCTAACGGCCGAAGTTGCGGGACAATTGTTCCTTGATCCGCAAGGCTTCGGTACCGTCATCGATGAGACTCTCCTTGAACCAAGGATGCTTCAAGGCTTCCTTGGCGGTGATACGCTGCTTCGGATCGTATACAAAAATACGCTTCAACAGATCCAGGAATAACCGGTGGAACTTGTTCCCCTGAGGGATAAAATGCTGCTGGTGGTCAGTCAGTGTCAAAAGGTGATTAAAAAGGTCGGTAGTCCGTACCTCCAACGGCTTCATCGCCTTGACATATTTCCGGGAGGCCCGGGTGGTATCGTCATTCGGATAGTTGAGTTTGCTCCGATAGAAGTATCTAATTGGGTTAGAATGCTGTTCATGAAGGTACGGTGCTCGACATACTTGGCAGCTTGGTTTTGATTCCCGCTCCGTCCGCCTTGCATGACTTGCCGGACAAGCTTGCTATCGATCTTGTCATCAATGACCGCCTCCATCATAGCAAGGTGCTCCAGGTTGTCGTGTGTCTGGAACAAGGCATCGCCGGTGTAAAACTCCACCAGGATGCACCCGATACTCCAGATATCACATGGGAAACTCCAACCCAGGTTCAGGATAATCTCAGGCGCTCGATAATGTCTGGTGGACACCACCGATGAGTGATATTCATCATCAAAGGTAGCCGAGCCAAAATCAATCAGACGGATCTCGCTGTCCAGCAGGACGCGTCGTTGCGTGGCTTTACGAGAAATAGCAAAAGAGGAAGAGGGGATATGTCGGTTGTAGGTGAAGGTCTGGTAGTTGTTGTTGACAAGGAGAATGTTTTCGGGTTTCAGGTCGGTGTGAATGAGGTTGAGATCGTGGAGGACTACCTGGTCAGTATGGATGAAAGGTCTGGGTGGCAAAGCAAGCACTTACAGGCTACACTCGTAAAGAGTTGCCGGGCAAAGTTCTGGATCTGGCTGCTTGGGAAGGGCACGAAGCCGTTGCCTTTGAGGAAGTCAAAGACACTCTGTCCCAGCAGATCCGTCACGATGCAAATGTGATTCCGATAATCGAAACAATCCCGAAGGTGGATGCACTTGTTTCGATTGGACTGGTCGTTGGAGGCGAGGGTGGACAGTACCCGCAGCTCGATCCGGGACGCGTCCCGATACTTTTGGATCGAACGAATGATCTTGACCGCGCACCGAGTTTTGCGTTGTTTATCATAGGCCTCCACCACCTTTCCAAACGTGCCTTGTCCAAGCAACTTGATTATGGAGTCTGGAAGCAAAGTGGTTAGCATTTCGATCGGAGAACGAGTACTTGGCATCACTCACATCGATCCGTCAATGGGGTATTAGGATTCACGATATAATGGCCATCATCATCATCGTACTTTTCGGTGCGACTCGAGTACTGTGGAGTAATATCAGCGACGTATCCATCTCGAATAATGTGTAGGACACCTACATCACGAATCACCGGGACCGGAACGTCCTTGGCTTTGATGGGAGGCTTCGGGGGAGGCACATAGCTCAAGAAGGCATCGGCGGCGGTTTCCAGCTCGCGGCGTTTTTGCTCGTCGCGGGTGGATTTGCGGGTGGCGACCCGTTTTCGTTTCTGACCGATATTGGCATCCTCGTAGTAGATGCCATTGCCAGCACCGGAACTCCCTTGCGAGAGGGAGGTGGGAGCCGTCGTATGGAGGGAGGTCGTCCGATCGGTGGAGAGGGAGGCGGCGGAGGACTCTTCCCCGTAGCGCTGGGGATTGATGGAGTACGACGGGCGGTCATAGTAGCCCATTTCGTAGGCGGTCTCGATGCCGGTTCGGCGTCTCTTGCCGGCGGGTTGGGCTCCGGTGTTATTATTGCCAGCGGCTGGGGCGACGTTGCGCGAGGCAGGCTTGCTGGCCGAGTCGGGGGGAGGGGTGTCATCAATCACAATGACCTCCTTGGGAATGCCATTCTTGTAAAATTCGCCCCAGTCCGGCTTCTTCCTCCTTCCGGGATGGGCCTGAGCCATCGTGGCGGTAGACGGCGTCGGCAACGTCTTGGGAGATGGAGCGTAGGGAAGAGTCGTTGTCGTTGCGGTGGATGTGAAGGGGTAGGAGGAGGTGGCTAGACGAGCGGCAGTCGTGGCGGACGTGGTCGGATAGGATACGCTTGGCTGGTAGGGTTGATGATATCCGTAGTGTGGCTGATGATGCGTCGTCGTCGGATGGGTCGCGGTCGCGGTCGAGGGAGTCGACATGATGCGAAGGATTGAGGAAGGCGAACCACCACGCGGAGGGGGGAGAAATGGTCGTGGGAATGAATAGAAGGAGAAGCGGCAGGGGGAGGGACACTAGTTTCTTGTACAGTCCAGTCCAGTCCGTCCGTTCTCAGCGATCCGTGTGAGGACCGGAGCGAGGAGTGAGCGAGAGGCGAGGAATGGAAAATCAGACCAGGGGACTCGAGATGCCAGGCCAGCTAACCCGGGGGTTCTCGGAGGATCCCAGTCGAATGGGATTGAAATAGAGAATTGAGGGGGTCGATCAGAGGGCGCGAGAAGGATGAGGGAGAGAAACTGGCGAAGGAGGAGAGGAAGAGGAAGAGGGAGTGAGGAGGCGTCGTGGGAATGAATAATCCACGCTCACAGGCAGGCAGTATACAGGCGGTCGGACGGGGAGACGCCCGGATGGATCACGGGGATGCAGAGGGGAATCACAAACAGTGTGTTGCATTTATCCAGGCGCATTCATATATAGAGGGAGAGAGAGAGAAGATGTGTGAGAGGATAGGAGAGAAAGCAGATGGATCCCGGGGAATTCTTTGCGATGGGAGAGTGTGAGAGAGTCGAATCTCGGTTGAGTCTATCACGATACCTATTCCGTGGATTCTACTCTACCCTAGACCCTACATCCTTCTTGAAAAATCTCTCACGCACGATGCTCAGTTCTCCTATTCGTATGGAGCGTATTATGAAGACCGCAGTGACTCCCTATTATTGTTGCATCTACTATCCTACATTCCCGAGATGAATGCAAGGATCGGCCGTGTTTTTACTCTTGTGGCTGGTGGCAACACCGCATGTCTTTCGGCCGCCGCACGGCCGGAGAGTCAATCAAATCAAAGCGTAGAAGACAAGGGAAGAGGGAAACTTCGTCCAATTTCATTATTCTCTCGATAAATCATCGCAAATCTTCCACATGCAAAATAGTGGTTGGCGATTCGTGTGGTGGTGTTGCACTCTGTATAGCCCGACCCATCGACCCCTCTGACATCATCACCACCAAAATCGCCCTCGTCCACGGCGGCAATATTCCTTCCTTTGCCTCATCACATTCCCAGCACCCGACGTGTAGGGTAGGGCTGGTCCAGTGTCCTAACAGACAGGCATACCATTCTGCAAGACTCATCACCGTTTTCTACAAACCCTCAGACGTAGGTAAAGGGAGAAAAGGCTCATACGCGGGTGTACACCGGAAACAACTTTCTCCCGGGGACTCTTCCCTTCAAATTAAATCCAGTAATATCATAGTATAAAAACACAAGAATGCAGAGCCCCCGGTCGCTTCCTCTCAATCAATGCAACGCAGGAATCCAAAACATGCGTAGACAAGAGAATTCAACCCAACCCGCCAACGCCTATGACCACGGTCCTGCGTAGTAACCACCGACACCCCAGCCCAGAAGGCTTCACTCCTGTCGATCTTCTTTCAGATCCTTCGAGTACGCCTTCTGCACATGCCGCGAGCCTCGTCCATCCAGCTCCAGCATAAACAAGATATCTCGCAGCTGGACCCCCGAGCCCTTCTCCTTGTCCTCCCGGAAGGTACCTAGTCGCTTGGTGGAAATCGCCGCCGGCTCGCCGGAACGACCACCCCCCCTGTCCGACCCGGCACTGGGTGTGGCCGTACTCACGCGAGACGGACTAGAGAATCCACTGCCCGCGGCCGGTCCACGCTGCAGCCACGAGTATTGCTTCTTTGTGCCAAACACGCGCCCGGAAATCATACTGTTCGTGGCCAGACGGGCAGTCTCCACCGACTGTTGATGTTGCTGAGCCTCGCTGGCTTTGGCGTCCATCAGTTTCTTGGCCTCCTTCTTCGTGAGACCCTTCTTATCGATACTCGGAGCCCGCTCGCCAATGGGTGTCGTAGCTCCGGAGCCTGGTAGATCGGCCGCGTCGGATCGGCTCGCTCCTCCTTCGCCCAAAATCGCATTTGCGCTACGTTTAGCTCGCTTAGCTGCGCGCTTCTCTTCGCTGGAGTTATCTTTCTCCATGAGAAGGCGGCATTTCTCCACCAAGGGCTTTGATCCTGGTGCATCCATGGCCGAATGAGGTCCTAGAACTGGTTAGTAAACCGTTAAACATGAGCTGCCACGATACATACGTTTCTGGGACGGGGTGTGCGGTTCCCCGTTTCCACTAGCGGCTTTGGTCGGCGAGGCCATGTCTCGCCATTCCTCGGGGACCACGGCATGCGAATGTGCACGTCGGCTCCTAGCCAGAGTCCATGAGTAGTCAAGCACGCAGCGTAGCCGCTCCTCGCAGGAGATCGACATAAGGTTCAGGATGTCCACCAACGGGGCACCCTCCTGGTTCAAAATCGTCTGCCCAGTCCGCACGACCGACGAACCATCAGGTCCGGTCACTTCGATCGGCTGGGGGCGACCTGGAACGGGGTGGAACAAGCCCTCGGCCGGAATACGGACTCCAAGCTCGAATCCGCGGCGCTGCAGCTTCTGTTCCAGAACCTTGGTCAAAAGAAACGGCTCTTGTAGGTGGTATTGGGCGCGCCGTGCGGCTTCCGTATCTTCTCGCGTGGGCTCGTTCGGGTCCTTGAAAGGAGCGGGAACTTGGGTCGACGGCTCGGTGTAGAAAGACTCTTGCGTCGTTTGGGGCTTGTATGGTGAAGCCTCACTGAAACTTGGTTGAGTCGACAGCGTCCCCGTCGTAGAAGCTTGTGATGTGAAGGAGGTATTTACAGGAGGGGGTTGTTGCGGTTGTTGTGGGGGTATCGGCTGCGGACGAGGCTGCTGTTGTTGTGTTTGAACAGCGGAACCCGAATAACTGCTGGTCAGATAGGCCTCCTCTTCTCGTACATCAATACCCGAAGAAGCCAAAACGTCGGTCAGTTCGGCGGCATCTGTAGCCTTATCTGCAGGTCGAGAAGGAGGCCCCATCGTGCCAGGAGGTGGGTGTGAAGTTGCTGTGGGGGTCTGAGGGAGTCCGTTGGGGTTTGTTCCGTTCAGAGGGGATGGGTGGTTCTGCGGAAGTTGGAGAGTTCCGAAGCTGGGAGAGGCGTAAGGTGACTGAGGATGAGGAGAAAGTCGTTGTCGTTTGGGAGGAGGAACACCACCATTCACCGGAGAAGGTGCTGCCCCCGGGGATGGGGACGACCCCGGGGGCGAGAATGACTGGGAAAACTGCTGGGGTTGTGTTTGCGCCATGGTGTCGCCCGACCTCACAGTGCATGCAAAGAAAAACAGAAGAGGCACGACCACGAGGTCTTGCTATCAGATTCTGTGACACCGATCAAGACGCAAATGGCACGTCCGCGCGCGAGGTACTAAAACCGAGCGGATTGTTCGAACCGCCGCCTCCACCAGCTGTAACCATCTCAAAATGTCGCGTGCAGCATGAATCAGCGGGAAAGTTGCGCCAGGAGTGCCCTAACGTAACCAGAAACCGAGGGCGCGATGACAGAGAAGCGTGTTGTTCGTAGACGGAAAGGGAGCTTTTTGTCTGCATCGATCGAGGTTTGCGAGACACCCGCGACGTCACGTGGGTGCTTAGCTCAGCATCCACCTTTGTTCTCCGACAACCACTTCTTCAGTCGCATCACCGTCTTGTTCGCCTCCTTCATTGTCGTCTGTCATTCTCTTCGACCTGTGTATTGTGGCAGCGGGGTCGCTTCACTGGTCACTTTCTTCGTCTACCATTGAACTTGCGCCGCAGTGGCCTCTCCTCTATCTAGTTCGACTGCGCTTCACGCCGGTCATGGCCTGTTTATACTGAGACCGGCACAAGTCCAGGCGGCCTCCGCATTACTATCAGTTGAATAGTTACAACATCGGATTAACAGCTGCTCTGGGTGTTTAACAGTTATTATTGGGCTGCGTCAATTGGCCCTCTCTACAAACCACCATGGCGACGAAAAGAAAGGCATCCGCGCTGAACGCCGCGGTGGACGACGAGCCTGTCGACCCGTCCGATGAGTTGGCTTTCTATTGTCTCGGAGGAGGAAATGAAGTCGGTCGGTCTTGTCATATCATTCAATATAAAGGCAAAACCGTCATGGTACGATTCACCCGTTGCGAACGACACGCTTGCCCTGGTACCAGACTGACCTTGTCCCGTTCCAGCTCGACGCCGGTATGCATCCTGCCAAAGAAGGATTCTCGGCTCTTCCTTTCTTTGATGAATTCGATTTGAGCACGGTGGATGTCCTTTTGATTAGCCAGTACGTGCGATCTTCCTCCCCTTCATCGTGTCTATTGTCCCTATTTGGATCTATACCCACACCAGTTGGATGGAGGAATGGTGCTTCCCTCATCCAGCACGATATCCTGCCCCAACTTGTTCACGCGAAGATGCGCCATCCCCCGCTCCGCAATCTTCCTCATGTATACGAGAAAGGCAATACAATTCGTACTAGCGGTTTACTTTGTGCATCATGACTGTATTCCAATACCTACCCTATGTCTTTAGCTGTCGCATTGTATATGGAAGAACCTGTCGCTGACGGCCTTGCCTTGTGCTCAGTTTTCATGTCGACCATTCCTCCGCGCTACCCTATGTCCTCAGCAAGACGAATTTCAAAGGTCGGGTTTTTATGACCCATGCCACCAAAGCCATCTACAAATGGCTGATCCAAGACAACGTCCGAGTCAGCAACACCGCCTCCTCGTCCGACCAACGCACCACTCTCTATACCGAACATGACCACTTATCCACTCTTCCACTGATTGAGACCATTGATTTCAACACAACACACACCGTTAAGAGCATCCACATCACACCTTTCCCCGCGGGCCATGTGCTTGGAGCTGCGATGTTCTTAGTCTCCATTGCCGGTTTGAATATCCTCTTCACCGGCGACTATTCTCGAGAGGAAGACCGACATCTTATTCCCGCAGAAGTACCCAAGGGCGTGAAGATCGACGTCTTGATCACGGAGTCAACGTTCGGTATCTCATCCAACCCGCCTCGCCTGGAGCGTGAAGCTGCTCTGATGAAATCTATAACGGGTGTTTTGAACCGCGGTGGACGAGTCTTGATGCCGGTTTTCGCGCTTGGCCGTGCCCAAGAATTACTTCTTATCCTGGATGAGTACTGGGAAACGCATCCGGAGTTGCAGAAGATCCCCATCTACTACATTGGAAACACCGCTCGACGCTGCATGGTGGTATATCAGACATATATCGGTGCGATGAACGACAACATCAAACGACTCTTCCGACAGCGGATGGCAGAAGCTGAAGCCAGCGGCGATAAGAATGCCAGCGCAGGTCCATGGGACTTCCGGTTCGTCAGAAGTCTGCGTAGTCTCGAGCGTTTTGATGATGTAGGAGGGTGTGTCATGCTGGCTTCTCCCGGTATGCTGCAGTCAGGAACAAGTCGAGAATTGCTGGAACGCTGGGCTCCTAATGAACGCAACGGTGTCATTATGACTGGCTACAGTGTGGAGGGCACAATGGCAAAACAACTCCTCAACGAGCCAGAGCAGATCCCCGCTGTGATGTCGCGAGCCGCAACGGGGTTGATCAGGAGAGGGGCGAATAGCGACGAAGAACAGAAGGTGATGATTCCGCGCCGGTGCACGGTAGATGAGATCAGTTTTGCGGCTCATGTTGATGGCGTCGAAAACCGGAATTTCATTGAGGAGGTTTCTGCTCCTGTTGTCGTACGCATTCCCCTTGGTCCTCCATTATCGAAGCTGGTTATGCTGATTCTCTCTAGATCCTTGTTCATGGTGAAAAACACCAAATGATGCGTCTCAAATCGAAGCTCCTCAGTCTTAACGCGGAGAAGACGGTCAAAGTCAAGGTCTACACCCCTGCGAACTGCGACGAGGTTCGAATTCCGTTCAAAAAAGACAAAATCGCCAAGGTCGTGGGCAAGTTGGCCCAGATTGCTCCTCCATCGGAACAGGACGACGGCCAGCTTATGACTGGGGTCCTCGTCCAGAACGGATTTAACCTGTCACTGATGGCTCCAGACGACCTTCGGGAGTACGCAGGCCTAACCACCACCAGCATTACCTGCAAGCAGCACATCACACTTAGCTCAGCAAGCATGGACCTGATTAAGTGGGCTCTTGAGGGCACGTTCGGCGCCATCGAAGAGATCGGTACCAAGCAGACACCCAAGGTCAAGGGTGAAGACACAGAAGAGAAGGCGTCAAAAGAATCGGATGAAGAAGAGCAACTGAAGGAAGAAGATGCCGACGAGGAGATTCCAATGGGGGATGCGCAGACCTACCTCGTCATGGGCTGTGTGATTATTCGGTATCTCCCACGTACTCGTGAGATCGAGCTTGAGTGGGAAGGGAACATGATGAACGACGGCGTGGCCGATGCCGTGATGGCTGTCCTCCTCACCGTGGAAAGCAGCCCTGCTTCCGTGAAGCGTATGTATTTTCGTTGGATCTCTCGTGTTGCGGAGAACTAACTAGCATTCCAGAATCCGCCAAGCAACACCACCACCATCACCACCATGACTCCTTTGAGATCCCAATCCCCAACCCCCATTCACATCTAGGATCTGAAGAACGCTTCCGACGTCTCCTCATGATGCTAGAAGCGCAATTCGGCTCAGACATCGCTCCCATTGAGCGCCCACGCCTGCCGACGAATCTCCTCCCTGATGGTCCCTCCAAGACCGGGGATGCAGACAAGCCCACAAATGGAGAAACTGACCACCAGGATGACGAAAAGGTCGCGGAGACGGAGGAGGCTGAGCTGGCCCGTCTCCGAGCGCTTGGAATTCCCGTCCCTGGAATCGAAATCCGGGTTGATAAGCACGTTGCGCGGGTATGGCTAGAGCATCTGGAGGTTGAGTGCGCCAATGCTGTCCTCCGGGACCGCGTGCGTGTGGTCATCGAGCGCGCTGTGGAAACCGTAGCCGGCATGTGGACGGAAGGGCCCGCCCCGGTCGCTGCTGCGAACGGCGAGGCCCAGGAGAAGGCGAAGGAGCTTCATTTTTCCAAGGGGGCTGAGGTGGACGCCAAGGCGTGATGTATACGTTTAGTACCTCCGTGTAAGCATAGATATTTCTGGATTTCCTAGGCAGTTACGAGGGACGTCCGGTCATATGTGGCTGCTGCTCTAATATATAACGATATATTGTCCTCTCTTGTTGATCTTCTTGTCTAACACAACAAGAACAAAATCGTTGAGAAGAAGTAGATCGACTCGCCAGGAACGAACGATAACCTACCTACCTGCGCGTTGGACCGTCGTTCAGCATAGTAACCAGGTCATCAATTCCGCCAATCTGAGCGAAAACACTATCGATAACGCGAGCAGTCGTATCAACAATGATATCGATCTCCTCCTTGCTGACGTTATAAGGCGGTGCGAGCAGGACGTGGTCACCGCGCGTGCCGTCCACGGTGCCCGACGCCGCATACAGAGAGATTGCATAGTCCGGCTTCAATCCCGTCTCCTGGATATAGGTAGCCACAGGGATGTCAGCGGGCCACGGCTCCTTAGTCGTCTTGTTCTTCACAAACTCAATCTACACCCTGTCAGTTCGCTGCGCGCAGCATGTTCCCCAGTAAGAAAGACTTACCCCCCAGAACAACCCCTTCCCCCGAATATCCCCCACGTACTGATGCGATCCCAGCCGACTCCGCAGTTGCTGTTCCAAATAGGCACCCATGTTCCGCACATTCTCCAGCAGGTTCTCTTCCTTGATGACTTTTTGCACCGCCAGGGCCGCCGCACACGCCACCGGATGGCCCTGGTACGTGTGGCCGTGGCGGAACGCACCCGAGCCCTTGTCCATGGCCTGGACGATTTTCTCACTGATGAGGACCCCCGACACGGGCACGTACCCACCACCCAAGCCCTTGCCGATGGTCTGGAGGTCGGGCACGACATCTTCCTGCTCCCAGGCGTGCAGCGTGCCGCAGCGGCCCATGCCGGACATGACCTCGTCGAGGATGAACAGCGCGCCGTACTTGTCGCAGACGGCCTTCATGGCCTTGAAGTATCCTGGCACTGCGGGGACGGCACCGAGGGCCTGTATGTCGAGGTGGGGATGTTAGCTTCTGTGGGTCGAGGGGACAATGGAGTGGGAAAAACACGTACGGCGCCGACGACGGGCTCTGCGATGAACGCACAGACGGTGTCGGGCCCGACGCGCTGGAACTCGGCGTCCAGTTCGCCAGCGAGCCGCTGGATGTACTCCGCTTCGGACTCGTTTTCTTTCAAGCCTCGGTAGGCGTAGCACGGTGACACGTGGGAGGTGTTCTGGGAGAGCAGAGGCTCGAACGGCTTGCGACGGTAGACGTGGCCGCCCGCACTGAGCGCACCGAGCGTGATACCGTGATACGAGGGGAGGCGACCAATGAATCGGGTGCGCTGGGGCTGGGGAGTGGACAGTTCGAGGAAGTACTGGCGGGCCAGCTTCAGCGCGGCCTCGACTGCTTCCGAGCCTGAGGTGAGAGCTTAGCGATGGCACTTGAGTTGTCTTTATAGGGATAAGTTTGGGAGCGTACCGGAGCTGACTACGTAAAGCTTCGTCATTTTGCCCCCCGTGGAGTCACAGAGGAAGGTCGCCAGTTCCTCGGACACGTCGGTGCCAAAGAACGCCGTGTGACAGTAGGCTAGCTTGTTGATCTGGTCGATGACCGCCCCGCTGACTTTCTCATGGCCGTGCCCAAGACACGAGACGGCCGCGCCGCCGGTGGAGTCAAGGAACTTGGTACCATCTTCCAGGAAAAGGTAGCTCCCCTTGCCCCCGACGGCCTTCTTAGGGACGAAGCGGGTGTCACGGTGGAGGACGGCGCTGGTAACTGTGGGGTAGTGAGTAGATGTTGTCAGTGGGTTGATGTGAGACGTACTCTGAGTCATGACGAACCGGTGGGCCTAGGATCAGAAAGACGATGTTATGGGTGAGTCTATGGAAGCAATGGCAAGGAATGAGTGTTTAAAAGGTTTAAAAGACCGTTGCAAGTGGTTGTTATCTCGGTGCCACAAGAGAGGGAGGGGGCGGGGATCGGGATGCCGACTGGGGGATCCCGAGAGTCTGGTTCGCTCTCCCCGCCGACGACCCGCCTGCTTGGCCTGCCTAGAACGGTAATTGGCTGATACACGCGATATGCGGGGTTAGCCTGCATGTCATGATGTCTTATCGTGGTGCATCACTTCCCCCGACTTGTACACAGATCTGTCTCTGACTGGATCGGTGTTGGTCGTCGCGGCTGGTTGGTAGAGATGTCCGGGATGAGGTGTTGTTTGCCGCAGAATGTTGCCTAGTTCTCCATGTTGGACCGAGACGAAGACTACTGGGTGATCTGGTGATTTCTCGGCGATGGACCTGAGAGTAGGGTTAGAGCTCAGTACCTTACCTAAGGTTGCATCTATGATCCGTTCTACGCCCTTTCTATGGTGCCGTTCACCGACAGAGGTCGTACCAGCCTTTCAGTATCACATGCGCTTCCACGTGAAATTCACACAGGGCAGATCGGAAAACTTCCCAATAATAAGATACCTACCTAAGAGCCGGTATCCATTCCTCCTTCAAAATTACTGGACTTTTCTCTTCCGATTTTGATGGTCATCACGTTCAGTCATTAAAGATCAATAGTTGTATAAGTACCGCTCGAGAATATAGCACATTATATTGGAGAGTTTGGACTCTTGGAGCTCATTTTTGACCTTTCCAGTAGATACATAATCCCGTCCGAAGACATCTGTTTCTTTGCTTTATTCCCAATCTGAAGGGTTACACAAAGGCGACATCTTCCGCAGATATATATCTGGGAGCGAAGCATTGATATAGTCGCCCTATACGCGGTCCTCTTTGTTGCATTATGGGCAAATGAGCAATTAAGACACACATATATTTCATTTAAACCCATATTCTACTGGATTCTTGGTTGAGGCTGCCCAATTTCACCTCAAAGTTGCAAGTGTATAGTTGGTTACGGCAATGAGCCATGGATGACTAAGCAGGCGATTCCACACAGAGGCCACTACGCTGTGTTGCGCTGTTGACTGACGTAGATCAACTTCCACACAGCCCACGGTCGACACCACCACTTCAACCCTTTCCCTCTGTGCAGCAGACATACCGAAAAAGCATCATGTCCCGCAATGCACAGGTCGAGGAGGTCTCTGACTCCGACCCTGAGGAGGTGGCCCCCTCCGATTTGAACCCCTCGATCCTTTCCGCCGCAGGCATTCCGACGTCGAGTACCACCTCTATGCCCATGAGACCGGCCCCGGAACCGCGTCGTGAGATTCCGAAATATTATCAATGTCTGTATCCCGTGTATTTCGACAAGTCGCGGTCCCGCGCCGAGGGTCGCAAAGTCGGTGCAGAGTTGGCGGTGGAGAATCCGTTGGCCAGAGACATTCTCGATGCTACGCAAATGCTGGGGTTGACTGCGGGATTCGAGCCGGAAAAGCTGCATCCCAAGGATTGGGCGAACCCAGGACGGGTCCGTGTGATGCTGAAGAATGAGAATGGGCAGTCGGTGAACCCGAAGATCAAGAACAGTGCGTTGCTCCTGCAGTTGTCCCTTCGAACTGGAACTTGAGACTAACAAATTGCAAAGAGCATCACCTCTACATTCTGGTGGCCCAGTATCTGAAAGCGCACCCGACCACTGAGCAATCGCCCTACCGACTGCGCATTCAAGGTCTCCCCATGCCCGAGAAACTACCGCCCGCTCCCTCTGCTCCCCGTGGCTGGAAGATTGGACAAATCCTGCCTATCCATTCCCCGGCATATAGTGGTGGCGGTGTTAGCGACAATCCACTGAAGGATGCCATGGCGGAGATGCAGAACATGGGTGGGATGCCGGGCATGCCCCAGATTCCTGGCATGCCCGATATGTCCGCGATGATGGGTGGACCCTCGGGCGGCGGAAGCGAGAAGAAAAAGAAGGATAAGAAGAAGGGCAAGGCTTAGACAGGGGCTTCCTCTGGACGATGACTACCTCTTCGCTGTTTATATGTGTGGGATGAATATGCTTGTGGTTGCATTGGACGGGCGTAAGGCGTTTGTTGCTTTACACTAGAGGGTCTACGTGCTCTTCTTGATACCAGATGAAATGGACTCCTTGTGAGAGGAGTGGCCTTCCCGGACCCGAGATCTGGCATATATCCTCGGACGGTGTATATGAACTTCAATTCGAACTGCATGAATTTAAAGTGTCTTGGGTAACGGCCCGCTCCGATTGGCCAAAGACGACATCTCGATCGGCGGCTTTTCCCTTAGTCACCTTTCCCAATTGGGTACCCTTACCTAACCACCGCCCGTAATAGGAAATGTAGTACTCGGTCACGTATTACCCCGGAGTCCCACGTCTGCGACTCATTCTCTCCAAAGATCCAACTCTTCTTAACTACCTACCATCACGCCCTGCCGATGTTTCGTTACTGTATCGCTACAATCAGAGCACGCCCATATATACATAATCCAAGTCCTCACACCCATGCGCACTATCTTATGAACCATCCGCCCGGTCTCGACCGCTCATTCCGAAGCCCCGCCACTGCACCTAACGCATGATGAATACAACTCCGACGAACAATCCACCCACCATTGGGTCTTCAGGTCAAGCTACACCTTCACAGTTCCCGTTGATATACAGCGCCTCCTCGTCTTCATCTACTCCCGCTCCGTCTGCCGCTTCCAGGCCTCTATCGGGAAAGGCGCACCACCGTCAGATCACTCGGAATCGCGCCAGCTACAGCTGTCACACTTGCCGCCGACGTAAGGTCAAATGCGACAAGGTATTGACCATCCGGGATTGCCATCTCGGATCGTATCGAATTATAGAGCAAGATGCTAAATCAAAGGCTAGGTACATCCGGTATGCGGAAACTGCGTGAAGAACGGGACCGAATGCGTGTACGATGCGTCACCACAGAAAGATGCCGCGGGCCAGTCAAAGAACGGCCATGGAGTGAAACGGCGGAGGGAAATGTCGCGACCGCTGGATGATGACCCTATGGAAGACCTTCAATCCATCTACGGTCATTTGAAGCAGGCTGGATCCGACCAGAAGATCGGGTCGCAAGCGATCGAGGCCCGTCTGGATAAGCTGACGTCGATGATTGAGCGGTTGAGCAAGACCAACCAACCCCTTGACCCGGCCGATCGAAAATTGTTGGCGCAAAACGTGAATTTGGATGCTGTGAAGGGTGATACCCGGGCGGCCGCCAGCCATGGCCAAGGGGCGACGCTGAAGCCTGCTACCTCTCGACCGGACAGTCCGCGACGCGCAGCGGACTCGAGCGGAGACGAGTTTCCTATCCCGGCTGGCCATGCGACCGATTTGGTTGATCCAGTTGGAAGCCTCAATCTTGGACATCTGAGTCTGGAGGATGGGGGTAGATCACGGTAGGGGTTTGATTGTCGCTGGCATCCTCGGCTGTGTGACTGACAAAGTCTAGATATGTTGGTACGACTTACTGGGCTTACATCTCGCAGGAGGTATTGTCATCGTTGCGATTCCTTCGAGATTGGACCTAACAATATCGCAGATCAATGAGCTCAACCAGTTACTTCGGGATCAAACACGTTCACATAACGACACCTCCCCTACTAACCATCCCACTGATGAGGCTTTATCAGACCCTCTCGGGAGAACTCCGGGTAGCCAATGGCGGTCATCGCTTGATAGTCACGCTAGCTACCCCGGCGACCACATGTCTTCTGGGGAGGCATTTCAAAAATCCGTCATGTTCCCGTCCAGTGGCTCCCCCTCTGTGAACGAGAAGGTCGTTGAACCAGAAATGCTGGAGAACGTACCGACAAAACGACAAAGCCATATACTATACCAGGGATTCATGTCCGGTGTTCATGCGATTAGCCCTGTTGTTCATCCCCCTACTATTCTCAAACTATACAACGCATTCTGGGACTGGTACGATTACAGCAGCTACTCCGGCGAGCCGTGCCCCGACCCTTCGTTTATCCCGCTCCTCTACGCCATCTGGTATGGCGGATCTGTCACCATCTCAATCCGGACGATCAAAGCTGAATTCAATGTTGCGTCTCGCTTTGCCTTGTCAAAAACATTCAATGAAGAGGTGACCAGATGGTTGACCAAAATATCCTTCCCACGAAGCCCATCTCTACAAGGGCTGGCCGCATATCTTCTCGTTCAGACAATTTTATCGAAGGAAGAAGAACCCTTGACAAGCAGCCTGTTTATCAGTTTTGCCATGAGGGTGGCTCAGACCATGGGCCTACATCGAGACCCGGCTAAGTTTGGCATCCAGCCTTATGAGGCCGAGTATCGTCGGCGGATATGGTGGCACATTGTGCACATGGATGGCGTGGTTGCTATGTCCAGTGGGCTACCCCCTTTGGTCGGTGATGAGAATTTTTGGGATGTTCGCGATGCCAGCGAGATAAAAGACACGCTTTTGGGTAGCCCTGAAGCAGAGAAATACGAGGAGTTGGTTGCCGCCGGTATGCGACCACCCGACAACCCTGATGATCCGACGGTCTGTGGAGGCCCGTCTATGGTCAACGTATACTACCTATCGGCTCGAGGGAAATATGTAATGGCTCGTAAGTATTTTGGGCCTGTTGTTGGTGCCATTGCTGATCATTGACCGTTTATGCTAGGCGCTGTGCGCAGAATCATGAAGATTCAGTTGGGTACCAAACCTGTGACGCGGAGGGATATGGAAGAACTGCGATCAATTCTTCTTGATCTGCAACTCAAACTCAACTCGATTATTGATCGAATTCCAGAAGGGAAACACCAGGGCGTGTCTCCAAATCTCTCAAACCGTTCTCTCTCTGATGCACGTTCGCCAGGAGAACACCAAAACAGCACCACGGAATTGCCGGGCGAAGGGCAAGCCAGTTGTTCTGAGCAGTACCACACCCCAGTGCTGATATCTTTCCACAAATGGGCGAGAATACTCCTCTCACTATTCATTGATAAGGTTGGTATTTCTGTCGGATCTCCCACAAGCAGGATGCTAACCTGCTACCATGAAGGCTTTCTGTGTCGCATATCAGCCATTTTTGAAGAACGCAAAAAGCCGGATCTGGCCAGCCGCAAGAAACAGGTACAGTTCCACCACACCTCATTCAAGTTATCTTGGCTCTAATGTATCAAAGTGCTCTCCGTCACTGTCATGGCTTCATGGAGAAATTCATCTCTCTTGCTACTGACCCTGACTTTCAACCCTTCCAATGGAGTTGGCCCGGCAATCATCAACCTATGCATGCGACCATGATCATGCTCATTGATCTCTATGAACGCCCATATAGCCCGGAGGCGGCCAAGTCTCGGGCCTTCATCGACCGCATCTTTACGCTCACCGGCCCCGATGGAGGTGTGGTCGGCGGCGAGGACGGTATCTCTACTCAACGGCCTTTGAAAGACGGCGGCCGTGAAGCATGGGGCATGATTCGTCGACTACGCCAAAAGGCCTGGCAGAAAGCCGGCCTGGACCCTAACAAGCTATGGACTGAACAAGCCCAAATCCAAATTGGAGTTGCTGCAGCCCCAAACGAGGTCCCTTGTGCGACAGACCCGTACTACGCGAACAGCCCACCCGTCACCACGCCGCCGGCGGGTCTCCCGCATGTTTCCCGGCAGCAATTGACCGATTTTTCGAAGATGTTCTATAACATGACCCGGTCTCATGTCCTTCCGAACCCCGTCTCGACGCTGCGCCCTAGTCCTCTTCGAAACGAGGTCCCTTCTCCTGCAGCTACCGTTTCCAGCGGGTCCACTTCTCAGGGCATACCTGCAACTATTCCTGCTCCTGGGCCTGCTGCCCCTCCTACTCCGCAATTCTCGCAATCCGCTACACCAAGTACGAACTTGTCAGCCGACAGCTCGGTTCGTGGTCATTCCATGCCATCTACCAGCAGTGTTCCGCAGTTCAACAGCAATCTCCCCTTTACCCAACCCATGAATCTCATGTCCACTCCACCAGCTCCTGTGCAATACATGGACTCGATCTCGCCTACTGCCCAGCCCCTTGCAGTGCCGACACCCCCATCGATGGTCGATCCGAACCTGAACTTCGATTGGGACCAGTGGGATGCTGTATTCGGACAACATCTGCCAGTGTCGGATGAGCTCATGGAGCTGGACCCGGTGGCGGGCTTTGAGTTCGGAGATCTTGGCAGCGGGCAATTGAGTGGTGGAGACCAAACGATAAGTGGTCTGCCAGGTAGTGAGGGAGGAATGCCTGGACCTGACTGGACTGGATACTGTTGAATGATTGCTTGGATATAGGTCCGTTTCATTGTATATATACCTGGTGTTTGTACATAGTGTTATTTCTAGTATACCACAGGTTACGAAAGATGTGGGCATTATTTACGAACAATTGAGGTTAGACATGTAGTTCTTTCGATCAATCGACAGTGAAGATTTTGACGTAGGTAGAAGAAGACGTAACAGCTATGGGGTTCATGAGGCGTGACTGGGATCAAAGTAGGGTACAGAAGATGCGACGCAGCAGAGTGAGAGCTAGGCCAATGGAAAACACACGGCGGGTCGGACGCAGCAGAATCTATGTCTCAATAGAGGTCGGCTTCTCCCGACCCCACCGAGCAGTTCTCTAGATTACAGCGGACATCGTCATCTCCCAAGAACCCTTCTTTCTTCATTTCACATGAGATTATTCACAGCAACGGTAAGCGGACAGATGCAGCCCACTGTCTGCTTAGACTTTCATCTCCTCGAGACCGTGCTTCCAGAGGGTGGCGAAGGGGGTGACACCGTCCTCGCGGAAGTCAATCAGGATGTGCCTGAAACCACATATTAGCTCGCCAGTTCAATTGACGGGGAGTTCGAAACTGGACAACGTACATAGCATCACCGTCCATGGACTGGCCCATGAGGACATCGTAGTTGTCGTAGTTGCCGAGGATCTTCTTGACGGCGGCGGGGGCGTTGGACTTGAACTCGTTGATGGTGGCCTCATCGGCGCCCTTCTCCTGGAGCTTCTGGAGGACCTTCTTCATGTAGTCTGAGATAGGTCAGCAATTGTCAGGAGAAGTCGGAAAAGGAGGGCTCATTTGACATACTCTTGAGGTGACCCTTGAAGGCATCCTTGGAGGGCTTCATGCCCTCCTCGGTCTTGAGCCAGACAAGACGGAACTGGTCCTCAATGTCGTGGACCATGACCTGCTCGCCCTCACCACCCTCCTCATCACCGCCCTCGGCGGAGGGGTTGGCACCCTCGAGCTCGAAGTCCTCGTTGGTCTTCTTGAGGTACTTGCGGCAGTCGCACTCGTAGAAGACGTTGTCGACGGTCTTGATGTTGAAGGTGTCGGAGAGAACCTCGTCACCGGAGATGATATCCTATGGGTCAGAAGATTAGTTTCTGGTTGTCTTGGATTGAATTGATAAGAGTCGAGGGGATATGATGGGCGTGGTGGTGTTGAGATGGAAGCGGGGCAGACCCCAGGATGAACAATGGAATTCGTCCTGAAAGATCCTGATTACTGCAAAAAAGAAAGACTCACCTTGTAAATAATCATTTTGATGGATTGAAAGGGCTGAAAAGAAACCCAAAAGCACGAAGAAGATGGAGAGGAAGGAAATGGATGGCGGCACAGAGAGAAGAAGAAGGGGAAGAAAAAACGAGGGAGAAAAAAGAGGGGAATTTTTGATGTTTTTTTTTCGAGGGGCAAATTCGAGGCTAGTCCGTTTTGGGACGGCTGGCCGTTAAGAACAATACCTCAGGCACCAAAAGGCCTTATAAAACCATTACTAACTATTCTCGAGATATCTAATATTATAATACATGAGATATGAGGCATGGATAAATATGAGGTATATAATAAAAGAACACAATGCATTTATATCAGAACGCTATGCTGCCTCACAGATCAGGCTGTCCATCGCGGTCCCATCAGGGGGAGATCGACGGAGCATGGAGATTGTGTCCATACCGTACTATAACCAGTAAAATACGATCATGATCCGCTAAACCCTGTCAGTGGATCGTCCTATACCGTTCTAATACCCGATCGGGTGTCCTTCCACTCCTGTGGTGCCACTAATCCAACTCCCTCACGCTTCATCGTCGACTTTTCTCCGGCCACTCCGTCTCTCTTCCTGTCCATCCGACGCCTTCTTGTCTTCTCTTCCCTCTCTCCCTCTCTTTTTATTTCCTCCGACTATTGATAATCCATTGACCCTTCCTTGAAATCCCGCCACTGTGACTCTCAGTGTGAAACGCGTCGCCGTTTTCATCTCCGTCCTGGGCGGTTGTTTGGTCGCCTCTTTGCGCCGCCTCCTATTGCCTGCCACACCACACCACACCACCTTTTCCTTCACGACGTTCATTCTGTCCCTTGACCTATATATTGCCCCATTTCAATCGCGCTGCTCCTTTCGTTGCAAGGCAACCGATGCTTTAGCTCTCCCAACCTCCGCTTTCTCTCGATCCACACCATCGTTGTCTGTCCCCTTACCATGGCAGTCAATGCATCCGACGTCTCCGATTACCCTCCGCTCCCGGAGTACACGCTGACTCCTCGCCCTCCCCTTCTCGCGCCGATTCCCGATAATATTCTAGCATTGATCCTCCCAATTGTCGCCTATTGGGCCCTGTCTATGATCTATCATCTCATCGATGTCTACGACCTGTTTCCCCACTACCGCCTTCACACTCCCGCCGAAGTCTTGAAACGGAATCATGTCACTCGCTGGGATGTAGTTCGGGATGTCATCTTGCAACAGGTGATCCAAACCATTGCGGGTATTGCAGTATCCTCCCTCGATGAGGAGGAGTATATCGGGCGAGAGGAATATGATGTGGCTGTTTGGGCTCGTCGCATTCGCTGGGTCCAAAGAGGCCTCCCCCATCTGTTGGCCCTGTTTGGTATTGATGCGCTGGGTCTGGCAAAGAATTTGTCGCACAATGGTCACACCATCCTGGGCGCCGTAGTCGCTGGCGGACGTTATTCGGGCCTCACCCGGTCCGTCGTCCTTGAGAATGGTGCCGAAGCGTTGGTTCCTGCATTCGCCGGCTGGGAGCTGTCCCTTGCCAGCTTCATTTACTGGTATTTCATTCCAGCATTACAGTTCACCTGGGGTGTCTGCGTCGTCGACACTTGGCAGTACTTCCTCCATCGTGCCATGCATCTGAACCGTTGGCTCTATGGTCAGTAGCCATGATCAGATTACTGCCTCGATACCATCTTTGCTGACAAATTCCAGTCACCTTCCATTCGCGCCATCACCGCTTGTATGTTCCCTACGCATTCGGTGCTCTGTACAACCACCCGGTAGAGGGCTTCCTCCTCGACACTGCGGGTACAGGCGTCGCCTTCCTCACGGCTCGCATGACCAACCGCCAGAGCATGTGGTTCTTCACCCTATCGACCATCAAAACCGTCGATGACCACTGCGGCTATGCCTTCCCTTGGGACCCTCTGCAACACCTGACCTCCAACAATGCGGCCTACCATGATATCCATCACCAAAGCTGGGGAATCAAGACCAACTTCTCTCAGCCCTTCTTCACCTTTTGGGACCGTCTTCTCAACACGCGCTGGCACGGAGATGTCAAACTGCGCTACGAGCGAAGCCGGGAAGCTGCCCAGAAACAACTGGACAATGATGCGACCCAAGCAGCCGAAGCCAAAGCCGAATTGGCACCATCGACTACGACCGTGTCACCGGAGGAGTCTACCGACTCGAATGCGCGCTCTCGTTTGCGCAGAAAGACTGCGACCCTATCGCCTCGCGTGGATAGCCTGAAGGGCTCCAAGCACGGTGTGACCGGCAGTGTTTTCTAGACGTCCTCTGCATCAGGCCTTCTCCTTCTCGTGAATACCTCCTATTAGCTTCTTAATATCCATACTTCCTTGCTCCCCTTAACTTGGATACGGAGTTGCGGGCCATCTCCTTTCTAACGATAATGGCACTTTCAATTGTCAGATCAGCTGATACGCTGTATTAATAACTCCGGGTTTTACTGGTCAGCCCTGTACAATGGTTCATCTTTCTGTGGTACACTGTTTTAATCGGAATGTTTACGTGAAAATGGACTTCAGTATAAAGTTTTAATTCCTTTTTTTCTCTTTTCTGTCTTTTTGGTTTATAAACCAGTTCAGCGTCTATGAAAAACGCCGACAATCCATGACCCAGTGATCCAAATGCAGGACATCAATCAAAAATCAGACACGAATCCCAGCTACATATGCAACATTAACAATCTTCTTGAACACTAGCGCTCGCTCCTGCAATGGTCAGGTCCAGATATGCATGATCTACATGCCAGACTTCATAAAAAGGCTCCAGGTGGTGTCATTAGGCCCAGGCTGTTCACCAGGTCTGCGTTCGTCCATCGAAACAACAGAGGGGATGTCCTCTCCTACCGGAGCATCTTCATACTCGGACGAGGTGTATCTAGCCGTCTGTGGGCTGAGCAGGTTGTCATGTTGGTTCGCACCTTCGCCCCGAGGACGATAGAGCTCGTTGGCATGTTCCAGCGCCATATCGATAGGGCTACGCATATGGATCACATTAACCCAATCGATGGTGTCCCGTGGAGGCAATTGTGTACCACGCTGCTTGGCTTCGGTAGCATTTGATACTCGTCCCTTGCCCTTATCTGCGGTCGATGGAGTACCTGGTCCCCCGCTGGAGAAGTCAGAGTCCATGGGCAGGGGCTTTCTAGGAAGAGGAGGCAATGGCTTGTCCTTCTGGATGACTAACGGGGCTACAGGGGCAACCGCAAGCTCGCTGGCACCACACACAGAGGCGCTGGACTCAGACGACGTCGCGGTAAAGCGGGATTCAGGATAAGCTTCCCGAACAAGCGGGAGCTCGTCGTCAGCAGTTGACAACGCGGCGTAAGCTGCAGAAATCTCATCAACAAGAGGATCATCGTGAGCACCGTCTTCAGGCCTTCCCGCAAAACCGGCGCCATCACTACTCCTAGCAGACTCGGCGCGCAGGACCTCTTGGCCCTCTTCCGATTCTGGGTCCATGTAGACGCGGATTTCCTGCAGCTTCGAGTCGATGTTTCGGCGCTGCATCTCCTGAAGTTCCTTCTCACGCTTCTTGGCCAGGGCTCCCAGGGCCTCGATCTCCTCGCGGCTCTTGGACATGCGCCACTGGTCGTCCGCCTCCTTGCGCGCCGCCTTCATATCAAAGGCCAGCTGGCCGCTCATGTAGAACAAAGTTGCGGTCACGTTTCCGTGAGTGTTCATCGCCTCTTCCACGAAGGAGAGCAGTCGGGGCGCACGCTTAAGCTTGGAGCGAGCCAACAGGGCCGTACGGAGGTTCTGCAGGTACATGGGCTCGTCGACGACCCGGGCCAGGATACAGGCCTCGCAGCGGTTGCGTTGGTATATGATGTTGTCGGGACCGGGGACCACTTGGTCATCGGGCAGCCACCACATGCCACGCATGGCCTGCAGCTCGCGGACGATCTCGCAGATGCTCGGCTCGAGCAAGTCAATGTAACGGTCCAGCTTCCACAGATGCTCGACGATCTCGACGTCCAAGAGCTCGAAGATGTGGTGGACGACGAAGGGGTTGAGGTCGCTATGGGGTCCGCAGAGCACCCGCGCCCGGTTGCGGTCCTTGGACACGACGTGGAGGACCAGGGAGTGCTTGCGCATGACCTGGGGTAGAGTCGCGATGGCATGCTTGATGCGCTCTGCCTCTGGGAGTCGTGGCAGGAAGTCTTCAGTGTTGTCTATGTTCAGCACCCAAATTAGCAACTTCATCTCGGGCTTGGTGAGATCGGACACCATCAGAGGGTACCTATGGCGGACGTGCTCGTCCACAGCCTTCTGGATGCGATCCATGTTGGAGGGCATGGGCTGAGGATGTTGGGCTTTTGTGGAAAGAACAGCTCAGTGATACTGCGGATTGAGAGTGGTTTGAAAGGGAGGTGGTTTTTGTTGTTTTGATCTTTGATGATCTTGTTGGGTGGAGAGAGTACAAGACATCCAGAGAGTGTCTACAGGATATTTATAATGTTTATAGATGGTAGTCTTATGTGATGTGCCGCTATAAAGGCTTCATATAACTGCTATTGTTGGCATCCCTGTCAGTCTTTATTCTCTCACGGTGAAATCCCGACAGGAACAGGCGAGTTCCTTCACTGTGTCTACAAAGGCTATGTGTGCAAAGAATGAGCCTGGAAATATGAATGTCTCTTTGTCTCATTGCGAGGTGTTGTGAGCGTTCTTTATATAGTTCATGGAAATATCCTTGGATGCGTGATTCGCCGATAGCTCAAGGATTCAGCTGCTTAGTCTAGGACATGTCTTGCCAGTTGGTCTTCGCTTTGGCCGTACCTGCACGAGATTGTCATGCGAATCGTTGTCAGTCGACTGGAGGCATGTACGTACGTATACTTTGGTTGTCTGAAAAAGTAAAAGGAAAGAAGGTATCACGAGCTAAGAACACCCCTATGTAGCGTAGCAACTTCCTCCGACTTAATGGGCTTTCCCTATATCCCTATTCATCTCCCAAACCCAATTCAACTATATGCCATTTTCTGTGAACAAACTAGATCATCATACCAGCCTCTATTCCTACAAACGCCACTCACTATGACGGTATCATTTCTCCCCTGCCAAGAAGGCGCCGAAGAAGAGGTGCCACTGCCCTATACTGACACCCCACTGAAACTGCTCTGGTTCGACATTATTCTGTTCTTTCGATGTCTTCCCTATCTTCTCGGCGTTTTCACGCCGCTGACACCATGTCCCTCGAGAGAGCAGGATGAAATGTATCTGTGTGTTGCCAACGTCCGGATCTTCCTCGTGCATCTGGTGTTGAGCGTGTTCCAGCTGGCATTTCTGATATCCCTGCCTTTCTGCATTATATTCATGCTTCCAGCCCTGGTGATATTGATCTATGCCGCCGTGTTTATCGCCATTAATACGGTCATTTGTCATGTCGTGTTTAATCGCCACGGTCCGATCTTGCACTCGGTTGTTCCCGACACCGAGCGCCCAGAGCACCGGCAAGAGTGCTGGATTTTCCTGAATGGGATTTCAGTGGGGTATGAATCGATGCTTGTTTGTCCAGAGATGCGAATGATCTTCCATTTCGAATGGGACTGACAGGTCATGTGTAGACGTAGGTGGTTGCAGAACAGTATCGATCGACTGGCGTGCTCTTTCGGTCGGAGGGTGACTGGCGTGCACAATAAGACGTAAGTAGATATATCCTCTCTGGCACTCTGTTGTATGGGGTCTGGGCTGACGGTCATAGAAACGGAATCGTGTTTGATATCATCGAATGTCTGATCCAGCGGAACTTCTCCTACGCAACACAGGATATTAGAGACGCCTACGCACTCGTAAAAAGATATCTTTTGGACCCGCACAATAAGAAAGTTGTCTTCGTTTCCCACAGCCAGGGTGGCATCGAGGGAAGTCTGGTTGTCGATTGGTTGATCGATGAGCTGCCGTGTGACATCCTCAGCAAGCTCGAGGTGTACACCTTTGGCAGCGCTGCGAACCACTTCAACAATCCCTACAAGTCCAGTGGTCGACATCCAAGCAACCCGGACGCCTCTCCTGATATTCCCCGCGAAAAGTGTCTCCGTCATATCGAGCACTACGCCAACGAGGGCGACCTCGTATGTCGCTGGGGAATCATCAACTTCGCCCCAGTTCCTAATCGCTATGTTGGACAGGTTTTTATTCGTCCGGGCAAGGGCCACCAGATGGTCCAGCATTATTTGGACACGATGTTTCCGACCGGACCTGACGGGAGGATGTTGGATACGAATGAGTTTATGGAGATGGAGATGGAGGCTCCCCCATGTCCCGGACGTGGACGAACCTATTGGGGCCGCTCAACATCGACACCTGTGGTTCAACCAGATGGTCACGATGGGGGTACTGAAGCATTATTGCCCATCGAGGGCGCTGAGTGCGAGAACAAGCCTCGGAGAAAGAAAGTGAAGGAACTCAGTCGGTTGTGGCTGTATCGCAATGGACTGTCTCCGGCGAATTAGCAGAGACGGTAATGTGGGATATTCTTACCTGCTGTATTGTGCACATTGCTTCATTGCTATCACTAAAGAATTGATGCCTGAGTGTGCAGGCGGACATCAGATAGGGTGTTATCAGATGCAACCCTAAAGTGCGATCCATGGTTCCATCCCCAATTTTTCCGCCCTGCTTCCAACGTTCTCCAGACTTCACTTCCCCGACTTTTCTGTCTCCCCAGCTTTACTCTACGATTCCTGTCCCCGCTGCCACCCGCTCACGCAATGGATCAAGTCTTTTGGATCTAACAATAAGACTCCTTCTCTTCTACCAATGCTGTGCTCGCAGGACTCTTGTTGCTGTTGGTCTAGTGTTTCATCCACGGCCAATGCAAGCCCCTCGGTGACATCACGTCTCCAGTGCTATACAAGATGGAGCTACTTCTACCCTCCCAGCACGTTTTCGGTCTTCCAATAGGCCAGGCTGGGAAGGGTGAGACGAGATTTTCGGTCAGCAATAGTCGAGGGCCGAGGTTAGTTGCTCTCGTGAATTTTTATGCTCGCTCCGCGGATCAATTGCTGAATATAACCCCAGGGATACTTGGATTCACCGAACCGAGCTAGTCTCGGCCTTTGTCGCATCAGGCGACCTACATCTGGCTGCGTTGCTGCTATCATGCGTCGTTATCGTCGTATCAGTCGCCGTGCGTTACCTAAAGCGCTGGCGCAGGTCCAAATCCCGACGAAGTCTTGAATCATCAGTTGATGATGCGGAGATCCTAGTTTCGTTGCCGTATGCTTTCGCTCATCTAGCAGTATCCATCGCTGCTTGCTGTCTGGGGTGGCTTCATGTCCACCGTGGACCTGGCTGGAAACGCTCTTTACTGCTAAGCTATATCGTCTTCCTCGGTTTGATCCAGTACTGCTTTCGAGATCGAACCTATCGCTCACATGCGTATCGACATATGAATGCAATGGCTCTCGCTGCCTTGTTTCTGTCATTTGCACAGGACCTGGCCCCCATGGCAATCATTGGTGCGACGTATCGTCCAAGTAGGGTGGGAGTTGCTCTGATGCTGTGCATGGCGGCTGTGATACTAATTGCCCTTGCGACACCCCGACCACGCCGGCCTCTCGCAGTCGACCTGGAGACTCATGAACCAAATACGATAGGAGATCCCTCCCCAGAGGAAACGTGTTCCGCATTCTCTTACTACTGCTCTTATGAATGGATCACATATGTGATCCTACGTGGATTCCGCAGAGACCTCACGATGGATGATCTCCCCCTGTTGCCATCGTACGACGATCCATCGAAGTGGCTGAAGAAGATTAAGCAACAGCGCCTCAAAGGCGGGAAGACATTGCGGACGTTGTGTCGGCTGTTCAGCACGGAGATCAGAACGATGATGACTTGGTCGGCCACCACCGCAGTGGTAGATTTTGTGGCCCCCTATGCGATGCTCCGGTTACTCGCGTTTCTGGAAGAGCCGGACGATGCGATTGTTCAGCCGACCCTTTGGGTGTCGCTCCTGTTTATTGGGCCGATGGCTCGCTCCCTTTGTTACCAGCAGTATATCTTCACAGCCACTCGACTCCTTGTGCGGGTTAATATCTCGCTTGTCCAAGAGATATACGAGACGGCGATGAGATCATACATCTACGACAACTCTGTGGACCTTCACAAGACAAACGGGCATTCGAAGTCTCAAAGCGCGAAATCTTCCAAACGAGCCCTGAAGTCGAGCCAGGCAAACCTGACTAGTTTAATGTCATATGATGTGGATGCTATATACAACTCTCGGGACATCTTTTACGTGGCGACAGCAAGTCCGATCGCCACTTCGATGGCGCTTGCTTTCCTCTATCGAATGCTCGGATGGCCGTCTGTATTTGGCGTCCTCGCATTGCTATTCCTCACCCCTCTACCTGCCATGGCTTCTCGCAGGGTGTCTCGCATTCAGCAGTCTGTAATGCGCGCGACTGATGTTCGCTTGGCAAAAATCTCGGAGTACTTGGGTTCGATACGCACCTTGAAATATTTCGGATGGGAGCATGCGGCCATGGACTCAATCAACGAAGTCCGCGGTGTTGAACAGCGGCGTCTCTGGAAGCGTAGCGTCTACGCTGCAGCGATTTCAATGGCTGGTGACCTACTCCCAATGGTGAGCCTGCTGATCATGTTTTCCATCTTCGTGCTGTTCACAGGCCTCCCGCTGCGAGCCCCGATCGCCTTCACGTCTCTTTCTATCATGGAGACCCTGCGATCCCAATTTGTCTGGCTTTCCAACGTCAGTCGGTATTCCGCGCAGGGTGCCGAGTCGCTTCGCCGCGTGGACCGCTTTTTCGACTCTGCGAGAGAAATCAAGCGGCACCCTGAGGGACCGCTGGAGATGAAGAATGCCACCTTTCGACGTACCCCAATCGCAACTTTCAGGCTGCAGAACGTGTCTCTCTGCTTCAAATCACGGGCACTCAACGTCGTCACCGGTCCGACTGGGTGTGGAAAGACTTCCTTGCTTTTGTCTTTTCTGGGCGAGACAGTCTTAGAATCGGGCTTTGCAACCTGCCCGCGAGACGTGGCCTATGTGCCACAAGTGCCTTGGTTGCAGAATGACACGATCCGTAACAATATCACGTTTTATAATCCATTCGATGAAGCGCGATATGATGCTGTCGTCGAAGCAAGCGGCCTTGCGCAGGATCTGCGACAACTACCTGCTGGTGACTTGACCATGGTGGGGGAGAAGGGAACCTCTCTGTCTGGAGGGCAGAAACAGCGAGTGTCTCTAGCCCGAGCGTTGTACTCGCCTTCTTCTACGCTGTTGCTAGACGACATCTTTTCTGCGCTTGACACGCATACCAGCACATTGGTATTCGAGAAATGTTTCCGGGGCGGCTTCCTCTCTGATCGTACAGTGGTCCTGGTCACTCATTATCCAGCTGCCTTTCAGGAAGCCGACTTGGTGATTCGCATGGAGCATGGAAGAGTGTTGCCCATACCGGTGTTCTCGAATGTCCAACAAACTCTGCTGCAATCCTCCCGCTGCACCACCCCAGGGACCGATACCGACGCGAGCAGTTTGGCAAATCCAAAGACTATTGACCATTGTGACTCACCAGTGGACCCATCGGCCACCATCCCACCTGCGATCTACGAGCGACAACCGGCCAAGGGAGGGCGTCTTGTGCAGGAAACATCGGCTACGGGGCGCGTGCCTCGCACTCTCTGTAAGTCAATGGAGTTTTCAAGGATGGACTATTATGCTGATAGGGAATAGTCTTCCAGTACATGCGGCTATTCGGTGGACCGTTCTATGCTCCTATCGCTATTCTGGCCACCGTTTCGGTTCAGCTCGCATACTTCGCCATCACTTATTGGCTGTCCCTCTGGACAGGAGCATATGAGAAATATGAAAGGCCCGACACAATGTTCTACCTTGCCATTTACGCTGCCCTGATTGTCCTCTTTCTCATAATGCAGATCACCAACAATCTCATCTATCAGTACGGAAGCTGGGTTGCAGCGAAGAAGATGCACAAGCAACTTGTCACCGCGGTCCTTTCGGCTCCCATCTCCTGGTTCGACGACAACCCCATCGGTCGAGCCATCAATCGTTTCGGGAATGACACACGGTCCATGGACACGATTATTATTGACTGGCTGCGCATGTCCATCGACAACTGTTTGCGATTTCTTCTCCGCATTGCTAGCGTCGCCTCCATCATGCCTATCTTTGCACTCCCCGCCGCCATCATCTGCTCTGCCGGTTTCGCCATTGGCGAGATGTATACCCGAGCGCAGGTCTCGATCAAGCGTCTTTGCTCTGTCAATTACTCCCCAGTATTCTCACACTTTACGGATTCTTTAGCTGGCCTCAGCGTCATCCGCGCCAGGGCGGGCATGGGCGTCGTCTTTCAGCGGCTTCTCGCCGAGAAATTAGCTGTGCATGCCCGCTCCGCTGAGGCCCAGTATAACTGCAACCGATGGGTGTCTGTGCGATCTGACTTCTGCGCTGCCACCGTCGCTGCGGCAGCCGGATATGTTGCATACCTCTGGCCGGGGTCCGCGGGCCTCGTCGGATTCTCGTTAACCAATGCCATTGGTCTAAGCCAAACCATCCTCACGGTGGTCCGTACCACAAACGAGCTGGAGGTCGAGCTGAACTGCTTCCAACGCATGCGCGAGTATGCCGACATCGCACCGGAGGAACAGCTCTCGGAGGAGAAGCGTGCCAAAGCCGCCGCTGCCCTCCCTGCTAGCTGGCCGATTGCTGGCCGTGTCGAGTTCCACGAAGTCGTCGCCCGCTATCACAAGGACGGACCGGACGTCCTCCGCGGGGTGTCCTTTGTTGCGAATCCGGGTGAACGCATTGCTATTGTCGGTCGCACGGGGAGCGGCAAAAGCACGCTAGGCCTGTCGCTACTTCGATTTGTGGACATCGTTCGCGGCCGCATCACCATCGACGGCGTCGACATCTCTCAGGTGCTTCTCAAGCGGCTCCGCACCAGCGTGACCCTCATTCCGCAGGAACCGGTGCTCTTTTCCGGCGATGTCCATTCTAACCTCGACCCGTTCGGCGTAGCCAGCGATTCTGAACTGCGCTCTGCCCTGGCGGCATGTACATCCGTTCAAGTCCCAGAAGGGAGCACGTCCGCAGTGAACCACGATCAAGGTAGCTCTCCCGCGGGTCAGCACAATGATCACAATGGAAACAAGTCTTCCCGCGCACTTACGCTGGATACACCTGTCGCTGCGAATGGGGAGAACTTCAGCCAAGGCCAACGGCAGGTCCTCAGTCTTGCGCGAGCTATGTGTCGTCGTTCGAAGGTCGTACTCCTCGACGAGGCGACCGCCTCCGTCGACCATGAGACGGATATGCACATGCAGCGGGTCCTGCGGTCGATGTTCCCCGACTGCACTATTATTGCGATTGCGCATCGTCTGCGCACGATCATGGACTATGATCGAGTGCTGGTCATGGCGGATGGGGAGATTATCGAGTAAGTCTGTTCCTGAGCTGATTCTAAGGATGGTTGCTGACTTGTGTAGGAATGGATCTCCGGCCAATTTGATTAAGAAACAGGGAGCGTTTTGGAATATGGTTCGCAATACTGGGGAATATGAGGAGTTACTTCGCATGGTTGAGGTGTAGAGATCTGGATGAAGGTCTTTTTTGTAACGAGCTACGATTATGATTTGTTTGAGGTCATTTAAAGCATTATGCGTCATTATTCTTCTAAGAGAGGAAGTCCAGTACTCAGGCCCGAGGAAATCCATCATGAATTTTTGATCAGACGTCAATGTGTTTCCCAAGTAGGTATGTGAACGATCAGCTGTGTTAGAATCTATTGAGTGTCTACCGGCATTGCCTAGAATAATCTTACCAGATTCTGAATATTTATTGTGCCAAAGCTTGTATTAACTGTTCATTTAATAAAACAAGGTAGTAACTTCTATCCCCCTCAAAGCTTGCACGCAGGTCTTCAGGACATGATCAATCTGAATGCACTCTATCTATTCCCTACGCAGCAGGCGGAATCTCCTGCTTCTCCAGCGGCCACTTCATAAGCACCGCCTTCTCACCCGTCAAAGTGAACCGCAGCACGACCGAGCGCTCATTATTCAGCGCCAGCTCATACCGACCCGGATACAGCACACGGTTACCCTGCTCGTCGGTGCGGGCGACGTTATCAATCGTGATCGGGAACGTCATAGTCTGCGACGCGCTGGGCTCCAGCGCACCGAGCCGGTCGAACCCGACAAGCCACTTGTTAGGATGGGGCGCGGGGCCGGCGGTGGTGTTGGCGAACAGCATGGCCGTGTAATCGGACGTCGTGTCGCCGGTGTTGGTAATCTGCGCGGTGAAGTTGAGGAACGGACGCAGCTGGGGGTACGCGTAGCCCGGGTGCGGCGCGGTCAGGAGATCGTCGATGTTGAAGGAGGAGTGGTTGGAGGCTGAAGAGGCGCGCTTGGCCTCAAACGTCGTGTAGAACAGCCCGTGGCCGAACTCGAACACCGGCGTGCCGGTGTACCACATGTAGGTCTGGCCTGGGTTGGCGCCGTTGGGGCGCAGGCCCGTGTCGATGGCCGGGAACTGGGTGGCGTAGTCGGCTGGGTACTGGGTGGTGACGAGACGGCCGGCGGGGGCGCGCACGCCGCGGATGATGTCGAGGAGGGCCTTGCCGCCGGACTGGCCGGGGTAGCCACCCCAGAGAAGGGCGTTGACGTTGGCGTTGTGCTTGAGGGCGGACGAGTCGACCTGGCCGCCGCCCATTTGGAGGACGACGAGGGGCTTACCGAGGGCGCTGAGCTGCTTGATGAGGTCGAGCTGGTTGCCGGGCCAGGTGATGTTCATACGGTCGAGGGTCTCGCTCTCGAGGGTGTTGTCGATGCCGCCGGCGAAGATGATGGCGTCGGCCTTGCGGGCGGCGGCGAGCGCGGCGGCGAAGCCGGCCGTCGTGGTGGAGCTGATGTTTGTGCCGAAGGCGTAGTGCACGTCCAGGTCGGAGGCCTCGAGCGCCGCCAGTGGGCTGGTAAGATAGGGCGCGGGGCCGTAGTAGTTGCCCTGCATTTGGGTGGTGGCGTTGGCCCAGGGTCCGATGAGGGCGACGCTGCGGATGGAGTCGGCGAGCGGGAGGGTGCCGTCGTTCTTGAGGAGGACGGTACCCTCGACGGCGGCCTCGTAGGAGATGTTCCAGGCGTCGGTGGTCTGCACGTCCGACCAGGTGAGGTCGCGGTATTGGCTGCTGTTGCCATCGAAGTAGCCCAGACGCACGAGGTTGGTATACAGCCGGATGACGCCTCGCTCGATGTCCTGGCGCGAGACCTCGCCCTCGTCGAAGGCGTTGGTGAAGTAGTACTGGTAGGAGGTGCCGCAGTCAATGTCGGTGCCGGCGCGGATGGAGTCGGCCGAGGCGCTGGACTCATTAGCGGCGTACTCGTGCGGGTTGAAAACGTTGTAGACGGCGCCGCAGTCGCCGGAGACGTAGCCGTCCTCGACGAAATCAAAAGTCTCGCGCAGGAGGGTCTGCAAGAAGAACGAGTTGGAGCAGCTGGGCACGCCGTTAACGGCGTTGTAGGAGCACATCACGCTGTGGACTTTGGCATCGCGCGCAGAGACCAGGAATTGCGGCGTGTAGTACTCCGACAGGTCCTGCTGGGTGATCTGCATGTCGTTGCCCAGTCGCGAGTGGCCGTCCCAGTTCTCGATGTCGTAGCCGGCGTAGTGCTTGGCGGTTGCCACTAGCTTGAGATGCTCCGGGTCGACGCCGCCCTGAATTCCGGTGATGTACTCGTAGGCATATGCCGAGGCGAGGTAATAGGCATCCTCACCGGGGGTTTCCTGGCCACGACCCCATACCGGGTGGCGGAAACTGTTGATGTTGGGAGCATACGTATCCAGGCCGAACCGGCCGACGTTGCTGAAGGCACGAGCCTGCGTCGACAGAATGTCGCCGATTTGGTGGATTAGGGTGCGGTTCAACGCAGCCATTGTGAGGATCGGCTGGGGAAACGAGGTAGCCCAGCTGTAGTCGCCCTCGGATGCCCAGTTGGCGCGATACACGCCATGCAGCGATTCACTCCATACCTGGTACTTGGGCAGCCCCAGGCGAGGAACGCCAGTTCCTGTGTTTCCTGTGTTGTTGACCAGCTCTTCGAGGGTGAACATGGAGACCAGAGCGGCGGCTCGGTCATGAGGCCTGGCGGACTTGTCACAAACGAGGGTCTTGCTGAGAGGTCCGTTCTCGCAGTCCGGGAATGAGAGCTCAATGGTCGCGACACATTGGGGGAAGAGATCAGGATTGGCCTCGTGGTTATAGTCCACATAACTTGTGTTAGCCTGCCCTAAGGCAGTTGGTAGCAGGGCCGCCAGAACGGCGGCGACAGATGCTACGCGATGCATAGTAAGGATGTTTGCGCGCCGAGTGAGGGTGATACCGGTCTATCCGCGGCCAATCGATCAGGGGCGGGATCCCAATTTATAGTCCTGGAGGAGTATATTCAAGAGCTGCATAGAGCGTCATCGTCGTACAACATTCCCTCCCATGCCCCGACTCCACACTCCACATTCTCACCTCCCTAATGAAGTAGGTCCCGCAGTCGATCCCATCGACAGAGGCGGGAATACGTCGGAATTTGTATGAATTGAGGCCCCACGCCTGCCATTTCAGCCTGAACCTGGCGATGCTGCGAATACTATCCATATCAGGAGACACGTATAGGGGAGAGGAGGAACGGTCCAGTGTACACTGTTCAACGTACTCGGACCGCCCCACTATCATCAATAGTTGCCGAGTCACGGCACAGACTGGCTTGGAACAAAGGAATCATGGGCCGTATGCAGCTAAAGGCGATGTCTAGCATGACTAGAACAAAGATATGCACTGTAATTAGAGACCATGGTGATGCGCATCAGCATTTGCCGGCATGTCACGGAACTGCAATGAGCCGTAGGCTCAGCAGACGAGCAAGCCTGCGAGATCTCACGAAGGAAACGCCGAAGTTTCCCCCGATGACATTCTTGGTTCAGCCTGAATCCTCCACGAGATCTAAATGCTGGAATGGCGTGGTCGCAACAGCGCTCAGACTATCCTGAGGGCACAGACAGCCCCGAATTCTCCACATGCTCGGTGCAATTTAACCGACTAGCGTCGGTCTAACGCAGCAGCTCCGCATAGGCCGAGATTCTGGCTAAAGAGAAAAGAGTTCGAGTGGAGTAATGAGGAGATGGAAAGGTGGATGTCGTTGGGATCGGAGAAGATCGGATGTTCACCGAGAGAGCGCTGCCATCTCGCGATGTCATCAGTATCCAACTTCATCTCTATATCTCCTCGTCAGCATTTACACTCGAACACAAGCTGGATAGGAGCTAACACTTAGAGTGTCCAGTGAAAATAGGGTTGGATACAAGCATCGACTAATCGCTAGTCGATCAGCCACATCCTCGTCCCTCGGCTTTACGATGCTTAGCGGATGCCGGGATTCAAAGAGATTAACCGTGTTTGATGGACATTATGTACAGGAATTGGGGAACACTAGGCATTCACCCGGGATGATTTCACAGTTCGTCCCGTTCGGACTTCCTTCTCCAGCAGGTCAAGCGCCCTGCCATACCTCGATTTCTCTTCCTTCATATCGGCCAATGTCATGTTGATCCTGTTCACCTTGGCTGACCGGGTAATCTTGCCATCCGAACTGGCGGCAATCTCTTTGACAAACCACCGACCTTCCCGGTGCGCCACGAGGGTCCAAGCAGAGCCTTCCCTTCCAGCTCGGGCCGTACGTCCAACACGATGGACATATGTAGTCGCACTAGTAGGAACATCGTAGTTGACCACATGGTTCAGAGATTGTAGATCAAGGCCACGAGAGGCTCTGTCGGTAGCAATGATGATGGAGATCTTTCCGCGGCGGTAGGCCGTCAGAGTCTTGCGGGACGCCGAGGACTTGTTCGACTTGATGATTGTGCCTATCTGGCTGGCCAGCGAGGGATCAAGGAGTGACAGCAGCCGAGACAGTCGAGATGCGGATTCCGAAGACTTGGTGAAGATCAAAACAGTTGTCCGGGAAGTGCTGGTTTTGGTGTCGGCAACCGTGGGCTCCTCGTCCTCCGACATTGAACTGTCAGATGAACTAGATTCCTCACTGGAGGAGGAACTGTCATCATCCGAACCATCAGAGCCTGAATCCTCTGAGCTCGACTCTTCCGAGCTAGAAGTCTCGGAGTCGGAGTCGGAGTCAGAATCCTCTGAGCTCGACTCTTCCGAGCTAGAAGTCTCGGAGTCGGAGTCGGAGTCAGAATCCTCAGAGTTAGAATCTTCGGAACTGGAGTCTTCGGAGCTAGACTCGCCGGAACTTGAGGTGTCCGATTCGGCGTCGTCCGGTACTGGTTTCTTAGCATTCTTGCTGGAAGACACCTTGATGTGCGACAACATTAGTCGCAACAGGTAGAGTGGCTTCTGTGAACCATCTCCAACCGAGACGGAATACTCTTTCAATGTTGGCGGCAATGTGAATTGCTCATCTGCACGATCCAAGGCCATCTCGTCCTCATTCCTATCTCCCGTAGGCTCGGAAGACCCAACAAGGACAAGCTTGGGGTTGAGAAGTCGGAGTGAGTTCAGTTTCGTCACATCCCGAGTCATGGTAGCACTCAGAATCACCTTTCTAGGCTCCTTCGTTTGAATCGGAAGACCGAGATCCGCCATGAGCTGCCCACTAGACCCGAATGCATCACTGTTCTTCCGGGAGTCTAAGGAGGCCATAACGACGTCCACCCATTCCTGGAAGCTTTCGTTGAGTAGTCGGTCAGCCTCATCAATTACTAGCCACTCCAGATGCTTTAACGTAAATCCTTTCGTGTAGCGGATATGGTCCACGAGACGACCCGGCGTACAGATCAGAATGTCGACATTCGGTTCAGCCTTGTGGACATAGCCGGGGAGACAATCTCCGCGATCAGCTACATCTGCGACATATTCTTGTAGGTTGAAGTTGGTCCAATCCTGATCTGTCATCTTAGTGTGTTGCCGCTGCCTGGAAATTTCGGGGCCGTAGACTTGATCGACACGCATCAGCGAGCGTTGTTCATCTTTGATGGCCACGTTTCCTACAGCAGAGGCGACACGCAATCCTGACCCTGCGGCACAAAGTTCACAGGCCTCTCTTGCCTGTTTTACCAGTTCTCTTGTGGGGACGACAATGAGACCACGCATCCGTGGTGCGGGAGCTTGTTCCAATGCCGTGACTAGCGGCAGAACATA
>MSJE01000021.1:0-119867 GCA_001931935.1 Aspergillus aff. floccosus IMV 01167
GGGGCCGTGGCAGTTTCTGTGACTGTGACGTTTCCCCCACACTCGGGCACTATGCCTCCACCCTCTGGGACGACGGTCACCGTCTTTTCAGGGAGCGTGGCAGTCTCTGTGACTGTGATGTTTCCCCCAGACTCAGTCACTGTGACAGGGGCTGGGGCGTTCTGGGTCACGGTCACGGTGCTGACGGCGGGTGCTGGTACAGCAGAATATCCAGGTGCAGTGGCTCCTCCCTATGGCAAGGTAAGTCTCACGGATACTACACTTCCGACGGAAAACTTACATGACATTCTGGCAGCGTGATGATACTGTGGGCCGTTTCCGTGACTGTGACTGCTCTCCTCTCAAAGGGCCACATACCCCAGGCCGGCGACAGCAGTGATGCCGTCACCAGCTGGGCGAGTGCACACTTGAATTGCTTCATGCTGACAATTTCTACGCAATGTAGCTCTGCCGCAGGAGGAATTTTATTATGTAACGAGTCGGTGAACGTAGCGATTGGTGCGTGAGAAGCAATCGCTTTAAACAAGCAGCATCTTGCCCTCGATAGATCTCCAGGGGAAACTATCCAGGAGCAGTCAAGTCCCTACTCTTAATCTCCGAAGACTGAAGATGGCGAGGTGGACAAAGCAGCAGAACAAAAGATCCCACGCTGCAGGGGAGAGTCCAGTGACTTTCAATGCTCAGCCGCACTTCCTTTTGGGCTTGGGCAAGGTGGCACGACAGAGAAACACGGGGTTTTGGCTGCGCAGGAACCAATCCAGCGTCGAAGACCGCTCGTATACCTACCGGGGCAACCGATGAGGACGCCTTCTCGGAGTTAAAAGAGAGGTCGACATATCAGCCGCGTGGGGAGCGGGGCAGACAATACTGGATCCAACTCATCCCTGGCATCGGCAATGCCTAGATCTTCTCGGCTGGTCCTGGCTACGAAGAACCCAATCGTGGGATTCATACTGAGCATGTCTGGCGTTGAGGCTCATGGCAGCAGCACTTGGTGTGTTGTTCCATCAGACGGTGTGAGGAGCTGCGGGAGAAATACTGCAAAGGGACTAGCAGCCACCGAACTCTCTCGATCGTAACGGGTCCGTCAGATTTTAGCCAGCGTCTGGACGGCAGAGGCTTTACCGTGGGGCAGGGATCAGCAGAGTCAGTGCATCTTCGGGATATCAATCATGGTGGAGCAGACCACCCTCCCATCTGGATGATACTTTTCTTATTCTCGGGAGCCTCTGCTTACCATCGACACAGCTTGATTGGATTTGCAGTTCGTATCCGCACGGGCTGGGCTTCCATCGTGTCATCATCCATCCGGCCAGTATTGACTCCCAAAATAATACAGCCTGTATCAGCCCTGCTGCCAGCTTGGGGGGAAAGGATTAACGGGATTCCCATGTTCTTCATTGGTGGTACTGCTGATTTTGGCCGAGCGGCTTTCACTGCCCCCCCTGCTTAGTGTCACCTTCCGTTGTCTTTCTTTCTCCCCCCATTTCCTCGGAAAAGCAAGGCTTGACGCATTGGCAGATAAAGCCAGTGGGATTGGACGATGGCTGGTGCAATGCGCCACTTGTGGTGTAATGCTGGTGTTTGTGGATCCTAGATCGCAACTAGGGGGCCTGAATTAGGGCATGATTGACTGTGAGGGTTTAGGGACTGGACGCCCGACTTCGCCAACACCGTTGTCGTGGGTTGATTCGGCCGTATGTCACCATTTCCGCGCAGAAATGGTCAGGCTCTCATGTCTTGAATCTTGAGATTGTCGGGGTAGTCTCCATTTGGCCGAAGTAGTTGAAGTCCCCGATCTCTCTCCGCTGTACGGACTAGAGCGCAGAGCCGCGCCACCCCGCAGGCTGGTACCATCTGCTGCCACACTGTTTTTCCATTACGGCTCGGCCGTGGTCCTTCATTGTAGAAAGGTAGAGTTGCACCAGAAATAATTTGTTTTCGCGGGGTGTGCAACGGTGCTGTCCCCTTTCCATCTCCTGTCATCATCCAGGACTCAGCACTGCCGCAGCTCATGCGGCATATCACAGCACTGGTAGGGCATCAATTGTTATTTGACCGACACAAACGTTGGCGCGGCAGTCTCACTTCGCAGCAGATTTATGATGCCGCGGTATTTGCTGGCTGCCGGGGCAGCCCTATGGGTGGGCTTCCTCACTCGTGCGTGGGCACAGGATATTTGCAATTGGAACAACGTTCGAGGTGAGCGACAATTTGTATTCTGATTTATCAGTTACTTATTCCATCTCCAGCGAGTGTTGCCCGCGATAAAGTGTATCTCGACGGGGGGGAAATATGGCGCGAAGCGTAAGAGGCCACTGTCGCATAGAAGGCGATACCTTTCTCATCGTCTATCCAGCACCATATCAACTGGAGGCACGACACAGACCAACAAAGGTTTGCGCCTGCACCTTATGCTTACAGTTAACTACTCACATGCGCAGGCAATGTTGACGGGCTCATGTACTATCTCAACTTCTCGACACCATTCGACACAACTAAGACAAACCTCACCGGCCTTTTTGGCACCATCGCCAAGTCGGCGGGCCCCGGGAACAATGTCGCCCCTAATTATCTAGATGGAGCCATGTTCTCAAACAACGATATCCTTATGTTCTATGGGTGCGTAGCTCAAATACCTTCCGACCATGGGACTTGCCCTAATCATACGCAGAGGCATGCTGACAGGAGCGTCAACCGAAGCCCAACCGTACGCCGACCAGACCTTCAGCTACGAGCTCTTCCAATACGGCGCGGAGCGCGCCAACTGGGCGCCAGGGCCATGGGACGTGAGGCTTGATAATGGTGTCATGAATTTTATCACCAACGGCGCAGGTGTCTCGGCTCCTAGTGAGAACCTCGGGGTTTATTTTAGCGGCGTGCACGAAGCGAACTGGGGCCCGCCCGAGTATAGTGATCCGGCGCTCAACGCCACGTCGAATACGATGGTCACTGTTGATATGTCGTCGATGCGCGACTACAAGTGGACGAACAAGACACTTCCGGACTATATTCGAGGACGCACTAATGCCGAGGCTGTGTGGCTGCCTGTTGGCTCTTCTGGGATTGTGGTCATCATTGGCGGCGTGACGGACTCGGTTTCGGTTATACGGCCGGTGTTGAGTAGTGATCAGGAGAAGGAGAGCAATGCTGTGAGTCCGAGCTTTATGGAATCGGTGGCTATTTATGATATCGCCGGTGACAAATGGTGAGTGGCTTTGCCCTACTCACACGAGAAAGGGTTATGACCTGACTTGATGCCGTAGGTACCTGCAAAATACCACAGGAGACACACCCCCCAAGCTCACACAGTTCTGCTCTGTCTACGCCAGGGCCGAGGACTCGTCATCGTACAACATCTACATTTATGGAGGCTACGGTGGTGTCCTCGACACCGACCAGCGTTCGGACGATGTGTATGTGCTGTCACTGCCCTCGTTTGAATGGGTCAAGCTCTACAGCGGTCACACATCCCATGGACGCAGTGGGCACAAATGTGTAACGCCGTACCCAGATCAGATGTTCGTCCTGGGAGGGAAGAAAATGGACACTTCTGAATGTCTTGACGGCGGTCTCATTCAAGTCTTCAACCTGAACACGGGTAAATTCCAAAACACATACGATCCGACCAAATGGAGCGACTATAAGATTCCCGACCTAGTGACAGCGCAGATTGGAGGGAGGTACGTTGATATTTTGTCATCTCTCAATCTACCTCATCGCTGACCATCGAAGTTCCACCGGAGGCGCAACGAAAACTGCACCCGACTCATGGACAAACTCCTCCCTGGCAGATGTCTTCAAGACAAAGTACACCAAATCGGTCCCGACATTTTATCCTTACGAAAGCGCAAGCAGCGGACCGACTCCGTCACCCGTTCCAGGCAAGAAATCGAGCTTTCCAGGCTGGGCTGGCGCTATTATTGGCGTTGTTCTCGGCCTACTGCTCATCGCGGGTGCCCTGCTTTTCTGGTGTCTTCGGTACCGGCGCAGGGCCCAGGCAGCCCAGCCCAAAAGCGAGATTTCCGAACGCAGATCTCGCATCATGGGATGGGTTCTGGGTGTGCCCAAGTCGGGCGAGACGACTGTTTCTGCCGGTGACACGGCATACGATGGCGAAGACTCGAAGATTGGGGGTATTTCTCATGGTACAGCTGTCTCGCCTGATCCTACGACCGAAGCGGCGAGTGAGCCTGTTCATGAAATGCCTGGTGAGGATTTTCATAACACCCTTCTCGTACTTTCTTGAGACTAGCTAAACACGCATCAGACCCTAGCACTTCGCCACCAGTAGAGCTTCCGACTTCGTTTAATAACCAACCGCTCCCCAGTCCAACTCTGTCTAGTGCCACCACTTCGCACGCGGACTTCGCATCGCCGATATCACCCGGGACCCCAGACCCGGAGTCCTCTCCGACACGACCAGGACACAATCGCCAGGTTTCCAGTGTCTCCAGCTCGCACTCCTTCACTATCGCGAATGTGCTTCATAGGGAGAACTCGGAGAGACATCCACATCGGCCGAGCTATGTCTCGGATGTTTCTGAAGTAAGCGTGGGTTCTGATGGACCACGACAGAAGAATTCTAGGGCTGATACTAGTGGGCTCGAGCGGATCGATGATTGAAGAGGGCAGACTTGGAGAATCGAAGCATATCTAATTGATGGCTGAGGCCATGTGAATCATCCTGGTGCGGATGGCATGGCGCATTGCTTGTTCTATATGACTGCTAGGAGTGTTATGGACTTCTTTTAATATAATGTGATTACAGATGGATACCATGCTCATCTGTCGTTCTGTCGTGGATCTCTGGTATAATTAATTAGTGTGGATTATAGCTTGCCTTACATCGCCATGCCAGGAAGCCAGTGATACATCGTATCAATTGTGCTGCCACTCTACCAGATCAGCACCAGTATGATGTCTATTCTACCACATGTTCTACGCTCTGTACCTAAAGTTTCCCTAGCTCTGGTAATTTCTAAGGCATCTTCTGATCTCAAAAAGCCGTCCGTCCCGTCTTCACAGGTCCGATAATGCCCTCCTCCGCCATCTTTTCTACCATGTTGAACAACATAAAGTCACATCCCCGACGAGCAATCAGATTGATACTCACAGGCCACTGTTCCGTCACCATAGTCACCGGCGAATAATACGCAACTTGTCCGATTGGTATCGTCAGATCCACACATCTGCATGAGTTAGTATCTTCGTCCGCGCATCTAGGAGAGAACATACCCAAAAAGCGGACATATTGTAGCACAAGATACAACCAACCCATCGGGAACAATGTTAAGATAAGTAGCATTTGGCCCATCATTCAGCTTTTGCTCTCGAAAACTGGGCACTCCGCCGGTCCCAATATCGCACAGCATCAACGACTCAGAACAAGACTCAGGCGTCTCATATAGGACTGTCCTCTCGAACCAATCCACCGCCGTCGCCTTGTCCTGCAATGCCTCATTATAAGCGCTCTGCGTGAGGGCACTCAGGTTCAGCTGGCTCCACGCGGTCCGCCAGACAGACTCGACTGGGGGAAAGCGGCCTCCGTAGCGGATGTTATACTCCGACATGAGTGGGCCAGAAACATCAACATACTGCGACCAGTTGGTCGTCATACTCGATGCATGGAACAGACCCTCCCATGGGTCGGTGTCGGGGTAGATGGTGGCGTTGCTCACGGTAGCCGTGAAGTTGAAATTCTGAACCGTCATTTCAAATAGCGTCGACATTTTGGAAATGAACGCCCCAGCTATTTCTTGTGCGGCGGGGTTCTGCAGAGGAAAGTAGTCGTCTGGGTAGAGGATCCGTGATGGAAACTTCGTCGTGTCCGGGACATCCAGGGGCGATAGACCGGTAATCAACGTGCTCTGATACAGGTCGGGTGTATACCAGGCCTTAGCGAACCGCGACCATGTCACCGGGTCCCGAGAAAACACACCAGCTGTGTCTTGTGCCCAGTTCAATGGAACTGCCCCTTCAAGGGAAATCATTCCCTGGCTAGGACGATTGCCAAATGTCCCTGAGACGGCAGCAGGACGACGCATCGATGAGCCTGTGTCGGTGCCAACGGCCGCATCGAGCCAGTCGTATGCTGCGATGGCGCATCCTCCGCCAGACGACGATGCTGAGCATGTCAAGTATCCATCACCGCGGGGGTTGAAAGGGTACTGCTCGTCGATCCATTCCCACGGGTCGGCGGCAGAGGCGAATTGCGCCAGTTTGAACTTGCCCACGAGGATAGCCCCTAGGTCGATGAGACGTTGGATGGAGGGGGCTGTAGTGTTGGCAATGGGCGTGATGAGAGTCCACGTGTGACTTCCCGCCGAGGTCTGTAGGCCGTGAACATCGAACAGATCTTTGACTGCGACTCGAATACCTGCCAGAGGACGTCTGTCGTTCCAGGAGTGGATGCGACTTGGGACTGGGATCATGGGTGCGGGTATCTTTGAAGGCATGAATTGCAGCGGATTGAATGACCCTGTGCCATCGTTGGAGGAATACATCCCGGTGATAAAATCCCGATGTTCATCCACGTACAGTCGATAGGTGTTGAGGAGCGTAATGCTGGTTTCTGATATAGATGCTGTATAGGGTCCAGGCGCTATTGTGGTTTCACCATCATCACGGACTGCAATGAAAGAAGCAGGAACGGACTGGAAGACATTGGTGTCGACGAAGATCCGCTCTGCGTCGATGCTGTCCAGGTATTGTACCGCTGTTTGCTCTATGGCGGCGCCGGACGACGCAGACAAGTAGATGTTGCCCAGGAAGTCCACAGAAAACACATCGTCATAGGTGAGATAGGCGGAGATGGTGGTGTTGAGGAAGTCCCCCGTGATTCGGCTCTGGTTAGCGACTATGGCTGTTAATGGAGTCAATCCATCCGTTGCCAGTAGTTTCGATGTCCTCAACTGTCTGTATGGGTACTGGGAGTTGGCGAAATATGTGGTCTCGCCTAGTCCATAGAACGTTCCGGTTGGTGCTAATTGCGATTCTGTGACTGCATTGCGATGGCTTGGAAGTGCAGTGGCTCCCTGGCGAAGGCCCAATGCATTCACAAGAGCGATAGCCCACGCTCGCATGATGAAAAAAGTATACAGCATGAGTGCAAACAAGAAGGTCGGTGATGTCTTTTTAAGTTATCCAAATATGAAGACACCCCTATGGGAGTGAGCGACCGTTGAGACAATCCAGCGCCATGTACCGTCATAGGCTGAAGAGTGTAGGCGCCCACATGACTGGTCTTACCGCGCGTTCAGTGCAAGACTCATCCGTCTCGAGGCAAGGGTTGGCTCTATGCGGACGTTCCAGGATGCATTGATTTGTGTCCACGTTGCGGCCCATGTCCAGCAACTAAGTTCCTCATCTTGCGGTGCTATCAACCTCAGACCAGTAGGATAGCCCGGATGCAAGTTCCCTGGCTGGTGCTACTCATGTTAGTGGGCTTCTGACGCACCGATACCACTTGGCAGGCATGATCCTGAGCGGACAATATCGGCTCGAGCCGACCAGAATTGGTCATATTGTTCCGACAATGTCTGGAGAGACATGTCTCACTCGTATTAGGAGTGATTTGACCTAAATGATCCATGGCTGGAACAATGCAGGTTGGGTACATTGTCCCGGCAGAACAATCGGAATGGCACGGATTTCAATCGAGCGCTGGAAGCCCCCGTATCACTCAGTATTGTTGTCTACTTTGTAATAACGGAACGATTCACTGTTGTCCTGGAAAGATTGTACATACGGCTATAGTGTGAGAACTGGCTTCCGTCTACTTGACTATACTTGGTCATTTTTATGAATGCCGTTATAGCTCGGCCCGCATACTTCAGAATACTATATCTGAATCAAGGTACGTGGCTATGAGATGATCTAGAAGAACCGCCTCCTAAAGAAAAGCCCTACCCCCATGCATTCAATAATAAACCCCAGAATCTATCTATAACCGCCCCGTTCGTAGTATCTGTGAACAACCAAAGTCTCGCGTCCCCCGTTGCCACATTTCCCAGAAAGCCGGCACATGGCGGACGGAATCAGCCAGCTTGCGCAGTCCCTGCATCCCCCGCTGAGCATGCGTTTCAATCACGTCCGCACCCAGCTGATTCAACGAGCTGTTAAACACCTCGAGTGACATGGGCCCTTGATATCCGGTAGCAATGACAGCCGCAGCCACCAGGTGAACAGGCATGTACCCCCCGCGCTCGGCCTCAAAGGGATAAAGCCGATGGCTCCGTGACCACGGCAGCAGCGCGGGTACCTCAGGATCCGTCGGCGGACGGAACGTCCTGGGATCCATGCGTTGGGCATCGCCAACCTGGAAAAAGAAGATTCGATCACCCGGTACGGAGGCAACGAGGCCGGCAAGTGACGCACACAGCACATCGATGGATTCCTGGAGGGTCGGGTAGATCCGACCGTGACCAGCGGGATTGTACGGGTCGGCGAATTCAACCGCAAGCACGTTGAAAGCGTCGACAATCAGACCGACATTGGGACGGTTGGCCATGCGGACGGCCTCCCAGCTGGATGCCCACGTATTCCGCGCAGCCCAGGACAGACCCTCGTACCCGATGCGCAGCATGCGCCCGCCGTCAGCTTCGGAATAGGCCCTGGCCATGTCTCCCAGTTCCGCTAGGTCCTTGGCGACGGTCTTGAGATCCGAGGTGACGCCCTCATCGGAGCGGATGCTGGCACACATGAAGACCAGATCGGTGTCAAACGCTCTCATGAAGGGGAATCGCTTTGCGACAAGATCCAGGGTGGCGCGGCGTTCCGCCGGGTCCCTAATCCCCTCGATCTTGCGTAGCGGCTGTGTACAGGCGACGCGCATCCCCAGTGATTTGACGAGATCTCCCAGCTTGCGGGCAACCCGCAGATTCTCCGGCGTGGCTTCCCACAGCTGGTCGCCCGGCAATCCATGTTCTTCTAAATATGCAGCCCAGCATTCGTCAAACAGATCGATCCAGTGGTATCCTGCGCGCGCGGCGGCTTCTAACCGCGGCTGGAGTTGGTGGTACTGGGCGTTTCCCAGCGAGAGCGTGGCGATACCGAACTCGTTTGGGATGGCCACGGGCGGCCAAGAAATGGACATGGCGGTTGATTTTTAGAGACGAGTAGCTCTTGTTATGGATGAATGTGCATGAAATTGATCAGAAAGAGAGAAGGCAGCATGGTGATGGCGGTCTTTTGATGGCGGGACGATGACATCTTCGGGGGGATGAACGCTTTTCCCATCGGCCCCGGTCATTAGATTTATACGCCGGGCGTAACCCCGGATTGGTTTCCCCGCAAGATATCAGATAATCGTTTATTCTAGTGTAATGGGAAGACAGAAAGACAAAAGGAGGGGTGATTTCCGACCGACCAATACTGAAAAAAGGAGATGAATTAGATTGCTGGAGACCCCTTCCTAATCAGGCAAGTCGAGTGCCTGAGGCTCCAACAAACCAAGGCCTCAAAGTGCATATCGCACAGGAGGAACGAGCAGAGAAGGAATGAATAGGGAGAACAATTACAAGAACAGGAAGCCAGTCATGGGTTAAGGCTACATCGCTAGGAGACTTCATACCGCCTGGGAAGTCGGATGGCAAGAGGAGAGCGGAAGAAGTCTCCATTATTGCATCTATGTTATTACAGACTGTCGTGGGAAATGATCAGTTCCATTCAGTATGATCCCGTGGCCTTATTTTCAAGAATTCTGAGTCTGCAAGCAATTCGTCTTGGGTGTAGCGGCGGTCGAGGTCACTAAGGAAGTGCATGCTATTCCACGATATGTGCATTCGGCCTCACGACTAACAACGCTTCCGCGCAGACAGCGACCCTCCGGGAGCTCAAGTGCCTTCTCAAGGCTGGTCATGAGGGTGAATACAATGCCATAGGTGAAGTGTACATAGATGAGTTTAATACGAGATGCGGTCCGGAGTCCTAGATACTAGTACTGAATATATATTGTACCCTGCACTGCCATTGGCCAGCATCCACCACGCTCTACTTTGTCAATTAGTTGACATATACATCAGGACTACCACTATCATCTCTCTTATTCAACATTCTTTCTACCCATACTCTTCCATCTTCGTGGCACTGATTGTTGCAGCTCTTCTGCCAAGAACGCGCAGGATGCCGGGGCAAATCCTTAATGCTAGTCCAAAGCTTGGTCGAGAGCAATGGTATCAGCGAAAGATCACGACCTAATGAGCACCAAATTATGTGATTTGCTCCAATGGTGCTAGACTTAAGCACAGATATTGCGGTCTCGCGATGGAGTTGGTACAAATACTGGTCAACTCAACGACCCCATCTACTCCCAAAACCGAGTAGGATGATTAAACGTCAGGAAATTAGCCGAACTCTCCCTTTTAAAACCATCATTAGCTTCTCCGGCCATCTAGGCCTATTGTTATCAGGCATCGGCCGGGTGGAGATCCTGTGTTCCATCCCAAGCATGTACAAGTCGCTAGCCACATATTGGAATGCAATGGCCCGCGTCCTCCAAATTAGCCGAATACATGCAGCTTATGATGGCCCGATTTACACTCTTCTGATTGACAGGGTCTCAGACTAACAATCGACCCATGTCGATCGACCCCAAGGAGGGCAACTTGAGCGACAATCGATATTACAAGTGGTCCGAATCCCCTCATCTCTTCCCATCCCCACCTCCCCACGCTCTACTCCAGACTCCGGAGGGCTCCGGACGTGGGATGCTGGACTCTCCGTCATACATCCTCCGACAGGCCGTGCTTCAATCGAGCGAAATATGCGGCGATCGCGGCCTGCAGACGCTTGATTCATACATTCCGGCGCTGTCTGATGTCATTCCAACGCGCATCGCACAGTTCAGGCTATTCACACGGATAAATCTGCCCGTCTCTGATAAAAAGAACGAAGATAGCTCATGGAGATGTCGGTCCAGGTGTTTACCTCGCTTGGAAGACGATTGTGACACTATGTATCGCTGGTTGGTGGCTCTGGCAGCCTGCGCTGGCCAGCTGGCCCTGTCAAACCCCATTCACGCGCGAGATACCGACTACTTCAAACCCAACTCTACGGGCTTTCGCATGCGCCATGGATTTGAAACCGTCCTGGTACAGCCCTTTGGTTACGATGGGTTCCGCGTGCGCGCCTGGCCCTTCCGGCCGCCGACGGGGCAGGAGATCAGCTTCGTCTATGACCCCCCTCTCGAAGGTTTCGAGGATGGTCAGGCACATGGTATGGACTACGACACAGCCTTCAATGGCAACGAGTCCCTGGCAATTCGCAACGGCAACATGATCGTGCGCACGTCCGGCTGGGGCGGCAACCCCGGCGGATATCGACTGGCGTTCTACCGCGTGGAAGAGAATGGCTCCGAGACCCTCCTCACCAACGAGTATGCGCCGCTCAAGTCCGTGAACCCGCGGTACTACGCGTGGAATGGCCCTGGCGCTGAGTTCTCCGCCGAGTTCACCTTTAGCACCACCCTCGACGAGCAGTTCTACGGCACGGGCACGCAGCAGGACCACCTGGTCAACAAGAAAGGCACCGTGATCGACCTGATCAACTTCAACACGCATATCCCCACCCCCGTATTCATGAGCAACAAGGGCTACGGCTTTGTGTGGAACATGGCGTCCGAGGGCCGCATGGAGTTTGGCCAGCTGCGCAACAAATTCACCGCGGCGTCGGCCAGCCTAGTCGACTACGTGATTGTCGCTTCGTCCCCGGGCGACTACGACACCCTGCAGCAGCGCCTGTCCACTCTGACCGGACGTGCCCCGACTCCACCAGACTTTGCCCTCGGCTACATCCAGTCCAAGCTGCGGTACGAGAACCAGACCGAGGTCGAGCTGCTGGCCCAGAAATTCAAGGACCACAACATCCCCGTCGGGATGATCGTCATCGACTACCAGTCCTGGGCAGACCAGGGGGACTGGGCGCTCGACCCGCGCCTCTGGCCGGACGTGGCCGCCATGGCGAAGAAGGTTAAGGAGCTGACTGGCGCGGAGATGATGGCGTCGCTATGGCCAAGCGTGTCCGACCACAGCGTCAACTACGAGGACCTCCAGATGAATGGGTTCCTGACGGCCACACGCGACGGGCCCGGCACAACCGACTCCTGGAACGGATCATACATCCGTAATATCGACTCGACTAACCCGGATGCCCGCCGCTTTCTTTGGGACACCCTCAAGCGCAACTACTACGACAAGGGCATTAAGAACTTCTGGATCGACCAGGCCGACGGCGGCGCCCTCGGCGAGGCCTACGAGAATAACGGCCAGTCCACGTATATCCAGTCCATCCCGTATGCCCTGCCCAACGTACTCTACGCCGCCGGTACACAGCTCGGCGTCGGGAAGATGTACCCCTGGGCGCACCAGATGGCTATTGAGGAGGGCTTCCGCAATGCCACCGACTCAAAGCTGGGGTCTGCGTGCGAGCATATATCCCTCAGCCGGTCGGGGTACATCGGGTCGCAGCGCTTCTGCAGCATGATCTGGTCGGGCGATATCACTTCCGTGTGGGAGACGCTGGGCCTGCAGGTGGCTAGCGGGCTGTCCGCTGCTGCGACGGGTTGGGGCTGGTGGACCGTCGACGCTGGCGGATTTCAGCCTGATCCTACCGTGCCGTGGAGCGCCAACGTCGACACGCCGGAGTATCGCGAGTTATACGTGCGCTGGCTGCAGTGGACGACGTTTTTGCCGTTTATGCGGACACACGGTAGCCGCGAGTGCGACAGTCAAAACGCATACACCTGCAACAATGAGCCGTGGTCGTATGGCGAGGAGAATACACCCATCATCGTGTCGTATATTCACCTGCGCTACCAGCTCAGCGCGTATCTGCGCGCCATCTTCAACAAGTTCCAAGAGACCGGTCGCAGCATCATGCGTCCCTTATACATGGACTTCGAAAAGACCGACGCACGCATTGGTACCATGACCCAGGCGAATACTAACGTCACTACCCAGCAGTATATGTTCGGTCCGCGTTTGCTGGTCTCCCCGGTGACGACACCTAACACGACAGAGTGGTCGGTTTATCTTCCCCAGACCGGCCAGAATGGCACCAAGCCGTGGACGTACTGGTGGACGAATGAGACGTATGCCGGGGGGCAGATGGTGAAGGTTCCTGCGCCAGTGGAGCATATTCCTGTGTTCCATTTGGGTACGAGGGAGGAGATCTTATCGGGGGATGTTTTTTAATCGTCAATGAATAAGAGATGAATGCGAAAGATGGCTTCTATTTCAGATATCACTATGCGCAATGCATCTATTAGCCAACGGTGTACCTATGTCGATCCATACATTAAGTCTATATCTATATCTTGTCTATGTCTATGGTATATTCACTTCCAGGTTAATAATGTCACGCCTGCTTAATCCCATCCGCCGGAGCCAATTTACTCATCTGGCGCAAGCGATGGCCGAAGAACAAGAAAAGCACCGGAATGGGAATCATCACCACGGCCAGACAACCCAACAGCGTTCCAGCCCATTGAATACCCAGATTATTAAACATCTGCCTCGTGAACAGCGGAAATACAGAGCCCACCATGGACCGCATCATAGTATTCGCAGCAAAAGCCGAGGCAGCGCTGAGGAGTCAGTTTCATACGCACGGTGATGGTAGGGGAGCACTCACAAGTTGAGATACGAGTCGAGCAGATAATTAAATCCCTGCATAAAAATGGAAGTCAATCCAAACCCGACAATCACGCCAGATGCAGTGGGCGCCATCCAGTGGATGGATTGGTTCCATCCCGTCCAGCCGAACCTGAACATGTCAGTATCAAGACATTCTCGCTGAGCCTGGTGAGTCTTACCAGAAGAGACCGCCAGCAAACGCAATTCCTCCCACGATGCATGGTGGGAGCCTCCATTCAGGCACCGCTATGTTGTTATTCGCCTGCAGTCTGCGCGTGTACGACCGCTGCAGACTGAGCACAAAGGCGCAGCCGGACATTTCGCCAATGATGAGCCCGATGAATGGAAGGCCGCTCACGCCCCCGGTCATGCCGTAGGTTCCTTGGAACACGACCGGGTACGCTTGGAGGAAGGCATAGGCGAGGCCGTAGATGAACGACTAGGCCGTCAGTATATAGCCCCCAACAAAGGAAATGGGGCGAAATCATACCATGTACAAAGTCAGACAAAACGCAATCGGCTCGGTAAAGAGGATCTGAAACGGACGGGCCAAATTCTTGGTGACAAGTTCTCGGAAATCAATCTCCAACTCGTCCTGACGCGCATGAATTCCCCAGTTCCTAGTCTGCCGTCGCAGAATGGCAGCCTTTTGCACGAGGATAATCGGGGCATAGGTCTCCCGACAAAACAATGCCATGAGGATCAGACTGAAGAACCCCACAAAGGCGGGAATATAAAGCGTCCACCGCCAGCCGAGGTAGCTTTCAGCCGTGAAACCACCGATAAAGGGAGAAGTAAACGGTCCGGTGAATACCGACATGGTGTAAACGGCGATGGCGATGCCGCGGTGGTGGCTGTTGAACAGATCAGATAAACTGGCCGGAACCAGCGCAATGACACTGGCCGCGAAGAATCCCGAGAAGAACCGCGTCAACATGACAGTCTGTGTGTCTTTGGCGACGGCTGTCGCGATGGTGAAGATGTCAAAGCCAAACATGCCGATGAGCATCGGCCATCGCCGGCCGATCAACTCAGAGGCCGGCGCCCAGATTGTCGGACCAGCCGAGAACCCCAGCACATAGAGCGTTGTCCCGAGCGCCGCGACCTCTTGACCGAACCCGAATTCCTTCATGGCGCCTTCGCCAGCGGTTGCAAACACGGCACTGACATACGCCGTGACCAAGGCGCAAAACGTCAATAATGCGCCGATTGTAACTCTAAACGACGATAAGCGTGAGATAATGCCGAGGAATCTACGGCCTGCACCTACCGTCTCTTCATCGGCCAATTCTGCGGATGCATAGGATCGTCCGATCCTTCAAACTCCACCACATAGTCGTCGGAATGCGGGAGCGACGGAGGGTACGGTTTGCCGGCGCCCATGGGCAGCCATCGATCTCGGGGTGCGCGACTACGCGTCGATCCCACGGTCGCCTGTTGCTGGAGCCGGTATGTGTGGATTCGTTCGAGTTCGACGCTGTCGTGGTGGCCATCATCCCGCTGCGACTCGAGTTGGGAGGCATCGCGGTATAATTCCGAGGGCAGGTCACGGCCCTCACTGCTTGACCGCGACTCCGGCCCGGGATCTTGCTTTTCGGGGGGGAAGTTCCTGGCCATCCCGGTGGTCTTAGGCTTCAAATAGTCTGTTCGGGGAGGATTTCCGGGTTGAAGGTCGGACTACAGTGATATGGGCTCCGGAGGGTCCTCAGTCTACTTATGTCTTGGGCCCGGACTGGGGCAATTTCCTCCAGATTTAAAATCTTTTCTATGCCATGCTATCAGGCACTCCAGGCCCACCATCCTATCCACTATCTTCTGTTGACCACGGAGTAGCTGGAGATACTGGATGTGGAACGACCCATTGCCATATCTCTGGCAGGCATGGTGACATTGTGAAAGGGGGGTTTTCCGGATAAAATCTCTGACTCCAGTGCACAGACAGACGGAAAGGAAGAGGAACTGTCTTCCTCACCAATGAATCAACCTGCTGGTGCTCATATGGAGGAAATTCCGTCATGGAGACGGCATCCGTCTCTGGCCCATCCCGACCACCGGTCCGCACTCCCGGGTAATCGGCATTGGAAGCTTGACTTCGGTTTGTGGGTGCGTAAGGGCTACGACACTCGGTGGGTGTAGGATGGAAGGAGTACGCCGTATTTGTGCGTTGACAATCGTTATTCCGTGCATTCGGCAGTGTTCAATGGGTGACAGCAAGAGAGTTCGAACTTTGCGCACCCTTAGCAAGTACACGATACATGACTGGCCTCGGAGTTTTCATCTTGGCGATAATAGCATCTGCTTGATTCATGAAGGACGGAACGGCTTCCGCAGTGGAGATGAAGAAATTGCTGGAACTGACGCCAGTCGACCCACGCGGACCCAGTTCAGGCTTGGGTTCGGTATGAGTTGTTATGCATCAAGTATCGTATACAAAAGCCGTTTGTTCAACTTCTTCAAATGCCATGGTTTGATCATGTCAATGTTTGATTGGAGGGGAATTCACATTTCCGCTGACATCATGTCGATGAAAGGGTCCATATATGGCATGGGATCGCAAAAGGTTCCACGGGAACACTACGGCGTGTGTGATGCAGATGGCCTAGTCGACCTTTACAGCCGCGACAAACACTTTCGCTGGGGCATCCTGCGTATGAGTAAGTTAAGCACGATACTATACGATGCGCGGATGTCTACATGGTGGTTTTGAATCACCCCTTCCAGTACATCTTGGGAGGCATACCGGGATTACATTTAGGCAACATCCTCTGCCAGATATGGTGAGACAGGAGGCTCTGTCAGACACACCATATGACAATATACATCATAACTATCATGGTGTTCGTAAGACCTGGCCCTCCCTAGAGCCCACAAAGGGCCAGTATAAGTTGATTTGATCCGTCCTTCCCATTTACATCCCCGCAGTAAATAAAAGAACCCCACTTGAGCTTTGCCCCTGCAACCGCAGCTTGGGCCCGACTTACAGACTCCGAAGTATTAACAAGGATTTGACTGACCGCGCCATCAACCGGAACAAAGAGCTCTTGTTGGGTGTCGGCGTTCTTGACGATGTAGCGTATGGAGAAGTGAGCAAACTCATTCCTTCTCTGGCGCGGGGATCGTTAGTAAACGAACCACTCGGTGGGCTGAGGCTTACTCGCGCCTTATCGGGGCTATGATCTGGTATCGAGACAATCATTCTTTAACTCTGCAGCTTTCTGTCTTCTCTTTGCGTACAGGTGGCAGCCTGCTAACTTCTAATATACATCTGGTATTCTTCTCGGCCGGACCTATCTTGATAATAGGGGTGGTATCGCTGCGATGATGCTAGAAGCGAAGCCGTCCTTAGGAGTTCTTTCGAGCGAGTAGCATTAATATCGAACGCGTAGAGCGCTTCCTCGCTAACGCCGAGACACGACTCTTAAGCTGATTTGACCCTCTGCCCGAAAGGCGTGTTGTTATCAACCTCCTCGTCCGTCCGGTGCTGGTTTATGTAAATGGGGCTGATATCCTTCCCGCTGATCGCATATGCGTCGGAGCTGTCCTGGCTGGCGAACCGCCTTATCCATATATGGAGTTATGGGACATTGCTATAGTCTATAGTCCTCTTTGGGGAGCTAGGGCTGCAGGGCTTTGCCATACGCACACTGGCATGTCCAACTGCGATCGAGCTCGCGGTGGCTTGGCGGAAACTCCGCGGAGTTGATTGTGTTACTCGCTCTAGCTGCAGCACGAGCGATGTAGTGACCCTTCAACATGGAGGCGTCTTCAGGGGGTTGAGACCTCTTGTTGTGGTTCAGCGGAAAGTTGATGGGTATTGTTCACACCCGAATGGATGAGGTTTCTTCGCAGGTTGAATATAAGATTGACCGGGAAGTATTCTAGTGCTATACAGTAAGATTCCCAAATATAGTTGTGATAGACGGTTCTATGTGGCAATTTGTATTCATAACAGCAGACATAGACTGCTATCTTCCGATAGCGTTAGTCGGGTTTCCACAGCAGCCTTGTAGTAGAGCGAGTGGACATCCATAGTGGACTATCAAAGATACTACAAGTATTAGGAGTATTTCTGGGTCTTTTTCTTGGCTCATATGCAGGAGACTTCCTTGGTACATACTCGGACAGATTATAGATGCCGATCCGGAGACTTTCTGCTTGGTTTAGTAATTATGGCCGTTTCTTTTTACCTAATATACGGAAACTTTTGTCGATACGGATGACTTAAAGTTGTCCGTCGTCTTCTCTTTCTCTGGAAGCCTCAAGGCTGTATTGACTGAATACTCGTTCACCGGTTACTATGTCTGGAATGGTCGAATCTCCATCCGTTTTCATTACTGGTATAACAGGTTTGTAAGACACTACCAGATGACAGCATGGCTTGTGAATTAGATTTTGGACAATATTAACGCCTACTCCAGGCTACATTGGTGGGGACGTCTGGCATGCGATTGCCCAGAAGTACCCCTCGTGTGTGGCGAGAACATCCTGCCTCGTGCGAACAAAGGAGAAGGGTGACCAGGTGCTATCGCGCTACCCATCGGTTCGGCTCGTCTACGGAGACCTCGACAACGCGCAGCTCATGGAGGCTGAGGCATCCAAAGCAGATATTATACTACATCTCGCGAGTATAGAGCACATTGACTCTTCGGGAGCTATCAGCCGTGCCCTTCAGGCTCGGGAGAAACTCCAGAAGCCAACGTACTGGATTTCAATCTCCGGCACGGATAATATTGCGTGGAAAGATTGTGAGCAGAAAACGTACGGAGAGCCACCCAGTGACGGAATCTATGATGACTGGGACGGTCTCTCGAGGGTGACATCCCTGCCTGATAGTGCTCCGCACTGCGACGTGGAGCGCATCCAGCTCGCCACTGGAGGAGCTTTTGTGAAGACCGCAATCGTATGTGCCCCTTGTATCTATGGACGTGGACGTGGTTGTGTCAATCAGCGCAGCATTCAACTTCCCGATCTAGCTCGCTATACCTTGCAAAACGGACACGGGCTCCAGGTGGGCAGAGGCTTTTCCATTTGGCCGAATGTTCATATCGAGGACCTCAGTGACGTGTTTCTCTGCCTCTTTGGAGAAGCAATTCAGAATGGCCCGAGAGCATCATGGAACCGTGAAGGATACTACTTTGCGGAAAACGGAGAACACGCATGGGGAGAAGTTTCATCTTTCTTGGCTCAGGAAGCGAAGACACGTGGGCTTATCGAGTACGCTGAAGTGCGAATTTTTGACGCAGATGAGGCAGATAAGAAGATCGATTTCGCGTCTCTCTTCTATGGCGCCACATCACGTTGCAAGGCGATCAGGGCTCGAAGACTCCTCAAGTGGGAGCCTCGGCATAGGGATATCAAAGCTGCCATCTTAGAAGCGTTGGAAGTCGAGGCAATGACGCTGCGCAAAATTCCATGAACGTGCGTCTCTTCCTCCTCGTTTTTAAAGAATTCCCGGTTTCTAGATAGCATATCCAAAGTATTTACCAATCATGCTGTACCAGAAGACCTCTTTCAATGTTTTATCAACGCGGACGGAGATGTTGGCAAATCGGTAGAATGATCCACCGACAAGTCACCGAAGCTTAGAAATTCTAGTCCGATACATTGCGAAGAGCATCCTACTATGTCTCTAGGTTCCATAAACCAGCTGGATTCGCACAACTAACGGTTGACATCAAAATTTAGTCTTGTTTCTAACTGTCATTCACCGAAGATACCTACCTAGATAGGTAGTCACAGCCTTTGTCACCGACCTCTGCAGTTGCTCTTTCACAATGCAATGTAGTCCCATCACTCCTGCTACCCTATGTATTTGATTATAGTCCAAATACCCCTGATGAAGGGTATATAAACCTACAGCCAGCAGCATACTCTCTTGAGATTGTGATGATTGATCAACTGGTAATCATAGCCGTCTATTTAGGCTTGCTGGAGCAGGCTGTGATGTCCATTATCAGCATTATCAAATGAGTAACGGCCTAGCGCAGTGCCACAGAGAGATCTCCTCTCAAAATTATTTACCAAAGCGATGACGAATGGTGATATTGGAACTATTGAGCAGAAGTGGCAGGATATTTTTACAATTCCTCCTTCCGCAGATTGCAGGCACCTCAGTTTGGAGTACTATCTTCCACACGGCCAGCGCGGGAACACCAGCCCCGCCGCCGTTCCAGTACGAGCTAGAGGTCGATGCGGACGTACTACACAGAGAATGCGACACCACTGGTGTTTATTACTACCTAACAGCCGTGGGACGACAAGTGTACTATACAACTTCCTTACTGATGAAGAGCTGGTACCTCAGTGCAGCTCCTATGGGCATATCGGCAGATCAGAAGGGGCTAGGTGTTGTTTGGGCATATCCCCCTTGCGAAGAAACAGTGGGTGGGCGCGGGCGGAGCGCTCTTTACGAGTCTTAATTTTCCAGCCACCCGGTTCAGGCGGCAGAGGTTCGAGTACAGGGACGCCGAGCGGAGGAGGGCCGATCGCCAGCTAACCCAATACCTCAGGGGTGTGAGATGGCGAGACTACCAGGAGGGAAGACCCCACGGACATTTGTATTGCGGTATTACCTGTAGAAGAGAGGATAGTGTGAGGGAGAGAAGGGGAGAGAGAGATAGAGATCTACGAGAGAGTGTGTCAGAGTATAAGAAAGAGGTGAAGCTCAAGAAGAGGTCAAATAGATGATGGTTGTGGGTGAAGTCCTCCATCAAGCAGGCGAAGCCCTAGGTCTAAAAAGGCAGGTTAGGGGCCCGGGGTCCGACCGAGAAGATAGGAATTAGAATAGATTAGAACAGGCGGTAAGTAGCATTATTAGAGACCGCCTAACCTGGGCACAAAAGAATACCATGTTCGGGACACCCATCAGAAAACTCGCACCTTGCCCCTCTTCTAAATCATGCAGACGGAAGACATCTGTCATTCCCTCTCTCCAGGCAGTAATGTAAACTGATACCCGCTATCCTGAGCAGCTTCCGCACATTGATCCTCCAACGAAGGTAGATACACGACAGACGTTGTCGGCCACTTAATTGGTTGCAATGCATCCAATAAAGGTTTCCAGGAAGGCTTCCCGTGCTCGCCGGCCGGGAGATCAGATTGTGAAGTGAGGTGCACCCGGAGTTCCTGCAACCCGTGGAAGGAGGCGAGGACATCGCAGACCTTGTACCAAGGTAGGGAGGTCATGGGACGGAAAGGCACAAGCTGAAGACAGTGACCATTGAATATCCCAAGAGAGATTCAACCTGCGGATTTGGTTGAGACGTTGAGGCAAGACCGATTGGCGGAAATACAAGAGGGAGTCGAGATGATTGAAATCAAAGATATTGCTCTCGTAGAGAACCGCGACAGCCTCCGTGTATATCACTCGACACGTTTGCAAGAGAGGGAGCAAATTGGCCGGTCTCGCAGGGTGGCCATCCTGGGGCTGCATATAGAACCCCAGCCAATCAAATGGGGGACCACAGGACCAACCCCAACAGCCATGTTGGCGCGTCTCCAGGTCGGGTCCGAAGTCCTCGAGGCATTCGATGACTAGCAGGGTCTTGTGGCCGCGAACAATATGCAGCAAACGGCCGCCCAAGACGTAGGACCAGATTTGGTGCCGGATTTCCCATGGTAACCGTGCCAAGGCCGATTGGGATTGATCTGACGTCCTCTGCTGGGGGGCACTTTTGTGGAACAGATTCCACGGCAGACGCGACTTGGGCGACAGTGGGAGTGGACAGGACAACGCTCGAGGACGGCGGCGAGGTAACGGCTGGGGAGCGAAGGTGACGCGCTGTTTCTGTATCTGTTTGGGATCCATTGCATTCCCACATCTTCTTCGCCTTCTCATCTTGTCGACCAGACCGTGATATTACCTGATCACTTGTTGAGGACAATGCTGCCTGATGAGATAGTAATACGGAGGAACAAGCATTCAAGAGAAGAAGTTCCGCCAGGTCTTTGTCCGCTCGGCCCGTGTCTAGGCCCACCTACTATATCGGTGCCAGCACAGACAGCAATGCTTGATCATTGCCCAGAAGGGCTATTCCGGTGGTCTAATCGCTGGACTATCAATGTGAAACAGTTTACTTCCAGTTTATTGGTCTGTGATCCTAGCATTGACCTTTCCTCGGTCACGGCCAGCGACTGCGATACGCGCGTCCTTTAGCTCGACGGAATCGCCTCATGGCTTCTGCGCAGGGATTCCATCCTGGCGCTCGCTTATAGCCAGCTATCCCGGCTAATAGTTCTAACTAGACGCCATATCCATACTCTATTAGGACAGGGTGGTAGATCGCACGAGATACGAACTTCAAACAGATGCAGTAGTGCGGACCACGGAGTGTGATAGGAAACCGGCGCCTGCAGGGATCTACAGGAACACGCTTAGTGTCTAAGGTCTGTGCTATCGACCTTACTCCGCCATCAAGGCTGGAGGATCGACCCAATCAGCCTGTATCCCACTGTACCGTTCTACTCCGTAGACCCATGCTTGTCAGGCGATCGTTGCGAATTTACTCGCATGGTGGAATGAAGTTGACACCAGTTGTGATCAAAGATGGCTATCGTGCATCCCCGAGCAGCACCGGTCTACCCCTTATTCTCGCATCTGTTTACATCCGATAGAACGACGGCTGCCAATCATCATTTCGCCTCCAAATCCCCTTGTCGTTCCTTCCCGCTTCTCCTTGGATTATGTGTATAATGTGTACACTGGACATATATATTCTACCACCTTTTCTAGATCGGAACTTGCCCTCTCGACTGTGTTTCTCAACTGGTTCTCTCGTTATCCAACTTGTCCTTTCGTTCTGATCCAGTCTTGTCGTTCTTTATACCGGCTCGCAAACATGCTTGCGTTAGTAATGAATCTTGCTACCACCCTCACTTTCCTTTTAAGTTTTCCTGTCAAGAGCCATGGCTGGCTCCTGGATAGATCGTGCCGTCCGTATCAGGGCATGATAGTCGAAGCAATGCAGAGCGCACTTGGACTTGCTGAAGCAGGCTCTGATGCCCTTAATCAGCTTTCTCAACCGGGTGACGGACCTACCGCAGTGGCACAAAGACTGTCAGGGGAACACGGCACCAGGCAAGGCCTGTGACACCTCCATTAACGTGGAGGTTATAATGACCCCCCTTTATTCCGACTGCAAGAAAACAAGCAGATTTTCCAGCAATCAAGCTGAGGTAAACATGTCTGCGGCCTCACGACATCGGAAGGCAGAAGGCTCACTTAGCTTAGGCATGGACGAAAGAGTGGGCTTCCCTAAGGCCACGTCCTTCTCAACTCCAGCTGTGTCCTCGATACTTGACAGACATGCAGAAAGCCAAAGTGCGAACCGTGGATGGCCAGGGGGGCAGACATGTCCTTGCCAGGGCTGGCAATCGGCTCTCATCATGGCTCGATGACCCATTTCGGACTGCTATGGATCAGGCAATGTTCATGGACGGCGTCTTGCTCCATGAATTAACGCATGCGATTCCAAGACGCCCAACTAAGGATATAGAGCAGGATGCGTCTTATGGCTGGAAGAATTGTGTCAGATTGAGTGGCACTAAAAGCTCAAATAATGCCGAAAGCTACGCCTTCTTTGGACTCGGGTCATACATGATATCAACGAGAGGTGAACGACCGATGCGGGATGGAAAAATCCAAGTCCTCCCAGGTGCACAAGCTGCAAAGCGAGAGGTGCCCTACATTCCCGAGAGCACTCTCCCTATACCTCAAACAAGCAGCTCCATAGCTCCCTCGCAGTCTGTATCTATCAATCGCTCCGCTAGTATTGCTGCTAGCCTCTCTGGTATACCCTCATTCGGTCGTCCCACCACACTGAAAACTTCCACGCGTGGCGCGCACTCGCAGAGCATTCCCATGGGGCAGTCATCAGCCGGCCTATCTCTGTCACAATTGAGCAGCAGTAGCCCTGGCTCGCCAGGCTCTGGTACTAGCTCATCGTCTGTCGGGTCATCGTCGCATGTGATGTCGTCCCCGAGATCCTCTCAAAGGGCCATGTCTTCGTTGTCCAGTTCAAGCACCGGCATCAATATCGGCCCAAGCAGTGGACCTATTACCTCTGCACCTTCAATTTTCATGACATTCGGAGGGGCCTCTACCAGTGGCTCGGTCGCGGCTACGCCCTTCAGTAATACAATGGCGACAGTCACATCGGGTTCGTCTTCACCCGTCGTGACACCCATCGTAGTCGTTGTATCAATGTCTGGCACCACAACCCAAGTCACATACGTCCCTACTTACACGAGCTCTGACGGCATCAAGCCAACGACGGCCTTGATGTGTACGGGTCCGCTCTGCGACACTAGCTCTCGTTGCCTCGTCCCCCTTTTCTGCAGGTCAGAGAGTAGCGATGGCGGGGGCGGACTTGGCGGATCTTTGGGGCTTTGCTGCGAATGGCAGCCCCAAATACCCCGTGGGGGAGGTCCTCCTGTTCCTGGAGGCCCCAGTCCAGAGCCAGATGATGAGAGCGACAACGAGCCTTCTAGCAGTTCTGCGGAAACTTCGTCTACAGAAACAAGCAGTTCGAGCAGTTCGAGCAGATCAAGCACATCAAGCAGCTCTTCTAGTTCCAGTGAATCCTCATCGGAGGAGCAAGTCCCGACTGGTGCGCCAGTAGGTGATAGATTCCTTCAGTGGGACCCTCAGTCTCCGGATTGGTATGACAAACAGCAGTCTATTCTGGCTGAGGCTATGGCCGACACGACAGACCCATATATCACTTGGACGCCGCCCGCAAAACCCTCTGCGAGCATGACATCTCCAACAGCTTCTATTTCTACCCATTCTTTTCAACCAACGTTGACGACCTCATCATCAACAACTTCGTCGGCAAAGGCAAGCTCGTCTCCGAAGACCTCTGCGACATCTGACAACTCTTCTGCATTGCCCACATTCTCAAGCCCCATGGTGACGTCCACGGCCTCATCCTCTTTGCCGCAGACAAACCCGACACCAGCGTCAGCAGCGGTAAGAACATCCACGAAACCATTCACGAGCTCAAGTCCCGCTTCTGCATCTCCGTCAGTTTCAGCGCCCCCGACCACACCACCAGAGCAAGAAGAGCCCTGTCTCTACGACGGCGACACTACCGGTGTTTGTTACTGCCTAACAACCGTGAGTGGGCAAGTGTACCACACAACTGCCCTAGCCGTGGCCAAAGACTGCGCGACCTACACCACGTACCCAGGAAGCATCACGCCGATCACATCGAACCCGTTCCTTACCCCGCCTATCCCTTCACCCTTTACAACGTCCCAAGCGGGCGGTGAGATAGATGTCTATCCCTCGCAAAGCGTAGATATCTTCCAGATCGTCGGCGGATTGCGAGTCACACAGACAGTGGGTGTCGGTCCAGCCAGTACGATAATTCCACCAGCTCCGACAGAAATCAGCGGGAATAACAAGGGCTCGGGGATTTGTCAGAGTACCGGTGATGCGTGTGACAGAGCCTACCATCAGTTTGACGATGATCGGCTCTACACATCATACGCGGCGTACGCGGCCGAGGTGGACACTATGGTCCTCCAGGGTTTGACGTTCGGGAAAGGACGTTGTATCGCTCAGTTCGAGTGTGAGGATTACGGAGCTGGTATGACAGGCAAGCAAATTAAGGATGCGTGAGTTCTCTCTTTCTCTCTTTAATTCTTTCTCCGACTAAGCTTTGCGTGCAGGGTCGAGCATCTCAAAGAAGCGCACGATGCCGGCAAATGTGGAACTACGTATCTCTCGAATATGTGTCATATCACCTTGAACTACTGCACTGATTGTGATGTTCGCAATTAGATGACTGTTCTAGTTGTCTGAGTCTGCTTTAGTTCGTTGAAAAGTGCAGCCGGTGGTCCCCGCTGCTGTACTTCGTACCTGGCGAGGCATCAGGCAGAACTCGCAGCGAGATCTGGGGAATCTGACCGCCATACTTTCGTTGTGATATTTCGTTTGTACGTGCCCGAATAGCTTCCTTTCGGACGAGTAGAGCACACCCGCACAGCAGGCGCTAGGCTGGCTATTTCGGGTATATGAATACTACTACTACTACCACTACTACTATTACTACTACTATTACTTCGTACATGGCACCAAAACAATATATATATTATTCATGAACTTAGGACTCCCAATTTATTGTAGGTGGTTTTATTTCTCTTACTAATAGTTAATACTAGATAGATAAATTTTAATAATTTATCTGTGCGCCTCTCCCTGCCCCTTCCACACACTCACTCGCTCCAGTCGGTCATAGAGCAGCGAGAGCATCGTACTGCTCCTGCGTCACAGGTATCACCGAACCATGTCTCATGAACGTGATATCCGTCGATGAAACTGGAGTAAACGCCCCCGAAACCGGATCAGTAGACTCCCACGCAGCTAAACCAGGGTTACTCCCAACTCGGTCACAAAGGAGATACGCCTTTCCCTCTTCTGCGTTATCCCAGAATGGATACGGTCCCTCGAAGCTGGCACTGTCCTCAACACCGCCACTGGGAGCCGCCCAATCCCCAAAGAGCCCATTCTTACTGACTTCGACGACAGGGCTTGTGGTGTTGCCATGCACATAGAAGCGCACGAAAGTGTTCTCATCTACGGTGAGAAAGGCGAGGTCAATTGTCGTGACGGTCTTCAGGTCGATGTAGGTTTCTGGCTCGCTGAAGGTTTTGAAGTCGCTCGTGTATGCATATCGGAGGATCGTGCTTGTAGTTGGATCTCCAGTATGGTCGGTGTCATCTTCCGCATACTGCATTCCATTAGTGAGTGACACAGTACAGGACACATCCTTGGGGGACTTACGAATTGGGATGCCCAGTGAACAAAATATTGGCCTTCAGCCGTCAGTAAAGCGCATACCCTTCCAAACAGAATGTAGCCACTCACCCTTCGATGGATCCCACACAGCATCAGGGGCCCAGACCATGCCGGCTGTTTCGTCCTCCACAGTCACCAATCTCTCGTTGGTCCATGTCACCAAGTCGGTACTCTCCCAGACAAAGATGCCACGGGAACCAGTTCGCACAGCTTGGCCCCAGTTTGTCTGCACGATCAGAACAACGAATTCTTCTCGGAAGAACATAGGGGTATACTCACAGTGTCAATGTCCAGATCCGTTCCAATGATATAGTACTTTCCTGCATTATCTCCAACACCCTCGATGATGGACGCATCGCGGATCGCCTTTGTGCCCAATGTCGGAGAGACGACGGGCTCTCCGCTGTTGATTGATTTGAATGCTGTTGGGTTGCTGTTGTCGCTCAGTGCGAAATACACGCTCTCATTTTCAGTAGTCCAGTACACCCCGAGGTAACCCACTTTAGTGGAGTCGGCCTTTTTGTGCAGGGAATTGTCCCAGAGCTTTGGCAATGCCAGGGCAGAGGACGACAAAGCCAAGGCGGCAGCAAGAATAGATGAACCTTTCATGGTGACTGAATAGAGATCGGATAGAGCACAGAATACCTCTGAAGTGTGGGAGACGCTCCAATTTATGCTTGCTTCCGTTCTTCATAGTCAAGATACTATGAACCTCTCTAGCAGGGGTCATCAAACATTCCCCATCTTGGCGCAAGACGGATAATTCTTCAGCGGGCTGATTTCTACCGAGATAGCCTACGACATAGAGACCTCAATACTCTGTTCCGTACTAGAATCGCTCAATTTTCCGAGCTTCTTCCACGTGGGTGGCTTTAGGGACGAAACTGACGACGCAAATCTACGCCGAAGAATCGCCGGATCTCCACGATATCAACCGACAGATCTCGATTCCCCGCATTGAAAGTCTCGGAGGACGAGCATTTCCCCGATGAGTGCATCATTGCATTCCCCTTCAGGCAATATTCCAGCGGCTGTTGCAGATCATCCCGCTTATGGTACATATATTTGGCTTGGCCTATGGCGTGTTACATCTCCTCCACATTTTCTTTTGCCTCACCATCTGATGTCACCCCTTCAAATTCACAACCGGTATCTCGGCAAGATGTAGTTTCGCCCCGCCGTACGGAATCAGATCGATATCGAACGGATCCCCGAGACAGCTTCTATCTCCGCTCAGAGGAGGGTTGGGCGCATACCCATCGACGAGATCCCAGTGAATCTCGCAAACCGTCGCTGTGATGGCGGTCGGTGCTTGATCCGTCCACAGTGGATTGGGCACGTTCGTCGTGTTGATTGGGAGCCCCTTGTACCGCAGTGTCGATGGATCGATTGCATAGGCCCATGGTGCCGTTGGCAACAGATCGTGATTCATCACGTTCGCTGGGGCGTCTGGGTAGTTCGAATCGCGGTACGAGGTGAGGTTGTACGGGATAGAAATCGCGTACAGAAGCGCGCCATGATAGATCGATACGGTGTCGTTTGCCCGCGGTTCGACCCGGATGTCCGCACCAAACTGCACGCGGACGAAAGACACATCGCCGTCCAGCGAGATCCGCTGCAGTCCAGTGACAGGGTCAGGTTTGACATTATTGAGCTGGAAGTCGTTGATCCAGAATTTCACCCACCGGGCCCACCGAGGAACACGCACATGAAAGTCGAAGGAATTGTCTGCCCTGATCCAGTATGAAAGCTGTTGTGTGAAAGGATACGCGGTGTCGCAGATAACATCCACCTTCAGGCCAGCTCGCGTCGTTGCATTGACGGAGGTTGGTCCGAGGAGGACGTGGCCAATCCCATTATAGTCCACACGAACATACGATGCGGCGACATATTTCGGATATCCTTGCGGGTGGTTCACTGTACAACAAGGGTAGTTGGGCTCGAGGCCGTACGTCTGGCCGACATCGTTGACCGTGGAGAACGGGGACCGGTCAAGCTGGTGGGAGATGGGCTGGTTCGTCTGCGCGATGTACTGGTGCGCCCACCAGTCTGGCAGGGTCATCACTGGGAGCGCATTGTATGCAGCCAACTCGCACCGATCGGCGAAGTAGTTCTCGCCCAGCGCGTGATAAATGTAGCTAAGCGAGAACATGGTTTCGACCACCGTGCACAGCTCAACTCCCCGGACCGGACTGAGACCAGCCAGTCTCTCGTCGCCGATGACGGAGCCGGACGGGGTGCCGTGATACTGCATCGTCCAGTTGACGGCTCTCCGAGAGGTCTCTGCAAAGGCCTCATCATGCTTAAAGCGTCGGATCACTGCGCCAAATTTCAGACCCTCGGCGATGTTGACGCCATGCCCATAGGGCCAATTGGCATTATTGAAGTCATCGGGTAAAGTGTCTAGATCGGCTTTTGGATAGACTTGATCTGTATACCAGTGCGACCAGTTCAAGGCCTTGTTATGGAACAAGGTCATGCAGTCGAGAAGCGTTTCTGACTGATTGCGTGGGTCGTTTTCATACAGCCATTGCAGTGACATGATCATGTCAGCTGCACGTGCACGCCCCCATTGGTCGTCAAGGTTCTGACCATCGTGCTTGACGTAGCCTTGGTAGTTGTCGGAGAGCATGGAATGGGCCAGGTCGACAAATCGGTGGATTGCATCGAGGATGCGAGTCCGCAAGGGCGTATTAGCCTCTACCTCTGCCAGCTGCGTGAGTCCCAGGAGCATGGGATACCGCGCCCAGAACTCGCGCTCGGAGACATTGGTCTCTGGACCAAGCCAGCCATCGTCCTGTTGGTGAGATAATATGTAATCAGTGGTATTGGCGATTTGGTCTTTGAGACGCTGGTCGTTGAGTAGGTAGGCAAGAGGCACCAATCCATTGTACCAGTAGGGAAGGGCCTCGTGTGCACCGCTGTATTCTTGGTCACCCCCTACCCAGAGATTATCGCGAACGTAACGATAGAAATCATGCTCATGGCCCGGGAGACCGTCGGCCATCAGACGTAATTGGTCGCGTAGCCAGCCATTTGGCTGGACTGCTCCCAGTGGAAGAGGCTCTAGTGCATAGGGGAGTACTAATGATGCTAGTTAGAGCTTATAATGTACATTCCGGGGAGACCAGGGACTGACACGCTTCAGATGTGTCGCGTGTTTCCACAGACGGATGAGCATGGCTCAGGTAGAAAGGATTCCAGGAATCTGCGACTGCGAAAAGCGGAGTCGAGAGTACGGTAGCAAGAACGACGGACTTCATCGGCAGATTGTATGCATGTTATATGGGGGTTAATATGATACAGGACATATTGAATGGGAAAGAAGATATATGACACATGGACATAGAGGTACATCTCGTCGGGCGCGTCGGATGGAATGCGTCTTCATAATAAACACTCCAGTGGAATGCGAGAAGTATGGAATCGTGCGATGCCATCACATCAAGGGATGAAGTCATCCCGAATCAGACGAAGAAAACAAGGTAGACTGGATCCATGGATGCGCGCAACCCCAGATCTCTGGGGTTCGTCCCGAGCCCGTGGATCCAGAGAGCCTCATCCGACACCTCGAGCATTCTTTAGTTTCATCTTCATCATATGTTCATGATAGCAGTAGGTTTTTCGTCCGTGTATCTCACCACGGTGCAGGGGAACTCATAGGCGGTAGAAAACAATCCCAGTGTGCTTAATATCAGCACCCCGCCAAAATTCGGGAGATTCATCGGTCAGCAATATCCCTATCTCCCCAAAACTCTGGTGGCGGACACCAATCCATTGTGGAAGAATAAGACGGCGGTCAAATATGACTACAGCCGTGGAGGGGTGCCTCCGACATACGATGTGGCAGATTGGTCTCCTGTCTACGATGCCCTGGCCCATGGTATCGTAGCCGTTGAGCGATATGCGATCGCCGCGTCAGGCGCAAGCTCACCCTCGACATGGTGGCCGCCGATGACGGTCCATCCCACTAATCAGTGGTTCCAGGGATGACCGCCGGCGCTCGCGCATGCCTTTTTCGGAGACCGATCCTGGCTGACACTCGATACTAGCCAATCTGGACATAGTGACCATCCTCCCAATCCGCCAATTCCCTGGTGGAATTGTCGTCGGGGGTGGGAAACGGTTGAGCTAATGTATGCGGCGAGATCGAAGAGCGGCGGTCGTGTGCGACCCGTGATTGATAATGAACCGCATTATGAGAACCGGTATAATAATGGGAAGAGCGACTATGATGCGTGGAATGCTAGTGCCGTGCGGATTGGTAGTTGGCGAGCCGTCTGTTTTTCCTGAATTCGTCTGGGCTGTAAACATGATGAGCCGGTATGACAGTGTAGGTCTTTTCGGGTGCGGCGGGAATCACGTATGGAACCAATGCTGTGATGCAATTTTCCATTCCGGAGCTCTTCGTTCCCGATGGTAGCAGACCGAGTGATGACGGGGGAAAGGACCTGGAGTTGTCTGGCTCCAGCCAGATGCAATGGATCCAGAAGGCTATGATGGATCGAGGGACAAAGGGCTTCTTGCAACGAGTTCCCACACCGGAGATCATCGTCACGGACGCAGGGATCGACGACACTCGGGGGATAGCCTTGAGAGACCGCGATGACCGGTGGATCATGGTGTATAGTCCGACTGGGAGGCCTTTTGCGATTGACATTAGTCGACTCGCCTCTTGTCGGTTGCAGGGGCATTGGTACGATCCGTTGACGGGAGAGGAGCATGTCGTGGGGTATGGCTTGTGTGGGATAAAAGACAGGGTCCAGCGATTTCAGCCTCCAACTGAAGACGACTGGGTGCTGATCCTGGAGGAGAAGTGAAATGATAGAAAGTAGGCAGGTCGATATAGATCGATGTCCGAAAGAGGAAATATATCATCACACTCCCAATCTCGTTGTTCGTACTGTCAACACGAACCAATTATTACGAAAGAAAGACAACGAGTCTGCTGAGAGTAGAATAATAAGATGCTAAATATATTATACATGCAATAAATGCCATCAGCGTCAAGGGTCTACCTGGTGGATGGATGTTTCCCTCGATAAAGAATCCCCACGAGTCCCCCCCACACGAGACCCGCAGAGCCTCTTTTTCCCTCTTCGGACTTGGGCCCTCTCACTTCCTCTTCCTCTCCCTCTTCCTCTTCTCTCTCCCTCCAACGTCAACTTCAACTTCTCCTTCTTCCTCCTCATTCCTCTTCCTCTTCTCCCCTCCCTCTCTCTCCATACTCTCGTCTATTTAAACACCACACCCTCTTTCGTTACTCCCCTCCTCCTCTTGCGACTCTCGTCGCTTTCTCTCACCATGGCCTACCAGAATGGCCAACAACCGCCTTACGACTATCCCTATGATTACAACAACCCTCCTCTCCGTCGAATGCCAAGCTATAACCTCGGCGACGATGCTGCTCTCTTTGCCCGGACTACAGCCGAGTCCGTCCCTCCCTCCACAACAGCGACGACCACGACGACAACAACCACAACGGCTGACCCTCGATATGCACACCTGTCCATGCCCTCACCCTCCTCGGGCTCACCTCAGAGCTCGCGCGACTGGACCTTCTCTCAATCCAGCTATCAATATAACTATACCTCCGCCGCCTCCACCTATCGACCGCAGCAATATGTCTCTCCCACCACCCCGTCGCAGCCGTCATTTGGCTATAATCCCTTGGCATATTCGACGCTGAACACCGCTCAACATCAGCCCTATAACCCTGCAGCGTACCAACCGACCAGTGTAACTTCTCCCGTCTCTTCATATGCGGTACCTCATCCCTCGTTACCTCCGCCGCCCCCACCGTTACCCCCTCGAGGGCCTGATCACCCCTACGGCGCGCGTCAATCGGTCGCCTACGGTCCCTCCTCCTACGCCCCCATGTCCCCGACAGCCACCTATCCTTCCCCCACAATGCACCATCGTGTGTCGACTTCTACGTCGGTCCCATACCCATCGAGCGCATCATATGCGCCCGCGTTGTCGTCAGAAGCGATGCTCGATCAGCCTCCGGCACCCCCCGCACATGCCTCCCTCGCCGAGGACCCTTATGCCAAGCACCAGTCCCCCGTGCCCACGCCCCCCATGCATCAATCTCACCCACAGTGGTCGCCGCGAAGAACGGATACGCTCACTCGACACCCTCAGTCTCGTCCCCTTCCTGGGCCCCCAGTCCACGCCGAGGACAATGATGGCGTCGCCACTTCCGCCAATGGTGCCATCGCGGGGTTCCCGACCTCAGAACCTCTGGGATACGAGGATCTCATCAAGGAGGTTGATGCGGCCGTCATGGACACCCGGCTCTCCGGGGCCTCTCTCCAGAGTCATCTCCACCCCTTACATGTCGACACCGCGGAACCAACCCCCGAGGGCCCCGATACCGGTGCTTCCATGCGCCTGTCGCCGGATGAACGACATACCCACACCAATGGCAGTATTGCGACGGGGACCGGCCAGTACGTGAACTACGATGCCTACAGTGATGACAGCGACGCCGAAGCCGCGGCCGGCCTGGCCATGTTGCAGATGGCTGATGAAGAGGACCGGGCCCAGGCCGAACGGCTGCAGGAGCGCTCCCGTCGGGACACCAACGCCTCTCTCAATGCCTATGGTTCCTACGCATCTGCCCACACCCCCTCGCCACACCACGAGAACCGTACCGAGGAGGCCACCGCCTACGGTGCGAATTATCGCCCGCGGTACTCGTCCTACGATGATACAGAATACGATGACCGCACCGGGTCCGACCAAGGACGACTCGCCCCGACATCCGGTTCAATGAGGAGCTCCAATGTGTCCGCCGACGACCGCGGAGACTACTCCGACGACTACGACTACCCCCCATTCTCCACAGATCCAGGCTACCCGTTCCAGGAGTTTACGCCCCATGCGCGGGTGGATGCAGGGGGCACTGGGGGTCTGGCCGAGCCCGGTGCCTATGCACGTCGCATGAGTTTCGACTACGGTGAGGAGGAGGCCGAGGAATCCCCTTCCCATGACCATTCTTCCTCACCCCAATCGGACAGTGAAGGTTTCGAGGACGGAGCAGAACCCGGGGATCTCTTCTTCCATCCTGGCATGCGTCCCTTACCGCCCGCCCCAGTGGAACCGGCCAATGCGAACCTTATTTCTCATCTGATGCCGGCGGGGACCTACCGACCCCAGGATCAGGCGGACTGGCAAAGTCCCACCCAGTATACACCCTCCTACTTCTCCGTTGCTGCTGACTCGTCCTCGCCGACCGTGTCCAGCCCCTCCCAAGTGCCACGGTCGACGTCGTTGTCGAGTCATCCCATTGGACCTCGTGCTGACCCCCCCATCAGGTCCAAGACCGACGCGGATCGGGCCAAGTACAAACAGCAACAGCAGGAGCTGCTGCGCCAGCAGGAATATGGCTCCTCCGTCGCTGAGACGTCCCCCCAGGCGGACATGACCCTCGACCTACCTACTATCCCTGCCGGCCGTCGCAAGAAGTTCAATCCGGCTAAGCTCTCCTCGGAGCAATTCCGTCGCTGTGTAGAACCCTGGGCCCTGAGCGCCATTCTGGCCTGGATCCGCGAGCTGAGCGAGGAGGAGACCGACCTCAAAGAGCACGCTGTCGTCGACGCCATCGTCGCCTTGTTCACCCACAAAGTACCGACCATGAATATTGCCGACGCCGAGACTCTCGCCGCGCGCGTCGTCGGGAACATGATGGAGGAAGGGGCCCTGGTCCAGGATGAGGAATGGGTCAAGTTTGGGTCAGGGAAACTGTCCGGGGTACTGTTCCAGATCACCGGCACGGGGTGCTACTCGTCGCGTCTGCATGAGCAGGAAAGCGAAGTGTTTGGTCGTTGCTACTCCCACCACTGCATGCGCACTCTCAAGAAGGTGAACCTGAAGGCCCAGATGATGGAACCGCAGAAGAAGGCAGAGGACTGGTTGACCTTCTACAAGGTGCCCAAGGATCTCTTAGAGTCGCATCCCAAGAAGGAGATCGACCGTCAGAACAACCTACACGAAATCGTCACCACCGAAGATACGTTCATCTCGCAGCTGGATGTCCTCCGGGAGCTTTACCGAGATCGATTGGCGGCCATGCAGCCGTCAATCATCAATCCGAAGCGGTTGAACAAATTCCTCCACGATGTGTTCGGGAAGGTCGATTCCGTGAAGAAGGTGAACGAGGACCATCTCCTCGCCCAGCTCAAATATCGACAGAAGGAGCAGGGCCCCTTTATCGGTGGCTTCAGTGACATCTTCCGCGAGTGGATCCGGAAAGCTAAGACCGTATACATCGACTATGCCGCGACTTTCCCCTACGCCAACTATCTTGTCCGCAAGGAATCCGAGCGAAACATCCATTTCCGGCAGTTTCTCAACAGCGTGCGCGAGCACAAGCAGTCAAAACGTCTTAGCTGGGACACCTATCTGAAATCCCCCATCACCAGAATCCAGCGTTACACCCTCCTTCTGTCCACTGTCCATAAAAATATGGTCAAGGACAATGAAGAGAAGGCAAACCTGGCACAGGCGATCGAAGAGATCAAGTTGGTCGCGCTAGAGTGTGACAACAAGGTCGGGGAGATGAGCAAAAAGGTTGATCTCGTGGAGTTGTCTTCCAAGCTTCAACTCCGCCCCGAAATGAAGAAAGCAGTCGAACTGAACTTGGAGCACCTGGGACGCGAGATCATTTACCGTGGAGACCTCCAGAGACCCGGAACCCGTACTCGATTTCTGGTCGACACCCATGCGATCCTCTTCGATCATTATCTGGTTCTGGCGAAAACTTTCACTGCCCGGGATCCGTCCCGGACTGTGAAGTATGAAGGTTATGATGTGTCAAAGCTCCCCATACCCATGGATCTTCTAGTGCTGGAGAGTACCAACGATGATCCCGTGGTCAAGTCGTCCGTTCGTGGTGTTGTAACCACGGCCCCTCAGCCACAGGCAGCTGCGCGCGGCGGAGCGCCCTTGAATAATGCCAACGGTGGTAATCTTGCCAACAACGGCAATCTCACGGGCAAGACCTTGGTCCCGACTACCGTCCTGGATTCCAGCAATGATAAAGTCTTATACCCTTTCAAGATCAAACACCTCGGTACGGATGACACTTACACACTGTATGCATTCTCGGTTCAAAGCCGGAGGGATTGGTGTGAAAAGATCATCGAAGCAAAAACAAAACACGCGAACGCTCTCTTCGCTCAGAACGCTGAACCATTCAGGCTGCGCGTGCTCGCAGACACCGCCTTTGCGAACTCGGAGCACTCGCCGTCCAAGAGCGTCATCATCAAGGGCACGCCCCTTGACCGTGCGATAAAAGAAGTGGAACAGAGATTTCCCGTCGTCAAATCCCGCCCACTCCCCATCTGTCGCAGTGATGTTCATTGTGCCACTGTTTTCCAGCAGCCTGCGGGCAGGCTGATGTGTGCGATCGGCACCGACAATGGAGTCTACATCTCCGAGTACAACAATCCCCGTGGTTGGGCCAGGGTATGTTTGCATATTCATCCTTTCTCACTTTGGTATTTGGCGGCCCAGTGATTCTAACAATATTGTAGAGCATCACCATTGCACGAGTAACGCAAATTGCTGTCCTTGAAGAGTTCAACCTGTTCATACTCATTGCCGACAAGTCACTTATTGCTTACCATTTGGATGTTGTCTGTCCTGTAAGTGGTGTGACGTCGCCGACATCGAACGACTCTGCGCGCCGGGCGCCGCAGAAGTTGTCGGGGGCTCGAGAGGTAGGCTTCTTTGCTGCTGGACAGATGAAAGACCGCACCCTGGTGATGTACAAAAAGCGGGATGGTCTGTCGTCGACGTTCAAGGTGCGCCTCAACTCCCCTTCCCATCTCTGTTCTCCTCTGGTTGCTGACATTAGTGTAGGTGCTGGAACCCGTTCTGCAGAAATCGGCAACAAGTAGAAGTAAATTTTTCTCGCGACGATCGCAGACCGAGTTCTTCCGCGAATATGACGAGTTCTACATTCCCGCCGAGAGCTACGGAATCAACATGTTCCACTCGTCCCTGGCAATCTCCACACAGCGCGGTATTGAAATTCTCACCCTCGACAAGAAGCAGTCGTGGTCGGTGCCGGATTTCCGTTCAGAGACGGCCCCCGAGGCACAAGCCCGACTGAGCAGCATCTCCAACCGCATCAGCGCTCTCAAACCCTTGGGCATGTTCCGTCTGAGTGACAGCGAATTCCTGGTCGTCTACACCGAATGTGCCGTGTATGTGAACAAGCATGGCGATGTGTCCCGCAGCGTGGTCATGGAGTTTGTGGGTCATGCGCACACCGCCTGTCTGTACGGACGGTTCCTCATTCTTTTCAACGAGGACTTTGTGGAGGTGCGCAACGCGATGAACGGTCGTCTCCGACAGGTCATTCCGGGTCATAACGTGAAGTGCCTCGACGATGGAAGCGGCATGCCTGGATCTGGGGCGAACAGCGTGCCTACGTCTGCTGGTGGCGCCGTGAACCTGTCCAGCGGTCTTTCCAATGGAGCTGCCCTCGCCAATACAGGCCATACCGTCAAGCTCTCCATGCAGCATCCCCAGTACGAGCGGAGTCAGATCATTCTTGAACTCATTGAGAATGAGGGACAGAAGGACTGAGTGTTGTTGCCACCCAGGGTTCGGTGTATTCAGAACCAACCCTCTGGATCGGATTTGATGCTATAAGCTGGGGTGAGTTATGTGATATGATCATCTAATTGCGTTAGCATGTTACAGATGCTATTGATTGATTTGATTTTGAAGTTTGTTTGTTTCCTTTTTGTCATTTGTCATGCCATTTATACCCCTTTGGAGTTTTATTTGATGATCCGCATTCATGCCTATAGATCCCATGTGATGGACACGATCGGTGCATGTTGGAGGTCTTTTGTACATAAGCAGACTTAACGCACGGTGCAATGCTGTATCTCTCTATTGATGAACTGGTTATATATGGAGTATGACATGCCAGGTCAAACCACCAGAACAAGAATCGACCAAAACGCCAAAGGGGTCTCATCGTACTATTCAAGCTAGAGCTGAATAAAGGGGAAAAAAAACAAAAATAGTACAAAGCCATGCAGTGTTCCTTCAAACGAAAAAGGGGACGAGAACACAGATCAGACAGCACGGAATAATATAACAGAATATGGTTGCTGTATGAGATATGCACAGGCCGAGTCTGCCCTGTACATCTCACGAGTCGAATTCGACCACCTTGCTGACGACGCTATCTTCCTGTTCGTGCTTGCTGGATTCCTGACCAACGGAGGAATGACTTTCGGACGCGCCAGTCGGGTGTCCATCCTTCCCATCAAGGATGGACGCGTCGTCTTTACCGCGCATGCTGACGACTTCAGCACCCTCCAAGAGATCACGATCGGCGTCACGGACGCTTCTGCGTTCTGGATCTGCGCCATATGCGCCAGCGCCCCAGCTGGAGAGACCACCCACAATCGCGGGAGTGGCAGGACCACCGGCGTGGGGATCATAGTCCTCGTCTTCGTCCTCTTCGTCATCATCGCGACTGAGGGCGTTGCGCTCCAGTTCACGCTGGGCTTCGTCCATCCGCTTCTTGACCTCAGCGGCCATGCGGATACCATCGGTGACGATGTTGTCGAGGACACCACGAAGACCCTTACCTGGGGGAACGATACCGCCTGAAGCTCCGGCGGGTGACACGCCAGACATCGAGCCCATCTGGGGCTTGGGGACATTGATGTTGGAGAAGGTGGTGAGGTTCGAAGACAGCGACGAGACCATCGAGGCAGCGTGGGAGAAATCGGATAGGTGGAAGGACTGGGGGAAGAAGCTATCGAAGAACTGTTCCAGTAACTCGTCCGCCAGGATGACCATGCGGAAGGTAGGGAGCGTGATATGAAGAGGGTTATTGGGATCAAGGGCGGGGTTCGCAGATTCGGAAACACTTCGATGATGGTCAGTGTGAGAGTCAGTGTTGGTGTGCGGCTCATCGGAGGACTTCGAGTCGGCTTTAGATGCTTCGGGCTTGCTGTCTTCGTCGCCGACATCAATCAAATCCTCGTCCTCGTCACCAATGGTGAAGGATCCCAACTTGTCGGCTGCTTCACTGGTGTCCTTTTCGGCGGTGTGGGATTCGGGATGACTAGGATCAGCGTACTCAAAACATCTGCGGATGAATGAGCTGACACTGCCTAGGAACCTCTCGTCTGTGCTCAGTTTGTCCTGGCCCATCTGTCCCGGCGCAGTCCCACTGAAGTCTTCGGTGGACTGAGTGGGCGTAATTGTGCCTTCGAAACCGCGACGAGAGAGGAACAATAGAGCCTCGGACATCCTCAAGATCCCCTCTCGATCTACTTTCCCGGTTCCGCTGTCATCGTACAAGTCGAAGAAGTACTGAATATTATTCATGATATCACGGGGTCCTTTGAGGCGAGCGAGACCATTGACGACATTTTGCAAGCTCAGTCCTTCCGCCGGGTCAGTAGCCCATTTGCGGAACAGGCGCTGCATGAACTCGTGGTCTGCCGGCTCGGGTCTGCTCGGGGAGGACTTGCCATATCCCCTCCAGCTATTAGAATCCGCGGATTCTTTCCTGGAGGGGCTGGGAGAGTCACCAATAGCCCATTTGGCCGTTGCAGCAAGGAAATCGCGGAAAGCATCGTAGTCCATATGCGTCGGGCTTGGTCCGAGTCCAACACGACCGACTTCGCGATCCGCGGGGGGACCAAGGACCGACGCGCGCTCCATCCTCTTCTTCTCGCGGCGCTTCATTTCTGCCTCCAAAAGTTTCTGCTTTTGTTGGTGTTCATAGAGGATCTCATAGAAGCGGTCGTAAATGATGCCTAGATCATCCATACTCAGCTTCTTGCTATCTGGACCCAGGTTTCTGATGGAGGTCCGTTTGGCGAAGCTCTCGATATTCTCCAAAACGGCATCCTTGTGTTTAGCACGCTGATCGACAATGGTCTGATGGGTGATACCAGCAAACTCCTTGAAAGCTACCACCATCAGCTCTTGAAAGCGGGTGATTGCTCTCAATTTGGGGTTTTCGGATCTGGGGTGGGCAGACTCGTCGAGGCGGGAGAAGTAGGACTTCAGGATGGAGATGAAGGAGCCGTCATCTTGGATATCTAACAACTCTTCGCCGTTGATGCGGAGGATTGCCAGGCCGACCTGGAAAAGAACCTTGGGTCCCTCCAAGAAAAAGACGTCCAAAACTCTGAATGCAAACACGAGGGGCATCGAGTTGATATACAGGGAGAGGAACCACGGGAGCGACACCACAGACAGTTGGACATCAGACTTGGTGAGGTGCTCCCAGAGTATCGGCATCGTCTTCTCAACTAAGGATTCAAAGACTTTCTGATCGAGCAACGTCCCGTACATGGTTGTCGAATAGTACCCAGGGAGAAGGCGGTCACAGAGAACAGATAGGAGGAAGAAGGCTTGGGGTTCAGACATGTAACTAGAATATGATAGTCAGTACTTGCTTGGACTCATGAATGGGGGCCGAACATGCATCAACAGTGCGGCAACAACAATATTCATAGCCTGACAGTACCCAATCTCCGCATTGGTCCAGCTGTAGGCCGTGAGGACCCTTCGTAACCGTCCAATTCCCTCTTCGCTTTGGAAACCCGCATATTCCGGCAAACTTCTGTTTAGATCCTTCTCGATCTCATCTATCGCCAGCGATTCCTGGCCGGAAAACTTGGACAGGGTTTCGGTATAGAGGTTTGGGGATCGAAGGCGCAGATACAATGATCCAGAGGAAATTTCCCAGATCTCCCCACGAAGGCGATTCGGGAGACCGACTCGGATTAGTTTATGGAAGGTTGGTTGGCGGATGAGGGTGGCATTGCGGCCATTTTCTACAAGAACGGAAATTTAATACGTGACCAAGGGGGCGATTAAAGGTGAAATCAACCGGAATCCATACCTCTGAAGTATTCTCCCCACAGCCGCATTTTACTGCGATCCCGTAATTTGCGGGCATCGCCGGGATAGCGAAAGATCATGCCCAAACCAGCATCCGGGGGTTGACGAACCTCCGCGTTGTCCGCATTCTGGCCTTTGGACTTGGCGCCAGAAAGTAAGTATTCTGAGTAGCAGTCATTGACAACGACGCGCAGATTCTCGATTTCCTTCATGCCTTCCCGCAGACCTTTCTTCAGACCATCACAGAACCGTTCGCAGGCCTGCCTGCTTCCAACCAGCTGGATGGTAAATCGCTGCGGGGCAAAGCTCCCGGCTTGTTGCTTTCCCAGAGCGCCATTCCAGGTCGTCAATGCGAGTGAGAAGACATGGCTGAGACTGTTCAGCCGCTCGACGCGTCGAATCGAACACAACGGGATGGTGAAGCCGTTGCCCGATGGACCGGTTCCATTAGTTTGACCAGCCCAGTGGGTTGAGGCTCCATGGGTGGACGACGGAACGAAACTGGTAGGTTGTGTCGAGAAACAGAGAAAGCGCTCGCTCAGATGGAGTCGACCGGCATACCGGTTCCCGGCGCGATCGAGGTTCCGCGGCTGGTCGTTGTGAGCGGTTGAGGTGGAGGTGTGAGGGATAGGAAGAATCAATTCAGCGGTGATCTCTTGCAGTGGGTTCTGAGAATCGGGGAGGCGGAATTGCTGGCGAAATAAGGAGGCCTTGGACGGGTTCCGATCGGAGGAGCTCAGGGCCGGGAGGTTGAAGTTGGCCGGGTCGATGAAGGACTGAGCTTTCTGCACGAGGGATGACCACTGCATCATGGTGCCGGTGGGATAGGAGGAGGATCTTCAGGTGAAGTAGCTGGACGAAGAAAGAGTCGATCCCACCGGTCCTCGTGGTGACGATAAGGACTGATGTGACAGGTAGGTAGGAAGTACCTAGTATGTAGGCACCAGCTATCTAGGGAAGCTCCCGGCGGGAAGGAAGACAGAACCAAGGGATTTGCAGATTCAAAACACTCAAATCATTGTAGAATAGAAGCAAACGACAGCATCCTTAGCGGAAGCTGTGGGAAATGTAAGGCGACTTGACGAAGTGATCAATGATCGGAGGTCTGTACGAGGGAGAGGTAATCCGCATGCATGAAAGGAAGAGAGGGGGAGGCTCTATTGGGAGGTGCCGCTTAGTCACGTCACGTGAGTCACCATCGACAATCACAATACAATACATGAGGTGCTACGGATTGTATATTCGTTAAGAAACTCCATTTGAATGAAACCGCGAAAAGTACACAAAGAAGAATACGAGAATAACACAACAGTATGGAAACCAGCTCCACTCATGCATTCCTGATTCAATCAATCTCCCAGTCCTAGCGAATCTGGTCCACCGATGGATCGAGATGTATCCATAGCTCCCTTAAGACCTGCATACTTCCTCGAAGAAGACTTCGCTAGTTCTTATCTGCAGGGAGCTCCCCGATGTGGGTATCGTCATCATTGTACGCAGGGGGGAGATCGTCCGCATCGTCCGTGATCAAAGCCTCCTTCTCCGACTCTTCGCCCCGCTCGACCGACTCCTGGCGGCCAGACCGACGGTAGCGTTGCCAGAGATAGACCAGCGTCTGACCAACCAGCATTCCTAGGGCGCTAGCAGTCAAACCCGCGGACACCCCCAAAATGGCCGGAACGACAATGAAGCGAACCATGCGGGCGAAGGTGTGTCTCCACTTCGCGTGGTGGAAATGGTGCATGTTGTGGTGGTGATGAGGACGGCCAGAGCCATATGCCATGCGGTCCATGTCTTCAGGTGACATCCGGTCCGGGGCGAAGCCGTTCGGGCGAGGGGGGTGGTGCGGACGGCCACCGCACCCCGACGGCTTGGGGCCCAGCCCGAGCATGCGTGCTTTGGCGGCGGCGAACAAGGCGCGCATACGGTTGAACAACAATCTCCGCAGGCAGCGAGGCTTTCCACGACACTGCTTCCATGAGATGCGATCCGGGGTGGTCTCCTCGATGTCGGTCTTGGCCATGTAGAGGTTGCCCTTCATGTCGTGGATGAGGCTGATGGCAACAGTGTCAAGGGGAACGGGGTGGCCATCGAGATCGAGGACAGTAAATCGGACCTCGACTATATCCAAGGGCTCTTCCGGCGGGGATGGCAGGGGGGTCATTTCGATGGCATATCCCAATGGAATGGGCTCGGACTCTTCGCCATCGGACAGGCGACGCTGGACCGCGGTGATGAGAGTGGGAGGGGGCGGGGGAAAGATCTGAAGGCCATTTGCCAGCAGGAAGCCGTTGTCGATTGAGAAGTTCAACGACTGTCGGTGTTGTTAGCCAAACCACCTTCGTAGGGCTGAAACTCTTTCTGAGGACGGGGAACTATACCAAAGACGTCTGATAACCGTCGGTCCAGTGGACCTTTCCATGGCGACCGACTTCGCGGAAGGGGCACTCTGAACAGAGAAGGTCGATGTTCTGCCGCTGGGAAACGTGGGCGTCGAAGGGATGCAGGTCGGAGAAGGTGCCTTCATCAGGCGTGGCGATAGCATCTACCTCCATCTCCGGGACGACCAAGAAGGCCTTGGCGCCCAGAGCGACCACGCTCCCCAGAAGAAACGAGCGAAGGTTCATGATGAACGATGGGGAGGGGCTAAGGGCGAGTGGGTTCAGTAAGGGACCATACACAAAGGTCGGTAATATCTGCTGCTGATGAAGAAGAGATGGAAAGGGATGTGAAGCCCAGAGGCGAGATGGCGTTGAGATGATGAAGAATCATCATGGGGGGTGCGGGAAGGGAGAATGAAAGAGAATCTCCCGCAGCTGCCTGGTCCAGACTGCGTGGTTTCCGCCCGCTGATTGGTCCCCGGAGTCCGCGGATGATGAAAGAGCGGTCGCATTTTCCCACATACGGCTTAGCGGCTCCTCATTTAGGGATAGAACGTCATGTGATACTGGGGCTTATTTATAGATCGGCCACTAACCATTTCAGGTAATATGATGCCGGAAGACTGATATCGACCAATAACTACAATACTGTATAGCACATCCATCTCTACTGAATATCGGCATGTCCACTGTCTCCTCTATGCTCTGGATCGGCCCATCGGTGATACCCGCGAATCGACCTACCCGTTGGTCTTGAATCTACAAATGGTCAGGATGGACTGGACCTGTGGACTAAGGAGTCCGCTCAGACATGGACAGATTTTGGTGGACTTTACGAAGAGAAGTCACCAGATCACCCTACCGTAGATATCATCATTGTCGTGCTGTAAATATACAATGAGCTTCTGAGCATGCGGAACTAAAAAGATGGAACCCCACAAACATGTGGAGAAAACGTTTATACAACATGAATATCCCACTTATCTACTCTGTATACAGCACCGTACCTATCCGTGCGCCACTCTATCCAACAGGGACAAGTATACCATCTGATAATCAACAACCTCTGAAAGTCGAAACTCGGAGACGTGGTCGTCACGAAGTTTATGCAGAACGCCATGGGGTACCTGGTTTGCATCCGTCCATCCGGCGTCCGGTGGGTCCTGTCCACCGGAGGAGCACATATATATCACAACAAGCCCAATAACCAAAATAATCCAACAGTCGATCCCCATGTTCGATCGGAGAGGGGGAACCCTCTCTGGTGGAATGAAAGATCCAGGGACGTACTTTTCGGGCCCTGGGGTAGCCGTCACTGTCTGCGATGTCCATGGACCTGATGGTTGTCCCCTCGGGATAGGCCGCCCGTCCACCCGGGTCGAAAGAGCCTCACGGATTGGACTAATTCTATCCTGGACAGGAGACTCGACTTTCGGATATGGCGGGAGATCCAGAACTGTTGGTCGCTTTTTCTCTTGTACTTGTGGTGGATTCGGCTTAGACCGCCATGTCCATCCATGCCATTGTGGTATATGCCAGTGTGGTAGATATACGGGGCCATTGGAGAACAGGGCAAATGATCTAGACGACCAGGTTCTTGGTGGCCGAGGAATCACTGGGTCGGGAGGATCATCCTTGTCCTTAGCATGGACGTCGTCTGGTACAAAGACTCCGTCAGTTTGCACACCAATTGACCTGGGAGTTTGCGATAGTGCTGGTGCAGGTGGCGAGGAAGCCTTGTCAATGAGTGCCACCGCATTGTCTATTATCTTCAATGAGGCCATATGGCGCACGAGAGTTTCGTCAAGCATGGAAAATTGCGAACACCAACATTCGTCACTGGTAGTTTGTCCTCCGTCCTGCTTGTCACCAAGCATACGGTCACGTTGGCGTTTTGACAGCGGCACATCGTCTTCATTATCAGAGTCAATATTAAGTGTCGGGCTCTCTCGGAAAGCTGTCCATGCCTTGGAAGGTGGTGATCGCCGGATCAGAGGCCCCGTAATTGCAGTGTCGCTGCCTGCGCTAACCATCTCTTGGTCGGGCCTAGTATCTATGCCCACATCCATTTCCTCAAGGTATGATTGCTCGGCTTCTGTATCAATAGTCATGATAGTCGGGGTGGTATCTTGTCTAGTGAGGTAATGCATGCAAGCATTTCTGTTGTATATAGAATAGTCCATATCGGGTTCGTGCGTATAGGCCGTCACATCGGGCGAGGCATTTCGGCGGATATCAACGCTCATCTCCTCATGCGTGTAGCCAACTACCAGTGCACTGGTCTGGTTCGAACCAGACACTGGCTGCGAAGGCAATTGTTTGTAATCGTAATAAGTCGCTTCGACGGCACTTCCTAATTCCCAGCTCTTAGTGATAACCTGCTTCAAAAACTCGTTCTCAGCCACCAGCATCGACAGCAGCTCCTCGATTGTATGTTTCCATTGCTCTTGTATGTGGTCTTGAACAGCCGATGACAGCGTGGTCACCTGAGTCGCAGTAGTCGCGTCTTGTAGCGCTTCGGAAAGGAAGTTAATCTCCTGTTCTTTGTCATCAAGTTCGACTCGCAGCTCCCTCACCTGTTTTGTCGCCTGTTCCAAGGCTTGGTGGAGTTGACGTTGTACTGGGGAAGCATCTTCAACGGTGAGACGAGACTCGTGCGCCTCGACGCGCTCCTCGGCCCTGCGCAGAGCGGCCTTGGTGTTTTGTAATAATTCTTCCTGGGCTCGGATCTTGTCCTCATGGCTTGAGGTCCACTCCCACATGTCTTCCAGCTTAGCACGAAGCGTCTTATTCTCATGGTGGAGCTGGACGACCACCCTCTCCGTCTCATTCAGCTGGTCGGTGCGTTCCCCGAGGGCCTTCTGGAACCAGTTGCATCGGTTAGTGAACTTGGCTCGCTCCTCCGCGATAACGGCGTTTACCTCTAAGTCGAGGTACACCCGAGCTGCTTGCGTCGCACGGGCTGGTTTATTTCCTTCTGCTTCGCTCTCATCGTCTGATAACAGAGGCTGTGCAACTGGTTCGTCCTGTGCTCGCTCCTCGGCGATGAGGGGGTTTACCTCTAACTCGAGGTACACATCTTGGGGTGCTTGCGCCGCAGCGGCTGAGTCCTTTTCTTCTGTTTCGCTCTCATAGTCTGAGAACAGGGACTGCGCAACAGGTTCGACCCGTGCTTGTTCCTCTGCGATAAGGTCGTTGACCTCTGCCCCAATATCCAACTGGAGAGGCGTTTCAAGGGTAGGCATAGTGAAGGTTTGTTAGAATGAATGGGAGCGTATTGGTAGAGTTTGATCAACGTGAATACCAAGTGAAGTGGAAGAAGCAGTGAGACAGCAATATATACCTGGGGAGAACCCATTGTTTGACGAGTTTCTTTGTTCAAGCTGGATATTTCCGTAGCAAATCGAGGAAAATATTCCTGGCGTATTCCACTCACTGTAAACCCACCAGACGATAGCCGAACAAAGACATTATGCAGGCTGTGGAATTGTTTCTCTGTCCGCCCCCAAAGTAGCTGAACAGAAATACCACAATGCTTTGTTTATACTTTGTTTCCAGTAATTCGATCGATTTTGAACAATGGACCAAAAAGAGGGAATTCTTGACCTTGCACACCTATCTATACACATATGAAACTAAATGCAATTGTTCAAAGTTTGGACTGCTTCTGTCCCTTGACATGCTGGACAGCTTCTCCCGAAAGAAGAAAGTCCGGGTATCCCATTTCCCCTGCTGCGGCGCCGCCCGCAGACATACGCCAGCTCGCTCCATCCACTAACGGTTGTTAGTAACGAGCACCATGAATTACAGGGGGAGGGACAACTTACCGACGAGAGTCTGACCAGTGACATAACTTCCGGTATTGGAAAAGAGGTACACGGTGGCATCGGCAATATCGCGGACTGACCCGATGCGACCCAGTGGCTGGGACTTGATGTAAGCCTCCTTCACGGGGGCAGGGAGAAGACGATCGAGGCCTTCCGTCGACGCAATGGGTCCAGGAGCGATGATGTTCGACGTCACGCCCAGAGGGCCGAATTCAATGGCAACGCTGTGCGAGAGCGCATCCACGCCGGCTTTGGCCACCGATACGTGGGTCTGGAAGGGGGCGCCGCGGTAGTGTAGGGTAGCACTGACGAAGATGATACGTCCGCCGGTGCCGAGCGGAGAGGGCTTCACTGTATGCGGGTTAGGATTGTGATCAACCAACAGACTTGGGTACGAGAAGAGGAAACTTACAGGACTCGGAGTCCACACGGTGCTTCTTGGCAGATTCGGTAAGATGAGGGATAGTGGCCTTCAGGGTGTTGTAGGAACCCAGGACATCAATATCCATGACGGACTTGAATGCGTTGACAGAGAGCTGGTTAATAGAGGCCAGGAAGTTTCCAGCCGCTCCCGCACTGCAGAAGGTTAGCTACAAGCTCCCCCAAAGGGAATTCGTATGGACACACATGACAAAATCAATCCCGCCCAGCTCGCTGACACAGCGATCCACGGCGGCCTTCAGACTCTCGAACTTGCGCACATCCACAGCGCCAATTCCGATCACCTTGGCTCCGGGGCGCGCGGTGGCGATGTCTTTCGCCGCCAACTCGGTCTTTTCGACATTTCTGCCGACAATGCAGGCATTTGCGCCTAGGTGGACGAGGGCGCGGACCTGAGCACTGCAGATAGTTCCAGCACCACCGGTGCAAAAGACCACCTTGTTGGCTGCGGGGGACTGTTAGCTCGGTCGGTGAGTGACGGAGTATTCGACATACTGAAGAGGCCCTCCTTCCAGGAGTCGCTGAGATATTCGTCGCGAGAGAGAGGCATGTTAGTTGTCAAGGGCAGTTGATGGACAGGAGTTGGAGAAAGGGTCGAGAGAGACAGAGAAGGTGATACTAAGGAGACTAACGTGTGGGGAAGATGCCGCGGTTCATCGGTAGCCTCGGAGGTGCCCGTATTTCTGTTTATTCATCGCAAGCGATGACGATGGAGCTAGCTCAATTATTAGGGACTAGGAAAATTTACAGTATACCAACCACTATGATGATCTATATGACAGTATTATTATTGTAATCTAGACTGATGCACCATTAATATGGGTTTTGCTTAGGGCATTGGTGCCTTGGTGCCTTGGTGCCTCACTGCCTCAGGCGGCACCGACGTCACTACTGCCAATCAAACATTGGCGCGAAAGAATTGCTTCATCTCACATCTTTGTACTCCGTACTTCTTCACCCGCATCCTCTGTCAACTCTGTATCTCGCTCACTTATCTCCATCACTCATCTTCTCACCGCTCGTCTCCAGTGGTGTGCAGTGGTCAGCATGGCTTGCCCCATCACCGTCAGCAAATTCGTCGGCACCGTCTCCCTGGGCCTGTTAACCGTACGCTTCCTGTCGCCTCCTCAACTCTCGAGCTCCATTCTAATACGTCATTAGGGACTCTCTTACTCAGCCGCATCAATCACCCTCCCCTCCCTCAAGCTCCTCCCAACAGCCTCCGATGCCTCGCGCTCTCTCAACGAAGTCAAACGTCTGAACCGGAAACACGGGCTACGACTCACCAACCTCGCCAATGGCTGTCTTCTTTTCGCCTACGGCATTTCCCCGAGCCACCGAAAACACCCCTACCTAGTCTGGATGTGCGTCGCCTCCACCATAGGCTCCTACGGCATGGACTACTGGTTCCACCGCCAGGTCGGGTTCAAGGCCTGGTTCCAGAGTCTCCTGCAGGACGGATGCGGGTGGCGCTCGAGTCGCAAGACCGCCGGCAAGAAGGACGAGGATCTGGTGGTGGTGGAGGCGGAGGAGAACGTCAATGGAGAGAGTGTTGATCGCGACATGGACAATGAACGTCGGTTCCAGAGCGTCCGTGCCGTGTTTTCGGGGCTGGCCCTTTCTATGGGTATCGTGGGGCTTTGGGGAGACCGGTCGTAGGCCGATATTGGGCTGTAATGCGCGTTACGATGAAGTGGTCCACCGTTTGAGTCTTGATGATGAGCGGTGAGAATTGGAGAGATGGGGGTCTCCCCAGGAAATTTCATGTATGATGCGTTCTATGTAATTCTGATGCTGCGTGTATTCTACGATGTATATTGGCGTGCTGGTTATAGGTAGGGGTCAGGCGAATCTCAGCTTTCATTGATATTTGCTATCTACTATGACTGTGGGTATCTCCGCAGTGGCGGCGGGGGTGGGGGCGGAGTAACCCTCATACACTGCGTATATGATCATCGCATGCGATCTCCAACTTGTGCTTCATAAATTCCACACGAGACTCTATGAGCTGGACTCGTCAAGGAAAAGGCACCTTGACAGCCAACATGTATCTCCTTTTGCTCCTCCCCGTCGGACTCATCACCTACCACCTACTCTCCCTCATCTACAAGACCATCACCACTCGCTCTCTCATCTCCATCCCAGGTCGTATATACACTCGCTTTACTAAATTGTGGTATTTCAACCGCGTTCGCCAGGGCCATTTCGAACAAGATAACATTAGTCTACACCGACGTTATGGCCCCGTGGTTCGGATCGCTCCCGACCATTACACCATCAACGACCGCGCAGCTATCAAGACGATCTATGGAACCGGCAGCAAATTCGCCAAATCAGCCTGGTACGAGGGATGGAAACATCCAGACCCAGAAAGATGGACGCTCTTCCCAGACCGGAATATGAAAAGACACGGTATTGCCCGAGATTCACATATATATCAACCCTCACTCACACCTCTCAGCCGAAACGCGCAAGAGATTCTCGAGTCTGTACTCGATGAGCTCCTTAGTCCACTATGAAGAATTCGTCGACCAGTGCGCCGACATCTTCTCCCAGCGCTTGTTTGAGCACGCTCAGCGAGCCCAACGCGTCAACCTCGGCCACTGGTTCCAGTGTTACGCCTTTGACGTGATCGGACATATCACCTTTGGACAGCGATTCGGTGCGTCCCCTTCCCTGTTATCAGGTACCATGCTAAACGCTGCAGGCTTTCTGGACGAAGGGCGGGACATTGAAGGAACAATCGCCGCCCTTCAGAAGCTGATGACCTACAGCACGCTGGTTGGCATCTACCCCGAATGGCATCCGCGGCTGTTCGGCCCGCTCAGCAAGTTCAGCTGGTCGGGCGCGGGAGGTCGCGCGTACATCATGCAGTTCGTGCAGGAGAAGATCCGCCAGCACAATGTGCAGCCGAAACGCGGCGCGGACCAGGGCGCCCTGCAGACGCAGGATTTTCTGGAGAAAATGGTGCTGGCGCGGGACAAGGATCCGGAAAAAGTCACAGATTACCATCTGTTCATGATGGGGCAATCGAACGTTATTGCAGGGTCCGACACCACGGCCATCAGTCTGTCCGCCATCATGTACCATCTACTGCATCATCCGGTCGTATTGGAGAAGCTCCGTCGGGAAATTGATGACTTTACAGCGCAGGGCCGGTGTAGTCCCCGCGTTACCTTCAAGGAGAGCCAGGAGATGCCGTATTTCCAGGCCATCATGAAGGAGGCGTTGCGCATGCACAGCGCCACAGGGCTGCCATTGTGGAGAGAGGTGCCGGCCGGAGGCGCACAGCTGGGAGGTTATTTCTTTCCGGAGGGTACTGTCGTTGGAGTCAACACCTGGGTGGCGCATTATGATGAAGAGGTATTTCCCGACGCGAAGAGCTTTCGACCCGAACGCTGGATTGAGGCGGAAGAAGATCCGGAAAGACTCAAGATGATGAACGACATGTACATGCCGGTAAGTTGCACCTCATTCTCTGTGCTCTGTAGCACATACTGACGTGAATTAGTTTGGCCTGGGCTCCAGGACTTGTCTCGGAAAGCATATCTCCATCCTGGAGATGTCCAAGCTGATACCCCGATTGGTCCGAGACTTCGACTTCCACACTGATGTCCAGCAATGGAGCACGGAGAACTTTTGGTTCGTAAAACCCACCGACTTTGAGGTTACTGTGCGGAGTCGAGCGAATTTAGTGTGAGGAAACGATGTAGTTTTGCGGTGGCAATCACGTAGAAGTAGCAACCCCCAAATTCAGTCGTCGATACTCCATGATCAACACATTCACATCCGTCATATCTGTATGGTCGTACCTATGCAGGCTCTGTCCAGGGGAAGGCGTATCCGGTTCGTTCTCTGCGCCCGCTCTCATCTTCGCCACGAGTATACGAGCTAGATGCCAGAACTCCGGAGCGTAACAGGTGAACCCGACCTTTTTCCAGATCGTATCGGGCAGGTTGGGGATGTTTTTATCTTCGGGTTCTCTTTCGTTCCATATTCGCCGCCAGTTCTCTAGTCCCGTCTCCACTGGAGCAAGCGAGGGCTCGAAGATGATAGAGTTTTGCAGATGAAAGGTGAGCGAATGCAAGCCTGGTCGGGTCAGAAAGTCATATGGGTCTGTCATGTCCAAGGATGGCCTACACTGTACAGTCGTGAACATGTTCAGAGTGCCCATGCAAGCGAACTGGTTCACGAGACGATAATCGAGATCGCTTTGGCACATCCTTCGTACCACAGCTGTGATAGATAATCTTTCACCCCAGAAAACGCTGCTCTCCCATTCCTTCAAGGCCGAAAAGCATTTGACTGCTGACTCGGCCTGAAAGCACGCTTCCGGACACGCGACCTCCATCTTCAGTTCCGATACCACCATTCGCGGGGGCGAGTTGTGGAAGATGGTGAGAGCCGCATCGAAGAGAAATACGTATATTAGTGTTCTGAAGCAATTAGCGTGACCATAGTTTCTATCTGTTGGACCGGATTGTGCTCACCGAATTAATTCTTCTTCGGCCGAGAATTGCTGCCACCACGAGGAAGATGGGCTATCCAGACAGAGGGATCGGTGGTTGCCCGAGCTCAGACCCATGTCTCTTGCAAGCTTCTAACATTAGCAGCCGTTTTGCAATACAAGGTAGTGATAGCTCACAGTGACCATAGTGGCATGGCGATATCTCCGTATCCGGGCCTGGGCCTCCAGCGAGCCTTCTCTCTTCTGTAGAGAGCACGTGAGGTATGTCATCTGGATGCACTCTATGCGTCTTTTCTTCCGGGCACATTGCTCGTCAAAGCGAGTTGTCATTGTGTTTCCTTGGACCGGCTCTTCGCAGTGATTGTCAGTGAAGACCAGCTCTTCCACACTGTCCAACCAATATTCCGCAGCCTGTGCATCCTCTTCATGTGGTGATAGACAAGCACCAATTATGACCATGACAGCGACCAACGCGGCGGGTGCTGTCTGGGGGTTGAATGACGGTCGGTGTACAATGGGACAGTTGGGGTACCACAGGGACCAAAAGTACCCCAGGTAACGACGGATGTTACATGGTGTGAAGAATGAATGGCACAGTTCTTGCGTAGAGGGATTCCAGTCGATGGTAATCACGTTTTTGTCACGTTTCCCGACTATGAGAGTCTCCAGGCGCGCAATGATGTCTTGGGCTTTCAGTTCCAGCGGGTCTAAGCTGCTGATGTTGAAGTCTAGAGCCGATGTGTCAAAATTGTAGATGGCATCTGTTTTGAAGTCGGTAGCCAGATCCCCAAAATCTAAGTCGGGTAAAGAACTCGTATCATAGATGCTTGTTAGCATGCCACTTTCGGCCAGAGTCACCCTCATTTCATCCTCTAAGACCAGTCGCTGTCGTTCTCGTAAAGTGTCTCTTTCAAGGAATGCCCTCATCCCCTGAGTGCTGGTGAAATATGCCAAGTAATCCAGCCCCTCTGCTAAGGACATGTTATCGGTGGTCAACTGTGGTGCGTATAGGAAATCGAGGGCGGCAAAATCCAGCTCGGGGGGGATGTCGAACAAGTTCCCTTGGATGTGAGCTTCTGTCGTCATGCTTTGAGAAGTGTTTTCCACCATTTTCGAGGCGGAGCGACTTTCTGAACCAGGTAGCATAGTGCTCGTGGGGTGTGGTGCATCGTCTTGGGCCCGGCATGTTCGTTCATGGCGCCTCATTACATCTCTATAGGAAGGTCAGTTTGATCTCCACCAGACATTTCACAAGCACACACCTTCGTGTAAATGATTTCTGACAGTATTTACATTCGAACGGTCTAGTATCGGCGTCTGTCTGTGTCAGCGGGGACGTGTTGGAAACAAGGCAGGACCACCCACGAGATCGAGCATGGCGTCGGAGATGTTCCAACCGACTATACTTGGTGGAACAGAGGGCACAAGTCCACTGGCGCTGAGACATGGTGTGCGCATGTGTTGACTGCGTTGGAAGCGATCGGAAGAGCGGATGATGGATGCTGATCATTGTTTAAAGAAGCTTGGCAGCCGATGTGGGGGGAGAGGGGGGAATAGCCCGAGGTAATGGACAAGAGTCTCTTGAGTATTCACCTGTCTGATATAGGCATGGTTGCATATAACAATCGCGACCCTTAAACTGGCGGCAATATATCAGACGCTATTCTGTCGAGAAGTACCCTAAACTAGTCATATGCCTAGGATTATCGTGAGTAGAATGATCTTTTTCATAGTAGGTTATATAGAGTTTTCGGGGTATCTCGATTTCTTCCGGGCTATTGTGACCAGATGTGCGGATATTCTCTGCCAGCTAGCGATAGTTAGTTAACCATAGATTTATTAGTAAGTCATTATTTTCCCCCTTAGACCCTGTACTCACACAACAGATGATTTGGTCGATAAAGTGGAGAGTCGCAGCCTCAGGCCCTTCACCTGCCCGATTAGGCAAAGGTCTTTTCTACATTCATCCCTCTTCTTGAGCTTCATTCCTCCCTGCGCATGACTTACAGAACAATTAAATTTTTGATATACTTGCAACGGTACGTAGTGGTATGATTGACATTTTTTTTCTTTCACTAGAGGCATAATATGAAAAGAGATTGCAAGATTTAGGGCATCATCCTTGCCGAATCGTGTCCAATGCCTGGGGCATCTCAACATTCCTATCAGTGAAACACTTAGGCTGCCAAAGGGGTCAACGCATGCCAGAGGACCATGTGGAAGCAGAATACACGTCTGATTCACTCACATTACGTGTGTGGCTTGTGACTCATATCTGGCCAAGCGTGGATCTGTCGATGGATGGAGCCTCGATTAGCCGCCAACGACCACGCCAAAGATCATCAGTCTAGTCCTAGTCTCAAAGCAGCAACCTGTAGGACGCTCCCTGATGGTCGGCCTCATCGGGGCTCCGATTTGCCGACCAGAAGCGTAGCTATACGAAGAGAGATTAATAATTTCGGTGGACGGGCAGAAGCTTCCATCTCGTATTCTTTGCACCATAAGCAAGCCACCGCACCTCATGTCGGACATCGGACATTCGCGGCCTTAAGTCCTTGGAAATTTCTGCCGCACGATATGTATATAGAGCCTCTCTAGTTCTTTGAACAAAAGAGAGAGAAATTATAGCTCCACGATCTCATCAGACTGATTCACATCACGATCAATCACAATCCGTCAAAGAGCACCTGGGCCACAGAATGGGTTCAACCACCATGTCTGAAACCAGCAACATAGACCAGGAGAAACAAGCGGCAGCGGAGACCGCCGTGGACTCCAAAGACCCCGTCTATCCCAGCTTCGCTGCAACGGTGGTCATCATCCTGGGTCTCTATCTATCGGTTTTCCTCGTCGCCCTCGACCAGACCATCATTGGGGTTGCCATCCCCGAGATCACCAACCAGTTCAAGAGTATCGAGGATATTGCATGGTATGGAAGCGCCTACTTTCTCACCTCCACGGCGCTTCAACCGTCGTATGGAAGGCTCTATAAGATCTTTAGCGTATGTCTTGCCTACGACCCTGCAGCCACGATAAAGCGAAGCTAACATCCACTCTCACCAGGTGAAATGGAGTTTCCTAGTTGCGATCGCATTCTTCGAAATCGGGTCCCTCATTTGCGCCGTGGCACCTTCGAGCACTGTCCTCATCGTCGGCCGAGCAATTGCAGGAATTGGAGTCGCGGGGATATTTTCCGGCGCAATGGTCATCATTGCACTTACTGGTATGCTGTCGCGTGGTCTCTGCGTTGGAACTCATGGAGCTGACTGTGCCCAGTCCCTTTGCCCAAACGACCGCTCGTTTTTGGCATGTTCGGTATGGTCTGGGGCGTGGCCTCAATCGTTGGCCCTCTACTTGGAGGCGCATTTACCGACGGAGTCTCGTGGCGATGGTGCTTCTATATCAAGTGAGTTCTTCTCCCCCGTTCGCAGGCCTATATGCTCATATGTCAGCCTCCCCATCGGCGGTATCTCAATTGCAATCGTGCTTTTCATCCTTCGACTGCCTTCAAACAAAGCCTCCACAACTCAACCCCTCCTCGAGCGCATTAAGCAGCTGGATTTCATCGGCGCCAGCATCCTGATCCCCGCCATCATCTGCCTGTTGCTCGCCCTGCAATGGGGCGGCAACCAGTATGCGTGGAACAACTCTCGCATCATCGGGCTGTTCGTCGGGTTCGGGTTGATGGTCATTATCACCATATACACCCAGATCAAACTCGGCGACAGGGCCACGCTGCCCCCTCGCATCATGAAGCAGCGCGCGGTGGTCGCGGGTGCGACCTTCGCCGTGTTCTTTGGAGGCGCCTTTTTCGTCCTGGTCTACTACCTCCCAATTTTCTTCCAATCGGTGCGTGGCGCCTCGGCGATGAAGTCCGGCATCCAGCTCCTCCCCGTCATGCTGGCGACGGTCGTCTCCTCTGTCGCGGTTGGAGTCCTGGTCACGGTCTTTGGATACTACACTCCGTTCTTGATTGGGAGCACTGCGATTGCCGCCATCGGCGCGGGCCTCATCACCCTCTACTCCAAAGACATCTCCTCGGGCAAGTGGATCGGGTATCAGATCCTGGTTGGCGCCGGCGTGGGCGCCGGTTTCCAGATTCCCATTACCTCCGTGCAGGCGGCGTTGCCGGCGGAAGATATCCCGACCGGTAGTGCCGTGATCATGTTCTTCCAGACGCTAGGCGGTGCACTTTTCATCGCCGTGGCGCAATCCGTCTTCCAGAACGGGTTGATCGAAGGGATTGTGGAGTATGCGCCCAAGGTGGATCCCGCGGTCATTGTGAAGGCGGGTGCGACCGAGATGCGTGATGTCTTAACTAAGCTGCACCTGGAGGACCAGCTCAGCGGGGTGATTGATGCGTATCTGAGCGGGCTCAAAGACACATACCGTGTTGCGTTGGCGTTGTTCGTCGTCTCCTTTGTTGCCAGTTGCTTTTTCGAGTGGCGCAGCGTCAAGGGGCAATCTGATGAAAACAAGGGCAGCGCGATGCCAGCTATGTGAGATGATCAGGGCAATCTTATGGATGGGAGGATAGATGATAGATGTCCTGATCCAATTCGCTATGATGTACATTAATTTATAATGATGATATGGTCTAGATAGACAGATAGAAATTCGCCATTCCTAATGAGCTTAATACTATATTTCCCTATTACCCTTAACCAGTAACTATATACAAGACCCTGGCATTAGAACATTCTAAACCAGCAACATACCCGCCACCATGGCAAGTAAAACCACCCCCTTCACTCCAGACTGCATGCGATTCGCCGGGTTCGTCGCGCTCTCCTGGGTACTATCACTGCTAAAATTCCCTGGCAGCCACGGGTGCGCCGGCAACGAATCATTACTCGCCGCCACCACAGCAGGCGAAAGCAATTCATTCTCGAGCAACTCGCAATCCACGCGATCATCCGACTCTTCAATGCTGTTGGTGACCGAGACCGGCAGGTCAAAAACCGTATAGTAGTCTGTTCCGTTCCAGCGGAAGGACTGGTGCATGGAGATGTTGTAGTCGCCGCGCGCGGAGCCAGAGCCGCCGTCGCCGTCGCCGACTAGGCAGGCCGGCCAGGTCCAGTCGACGTGCTTGACGGTCGACGAGGGTTCCAGGTCCAGCACGGGACCTACGTATGCATGGGAATCGGACGAGGTGCCATTGGAGATGGTGAAGTTTTTGGACAGGTCGTTGGAGGTGAGGAAGAGCGTGATCCCGTGGAATTCTGTCTCTGAAGTGGACGAGGATAGTTTCCCATTGCCAGAGACTTCGATGGCCACGTGGAGCGTATCTTGAGAAGCATCAGTTTGGATTCTTCTCCTGCGTAGAGTTGGTTCTGGATATGCCTACCTCCCCCTAACGGAGTATACGGCTGCGGCGCATCCACAATGGCCAGGCCCGGGGTATATACTTGGCCATTCACGACAGTCGCCATAGTGAACAGCTGCACGGATCGGTGAAATGGTTTCCTGATGAAATAGGGCTGATGGAGATATTTGAAGCTGGTGGGTATGGCGCCAAGCAGTAATTTCCGACTATCCGGACATGACACGCTCCACCGCAGGGTTTGATATGAAGCGAAATTAAACGGTGCAAGGTGTGACTGGTGGAGAATAGGGGACTATAGCCATTTTGCCTAATTCCGAGTTAGGGGTTCATTCATTGAATGTGAAAAACGATATGATCTACCTTCCCATACGTACTTGATTTCTAATACGACCTCACCATGTCACAGCCCTCAAATGCCATATCGCGCAGCTGCCACATCATAAAAAAGCCAAGCCCTAGGTATCTCGGGCTTTCCCTGCAATATTCACGAATGCCCATTTGGCCCATCGCTTGAGAATCGACCGATACCTTGCAACCCCAACCCAAAGCAAGAATACCGCCGCGGTCGTAGGGAGAGTAAACGCCCAATAGACCCAGAAATTGCTCTGGACCACGTCCTCGCGATCCCACTGCAGCGAGGGTACAGCAAAAAGCGCAGCAAAAAATGTTGCAGGAAGAAAAGCCATGGTCATGATGGCAACAGTTTTCATCGACGCGCTATCGTTTTTCATCGAGACCGCAATCTTCAGGTTGATCTCAGCGTCTTCGTGGCCCAACAAAGCGATCAGCTACGCTTTCGTTAGCTTACGTCTTATTAAGAAAAGCCAGTCCTGGAAGGGGTATACCACAGATGAGAGCTTCTCTGCTCTGTCTCCAAGATACCGCAGATATGCCTCATAGGCGTCCATTCGTTGCGTCAGCACGGGGATCGTCTCCGCAAGCCGCCTCATGCCATCCTGACGCTGAGGGTAACAATCATCCACGATCATCTCTAGCAGCCGACATTCGTCACGAACAAAGTCCAGAAGCGCCCTAGATGTGTGGTGGTGGCGCAGCTTATTGCAAATGTTTCCCTGGGCTTCTCCCGTGGTCTGTGACCATAAGGTCAGTTCGCCCACGCTGAAACGCTCCACGGCCCTTGGAGGATTGGGGCCGTAGCCAGTACTATCCTCCACATGTCTGATTCGGGCGTATTCTCGCGTCCTGGTCTCCTCGTCAAAGAATTGCAGGGTATACACCGTGGACACAAATGCAAGTAGACACGGAGTGTGGATTAGGTCCTTGTAGATCTGAAGAACGGCATTGAATTCTGAGAACGGATCGCTCCGTCGGGGGAGAAAGAGTGCGATCGTTGACGTGGACGACTGTCGCCATTGCGATGTCCAGACCAGGTTGTACGTTGGAGTGCCGATGAAAGCAGTCAGCAGGTTGTTTGGTCCCTTCGAGTAATGGAAACCATCATATTCGTGGCAGATGAGATACAGAAAGTAGGGATCGATCTGCATTGCGGTGATCAGTCGGCCAAAGAGGTTCTGGGACATGCATAGGACTCGGCGCCGTTCGCGAGGGATCTGAATCAGCTTCAGTACTGCGCTGGTTTCTTTGTCGCGCCCCGACATAGCATGGGCTGCAAAAGACACCAGCTCTTCTCCTGTCATTGATCTTTGATCGAGATGCGCGGGGTGCTCCCGTGAGTCTGCAATGCAGACAGTAACATAGGACTGTCTCTCTTCATGTTGACGAAACTTGTAGCTTGATCTCCAGAATGTCTCTTTCGCAAGTGTCTGAAGACCCTCCATTCCCACTACTCGGTCCCGGCCAGCCTCGCAGGTTTTGGCTCTGTTGTGGGGGTTGAGGTCCCCGGTTTGCTCGAGAGCTGGAGAGAATGCATGAGGCTTGCTAGCAATAAGTATCTGGCTGCATAGAGCACAGCCTTGGGTTCAGCCAGCCACCATTTTTCAGCCGGTTACTTGGACAAGATATATACTGGGGTAGGCTGTATCTATGCATCGGCTGTCGTCACCCGGTTGGGTTGTTGAAAGGGGCGCAAGCTGCCTGCCAGTCAAGCGCTTAATTAGATAGCCTTGTTCATGTTAGCAAGTCTACCCCTCCTACTTTGTACATGTCCTCCTATAATGTCAGAGACATTCTGAATGCCCAGTCATGACCAACCAGCTCTTCACGTACGTGGCATTTTCATATCTCAGATTGGATAATTTGCGGACAACTTCAGAGGTATTGAATTGGCTAATCGCACGACACACCCGAAATGTATTTCGAGTCTTTGCACCTCACCTAATTTGATACGAGCCCATGTGTCTCGGCGGAACCCGACTAGAGAACATAATATCAATCTCCTCAAAAGTCCGACCCTTGAGTTCGGGGATATACACCCAGCTGGCGATCGTAGCCACCGCCGCACACCCACCAAACACAAACCCCACTTTACCTTTCATGTTGGCCTCATCGGGCGTCACCATGTACGGAACCGCAACATTCATCGCGATGCCAAACACGGCCTGGACGGCGGTCGCGAGGGCGGTCGTTTTTGCGCGCAGCAAAGGTGTCGAGACCTCGCCTAGCAGGACAAACGAGACAGCCCCGACGGTCATAAAGTACACGAAAGCGTAGACCACCGTGGACGAGGCTTGGACCCATTTCGCTGCGTTGGAGGGCACGACATCCATGATGCCGATGAGCAGGAGCAGACCCGTGAGAGTCGCCATACCTGACAGGAACAATCGCCGACGACCGACGGAATTGACAACAAACCAGCTGAGGAAATTTCCCAAGACCCCACAGGACGTGACGCCGACTCCGAGGTCGAAAGAATGCGATGTCTCCAGGCCAGCAAGCTCGAAGAAATACGTCGAGTAACCAAGGACGAAGATGATGCCCACGAGATGTTGGCACACAAACCCACCGCACGAGATCGCGCTGCGCAGCAGATTCGTCCCGCGAAAGCAATCGCTGTAGCTGGCCTTTGCTTGCTGCGCGCTCTCTTCGACGGAGAGCTGGATGGTGGCTAGGAGCGCCGAGACGTCGAAATCCTTGCCCCATAGCTTCTGGAGCGACCTCCGCGCCTGATCATTCTGGTTTGTTTGAACGAGATGCCAGGGCGACTCCGGGGCAAAGGGAATCCCAGCCAGCAGCACCAGCGAGAAGAACAACTGAATGGCAAATGGCCCCGCGAACGCCCAGCGATCCTCGCGCTCTCCAAACCCCTTGATCACGGCGTTCGACAAGAGCTGGCCAACGCAGATCCCCAAGTTCACCCCCGCCGTCGAGAGACCACGCAGCACGACCGGAGTAATCTCACTGCAAACGAGCGGGCCAAGGGTCAGATAGAATCCCAATCCCACGCCGAGAATGAACTTGGACGCGAGAAAGGCGTCGCGCGCATGCGAAAGGATTTCACCCACGGTGCCTCCCGTGCAGACTATCGAACCGCAGACAAGGGCGCGCTTGCGTCCAACCCGATCGGCCATCCAGCTGCAGAGGAATCCGCCGAAGAATTGGCCAATCGAGCTGGCGACGTTGAACGCGGACTGCCAGTTTGCAGGGAGGATAGCTTCCCCATCCAAGACGTATCCGTACTCGCGCCGGAATGCAGGGACAGCAATCACCGCGCCGTTGATTTGAGCGTCGAATCCCCTGTATGTGGCTGTATGAGTTTTCATGTTGCTACTCGGGGCAGTAGGGCAAAAGTACATACCACCCGATGGCACACATGGCCCAGTAGAAAGACCACAGGACAATGGCTTTGTGATGTTTGACAATATAGGAGAATGTCATGGAGTCTTCGACTGAATCGTGAACTTCGCTGTGTTCCTTGTGGCTGACCGAAGGCTCCTCTTCGGCAGCGTCTGCAGGGGGCTTTTTCATGGTGTCGGACATTGTCGCAAGTGATCGATGATAGATGTGCAGAGGGATGGCAATGCTCATCGGGGATGTCGAGACACTATATATCTGCATCTCCTACATGGCTGGAAATCCGGGTACATGTGGACCCACGGGGAATCCAGACGAGTATCTTAACAACAGGTAATAAGACGCTAGAAAGGCCAGACGCAACCTAAATCCTCCTGAACCAGTGGTAAAGTCTGCGATACTCCGCGAACTGGCCCACATAAGATACTTAGAGTGTCTAGCCATGGGTAATCATTGAGACGCAAGAAAGTTTCAGGGTTCTTGTCGCGGAGTGTCGCAGATGTCCCCACTCCTACAGCAGCCCATCATTACTTGGCTCTCCAACAATCGGGGAGTGTCGGGAAGGGTAAGTATAGGAGTACGTCAAGGACACAGCATATATAGCTGCGTCGTTGCCATTGTATTCACGCAACAGTTTCTATAGGCTCAGATTATCGAGTACAACCACCCTCTACCTCCAACCACAATGGGCTCCAACGCAACCCAACCGTCCTTTCTCCGGGTGTCCGGTACAGACATCGTCGACTCCTCCGGCCAACCTGTCATACTTAAAGGTGCTGCAATCGGAGGCCTCAATCTGGAGAACTTCGTTATCGGATATGCAGGTCACGAGCACGAGCACCGCGCAGCCATGGCATCGGTCCTGGGGAAGGACAAAGCGCAATACTTCTTCGACCGCCTCCTGCACCACTTCTTCACAGACGAGGACGCCAAATTCTTCGCCTCCTTGGGCCTCAACTGCGTCCGCGTCCCCTTCAACTACCGACACTTCATCGACGACCAGGAGAGCCCACCCGTCATCAAGCAATCAGGCTTCGCCCTGCTCGACCGCGTCGTCGACATCTGCCGCAGACACGACCTCTACGTCATCCTAGACCTGCACGCCGCGCCCGGCGGCCAGAACCAAGACTGGCACAGCGACAGTGGTCTCTCACGCGCAGTCTTCTGGGACTTCAAAGTCCTGCAGGACCAAGCGATCGACCTCTGGGTCGCGATCGCGACACACTACGCCCACGATCCCATCGTCGCGGGGTACAACCCGCTCAACGAGCCCGCCGATCCGACACACGCCCGCCTGCTGGACTGGTACGCCCGCGCGGAGGCCGCCATCCGCGCCGTCGACCCAAACCACATCCTCTTCCTGGACGGAAACACCTACGCCATGGACTTCTCGCACTTCGACCGCATCCTCCCCAACGCCGTCTACTCCTGCCACGACTACGCGACGATGGGCTTCCCCGTCCCCGGACAGCCGCTGTACACCGGCACCCCGGAGCAGAAGGCCAAATTGCGTGCCCAGTTCAACCGCAAAGTGCAGTTCATGCGCGACTGGAACGTCCCCATCTGGAACGGCGAGTTCGGCCCCGTCTATCCCGATCCGCAAGGCGCGCATTACCAAGAGGTTCTGCAGTCCCGCGTCGAGCTTCTCCGCGAGCAGCTGCGGATCTACGCGGAGGCGAACGTCAGCTGGAGTATCTGGCTGTTCAAGGATATCGGGTATCAGGGGATGGTGTATGTGCGCCCGGACACGCCGTATATGAAGCTGATTGCGGGGTTCGTGGAGAAGAAGCAGCGTCTGGGGGTGGATTTTTGGGGGTGCACGGACAAGACCGGGGTGAGTCATGTGTATCAGCCGTTTATTGCGGAGCTGAAGAAGATGATTCCTGCGCATCTTCTGAAGAGGAAGTATCCTCCCGTGTGGACTTTTGATCGCCAGGTAGAGCGTGTCGTCCGGGAGTGTCTGGTCAGCGAGTATTTGACCTGGGAATTTGCGGAGCTGTTTGAAGGCAAGACGTATGAGGAGCTGGAGGAATTGGCGGCATCGTTTGCATTTGAGAAATGCGTGAAAAGGGACGAGCTGAACCTGGTACTGACTGAGGATGCGTATAAAACCAAGGCGGGATAAGATGGGTTAAATCAACGTCCGACAAATGTCACACATGAAGCACATGGGAAACATGTAACAATCACTTAGCTCATCACCTAGATCTTGTAAGCTCTAGATATCGAGCCCTTCAACACGCTGCCAAGCAGCCTCAACAACACTCCTCAGGTACCTCGCATCCGCGGACTCCGCCGCCCAATACCGATTCATCTCCATCGCTAACAGCACCGCCTCCCTCCATCCCAAAGGCATGATGACCTCGTACTGCCCCCGCTGGTCCACCTGCCCCCGAATCACCAAGGCGGCAGCCACGAGAACCAGCGCACTCCGACTACACATGCGAAGCAGAAACAAGGTCCCGTGATGCCGATGCTTATACCCGGCCTGGTTCACCCACAGCCGCTCCACATGCTTTTGGAGTCCCTTCCGCGCGAGACTCCTCAGTAAGATTCTCTCTCCGTTCATCGGACACCCACTAATCAGGGCTTCAATGAAGGGCCAGTAGATGAATTCGTACAGATTGACCAGGTGGCCACGAAGGACGAATCGACAGATATCGTCCGTTTCGGGCGGTTGGTCCAGGGATATCACCCGTGGAAGCCGGCTAACCCACTCCACTGCCTGCGCTTCGTGGACACAGGTTGCTTTGGCTAACCCGTCAAAGAAATTCTCGCCGGGTGAGGGGCTGAATTGTACGATGCCTTTTGCGATACAGGATGCTAAGCGGCGGAGGGAGATCTCGGAGAGGTAGAAGTACCAGGAGTGTTGTCCGCGGTCGTACAGGCTTCCGCTGGAGTCGGGGAATTCGGCATCCTCGTTGACGGGGGGCGTCGGGAAGAATTGGGGGTATGTGACCAATTCTGCTTGCGAGAGGGCGAAATCTGGAGTCGTCATGCCGCTGCGGAGTTCGCGCTCGGATTTCCAGGAGGACCAGTAGATAGTTTGCTCCCAGGTGAGAGATCGCTGGCCGCGGGTGGGCTGGGCGTCGGATGAGGTGTGGGATGACTGGAACCGGAAGGTTTGGCAGCATGCTAAGGCATGGAGAAAGAACTTCCACGCTGTGTCGGGTTGGAAGAGGGTGGCTGCATACACTCCAGACAGGAAATGGCATTGCGCTTCGAGTATTCGGTCTGGGCCATCCACTGTCAGGGCGAGCCGCTTCTGTGCGGCCTTGTAAAAGGCGCGGGCACGGGAGAGAGATGTTGACTCGTTCTGGACCTGATCAGGTGGCTCAAAAGGAGTCGCTGTTGCCCCCAAGGCGAGAACCAGAAGCGCAAGACATGATTCTGGAGACCAGTCTAGCCCCTCGGCGCAGAAATGAGCGACAAGTCGGCGCGTATGTGGTTCGTCGAGAACTGGGTTTTTGACGTGGACGTACTGGAAAAACTGATCGAGGAGTGGCCGAGTGAATCGCGGCTCCAAGTTGTCCAGCGATACGGTCGTCCCTGTGTCTGTAGAAGCTGAGGTAGAAGAGAGGCCGTCCCACCCAGGGTTAATCGGGGGTAGGTCTAGAATCGGCGACTGGCAAAGGGCCTCAATAGACGGAGGCAATAGTCGCGCCAGGTCTACGTCGGAAACCGTCTGACCGGGAGAACCGGTGGAAGCCACGGTTGTCGATGCCTGGACATGCGCCACGACGTTCCCCAAGGTCTCAATAGCAGCCTGACACTTCCCCACCGCATCCTTGAGCTCGCTGAGCTGCTCAAGGATCTTGATACTCGCCGGATCGAAGCTGGACAGGTCGACGGCGGACTGGATACATTGAGCGCCAACTTTGAGGCAAAAGGAGCAGGAGGGCTTCCGATTGTCGCATTTCGTGCGTCGCGCACGGCACACCTGGCATGCAATGACGGCTCTTTTGCGAGGGTATGCCGCCGTTCCGCGTGGGGATGGACGTGTGTCGCCTGCAGGACGCGAGGTTGATGCATCGGGAGACTCCATAGAACGTGTGTTGGTGACGGCAGATGCATCGCGGAATATCGCAGACCTAGAAAACGTGGGGAAGCCGGGGAACAGGCTAAATAACGTCCAGCGCAGAAAGTTACTCCGCACTACTTTAGCCAGACCCAGAACAGGAGAAAGCATAAAACCATCGAATATTACTTCTATTACCTCTTCTATTATAGAATTCTTTTTCTAATTGGCTTGGATAAAAAGAAGTGTATGCTCTGTAGCCTGGAGACGACCCAAAGGGTTTAGTGCTGATTGCCGACACGTGGTCTAGGTCTTATGCCTCATGTTATTCCAATAACTGATCTATTTGAGCATGAAGGAAGAGACCAAGAAGCCTTTACAGGTCAAATGGTAAAGGACCTATGAAAGCGTCCTTTCTCCTCTTGTGGCGGGTGGATCGTTAGGATCTCCTCGATAGAGCGGTCTCCGATTCAGTCGTAGGATGGAATATACGTACTACCAGGTTTGGTGTGAGTCGACAGTGTGCCTTTCCTCTGCCACTGATCTATTCCATTACTTCTATGCACATATATCATCATGACTCTATATTACGTAGATGCTCCTGAATACCATCCGTGGATGAGGGAATGTCTCCCAAGATCTTGGCGTCGTCCCGCATTCCGCCATCAAAGGGACACCACGACGTGTCATGTCCGATGTATCATCGCGCCAACTACTAGCGCCATGCTTAGACGACCCTTTCGACACCGTCGGCGGCGGCGCATATTCCATGCGCTTCTGATACTCTTCATTATCTGGAACGCAGTCGAGGTCGTTCTCATCCAGCGTCATCTAGGGCACCCTGTAGCCCACAACAACCACCAGCCCCAGTCACCACCAGAGCGCATCTTCATCGCAAGTATCCACTGGAACGATGAAATTATCCTGCGCAGTGACTGGAACCAGGCTTTAATCAACCTGGTGCAGGCCCTCGGCCCCCAAAACGTCTTTGTCAGTGTCTACGAAAGCGGCAGCTATGACAACACCAAAGACGCGTTACGGGCCTTGGACCAGACCTTGGGCTTTCTGGATGTCCCGAGGAACATTACTCTGTCGGAGGTCACCCACTGGGATGAGATGCAGAAACTCCCAGCCGAACAGGGCTGGCTCCAGACCAGCCGTGGGAAAAAGGAGCTTCGGCGGATTCCGTACCTTGCGCGAACACGCAACATCAGTCTGGCGCCGTTAAGCCGTCTGGCCGAACAAGGAGTCTATTTCGACAAGATCCTATTTCTTAATGATGTTGTTTTTACGGTTCGTCTTATCCTCAACCCTTGATTGATGGAGCCTCATATCCGGACAGGTCAACGATGTCTTTACCCTCCTTGGCACAAATAACGGCCAGTACGCCGCGGCATGCTCGTTGGATTTCTCCAAGCCTCCTCACTACTACGACACCTTTGCTCTTCGCGACGCGGACGGCAAGGAGCCAGTCATGCTCACCTGGCCTTATTTCAGTGCATCCGCGTCCCGAAATGCCTTGGAGCAGATGGACCCAGTGCCCGTGAAAAGCTGCTGGAATGGGATGGGTATGTCGACCATCGTTCCAACGCAAGACATCCGTCCAACTAATAGTACTAGTTGCTATGCCAGCCGCTCCCTTTGTAAGCCCAGACAAGCCCCTACGCTTCAGGGGCATCCCGGACTCTCTCGCCCAGGAGCACCTCGAAGGTCCCGAATGCTGTCTCATCCATGCCGACAATCAAGTTAGATCGGAGGGTATATATCTCAATCCCCGTGTGCGCGTCGGCTACAGCGATCCGGCCTACGAGGCCGTGCATCCTGACGACCGGTGGTTGTCGTCTTGGCAGATCTTGCATGGATTATGGTCGAACCGCCTTCGACGATGGAGTTATATTGACCTGAGGGGAAGGAGGGTTCGTCACCGACTGTCCCAGTGGGAGAAGATCCACGGCACGCATGAACCGGGGGATTTCTGTCTAGTCGATGAAATGCAAGTGTTGATGGAGTGGGGATGGGCGCATGTATGACTATACTCTCTTGGTTATATCCTATGTATCTGAACCCGATATGCGTGTACTCTATACACTCTTCCTGAGACAGTCTATACGACTAGGTAAAAACCGGGCGAATCTTCCCCGTCGCCCGATCGGCTAACCGCTCGGCCATCATGACCTTATACACATGCTTCGCCCACGCACAGCATACCTGTCGCGTATCCTTCGGGTCGATGATCTCCTCCACGCCAAACGCATTCGCCGTGCGCACAGGATTCATCAGTCGGCGATATTCCTCTTCCAGCTCCTGGTATCGCTCCGCTTTCTTGCCCATCTTCTCGGCCTCGCGCAGTTCATGTCGATGGCCCACTTCGATGCCTCCCTCCAGAGGGAGAGAGCCCCATTGTCCCGACGGCCAGGCAACTTGCATCACGGGGTCGCGCGCCCCGATCATGAGTCCGCCCGCCACACCGTAGGCGCGACGAGTGATCACATTAAATATCGGCATGGTCGTCGCATGGTACGCCTTGCCCAGTTCCACGCCCCAGCGCATGGTTCCTGTGCGTTCTGCCACCGTTCCAATGGCATACCCCGCTATACAACCCGATTAACAAGTGACAACTCGACGACAGGGACAGCAAACTTACGGACGTCGATGAACTGCAACACCGGCAGGTTCATCACATCGCACAGCTTCAACAACCGCGTCAGCTTCTGGCTACCGGCCGCATCCAGCGCTCCGCTGTTGACCTCGCAGTTCAGAGAAATAATGCCCACCGGCCGTCCGCCCAGCCGTGCAAGACCACCGATAGCGGTGCGGCCCCAGAGCGGCCCGATTTCAAAGAACGAGTCGCGGTCCACGACGCTGTTGATGATCGTCCAGGGATTATACATGCGCGTCTGCTTGCGCGGGATGATCGACCGCAGAGCAATGTCCTCGCGGTCTTCGGGGTCGGTGCAGGGGATCACCGGGGGCGCCTCGCGGCCGCTGTTGGGCAGGTAGCTCAGCACGGTGCGGATCTGCTGGTAGCATTCGGCCTCGTTGGCGGCTAGGTTGTCGATTGTGCCGTTGGTGCAGTGGACCATGGGGCCGCCCAGCGTCTGGAACTCGAGACCTTCCTCAAACGTTGCGTTCTTGACAACTTCAGGGCCTGCGTTAAAGAGCGCTCCTATGTCCGCCGCCATGACACTAAAGTGGCACGATACCACTCGGGCTGCGCCCAGACCGATCTGTCGTGTGGTGTCAGTAGATGTGCTTGATAAGGATTCATGTCGATGCCTACCGCAGGTCCAACCACGGCGCCCAGATTGGGGATGCCTTCGTTCAGCTGCTCCACCACGTACTTGTACATCGAGACATAGGGCAGATAGCTCCATCCGGCGGTCTTGATGGTCGTCACACTCCCACCGCCAGAGCTTCCGTCAACGAGTTTGACGATGGGGAGCTTCAATGCCAGCGCCAGTTTCTCCAGGTAGATAGTCTTGCCGGCGGTCGAGCCATCGGCATGGCCACTTCGCAGGGAGAAATCATCCGCTGTGAGCAGAACGCGGCGACCACGCAGCCGTCCCATACCTTGCACGTTATTACTAGGGACAAAGGAGGTGGGCTTCTCCCTCATAGGACCCGTCTTCTCCCACGTCACCGTGCCGGACAACGAACCGATCTCTTGGAACGTGCCGCGATCGAGGAGCTCCTCCAAACGCTCGCGCACCCACAACTTCCCATCGCGTTTCTGACGGACATAGCCGCGTCGGTTGGGGTCCGGGGTGGCTGCGATGTTTTGCAGCGTGCGGATCTGCTCGAGAACATCGGAGTAGTCCGCCGGGAGCTTTGCGGACGCCTTCAGATGTGAAGAAACCTGGTTCAGTCTCTTGCGCGCCGAAGAGGAAGACTCTGAATTGTCAGGCATATTGATGGTAATGCCAATGGTGGGAAAAAGTAGGTGATATCATGTCGTGGGGGGGTATATCTGGTTTTCTCCTCGTGAGGGGGTGATCCATGGAACCTCCGAGGGCCGAGGGTCGTCCTATATACAAAACGATCAACTCCATGCACCTGCTGGCACATATCCCATGGAATCATTCACATTTACTCCGTACTATTCTTCTCAATGGCTACTCCACAGATTCAGCGACTTCTAGTCGCCAACAGGTACCGCACTCCCAACCCTCCGGCACATCGCCACCCACTAATGAACGCAGGGGCGAGATTGCTGTGCGCATCCTCCAAGCAGCTCGCGAGGTGTCGCCGTCTCTAGAAACATTTGCCCTGTATACAGAGGACGACCGGTCGCACTGCGATCTGGGCCGGCCTCATCATGCGTTGCGCGTCCCCTCAGCCGCCGCGTATCTGGACATCGCGCTCCTGGTTGAGCTCGCCCGACAGCACAAGATCGACACGATCCACCCGGGGTATGGGTTCCTGAGTGAAAGCGCCGAGTTCGCGAGTCGCATGCAGGAGGCCGGCATCACAGTGATCGGGCCAGGGCCTGCAACGCTCGCACGCACGGGCGACAAACTCCAAGCTAAGCAGCTGGCCATGGAATGCAACGTGCCGGTCCTGCCGGCAATGGAGCGCCCCACGGCCGACGCGACCAAAATCCGCGCCTTCGCTCGGCGGGTTGGGTATCCCGTTATGATCAAGGCCGTGGATGGCGGTGGCGGACGCGGGATCCGGCTAGTTCGACGGGACGAGGAGCTGGAGAACGCCGTGCGTGGAGCCACAGGTGAGTCGCCCTCGCAGACGGTGTTTGTGGAAAAGGCCGCCGTGGACGGGTACCATCATATTGAGGTGCAGGTGGTGGGCGACGAGACGGACGTGCGCCATCTCTGGGAGAGAGATTGTAGCGTGCAGCGGCGATTCCAGAAGGTCGTCGAGATTGCACCGTCACTCATGCAGAACCGTCCGCTCATCCAGCAGGTGGTGGATGCGGCGTTGCGCATGGCGCGGGCCATCAACTATCGCTCCCTCGGCACGGTCGAGTTCCTCGTCCATGAACAGCAGAAGGAGTTCTACTTCCTGGAGATTAACCCGCGTCTGCAGGTCGAGCACACTATCACGGAGAACGTGACTGGCTTCGACCTCGTCCAGACGCAGCTCCGTCTTGCCCAGGGCCAGACGCTGGCGCAGGTTGGCCTGGAGACGAGCCCTCCAACCCCCGTGAATACGCACTCGATTCAACTTCGACTGTGCTCTGAGGACCCTCGACGCAACTTTTCGCTGAGTCTGGGGAAGGTCACCGAGTTCAGCGTCCCTGGCGGCCACGGTGTCCGCGTAGATACTCATGTCGACATGTCTGGTGCCGTTCCTGTTGTTGTAGGCGCGAACTTTGACAACCTGCTCGCCAAGGTCATTGTCACCGCATCCAGCTGGCAGGCTGCCGTCTTCAAGGCCCGGCGCGTGCTGGCCGATACCAGGATTGCAGGCGTCCAGACCAACCTGGATCTACTGCGCGGCATCGTCGCACAGGATGACTTCCTGAGCGGACGAATCGACACCCAGTGGCTGGAGGACTATCTCCAGGTGTCGCTTGACCAGGGCGAGAAGATTTCACAGTCCGTGCGCCGCGACCTGGCAACACAACCGTCGCGCACGTCCGCCATTCCCAGCATGCCGGCGTCAAGCTTGTTGTTCCGCGGCGGCGACGCATGGTCCATCAAGCTGGAGCCTCTGGCGGGCTCAGATCAACTGCCCCAGCAGCATCATTTCCAGCTGAAGCGCGTGCTGCAGAACGATTTCCCCGCGTCACTTGCGGCGGAGATTGAATATACCACGCCCACGTCGGCCACGGCGTACAAGTTACAGTTGGCGACCACGTCCACCTCGGCGAATGCGCTGGTCTCCTCGTCGCACCGTCGTGGCGATCCCAACAACCCCCGTCACATCGTACTGCCTCTCTCTGGAAAGCTGATCGAAGTGCTTGTTAGCCCTGGAGAGGTGGTGGCAGAGAACCAGGTGCTGGCGTTTGTCAAGCAGATGAAGATGGAGTTGGAAGTGCGCAGTCCACGCGCAGGACGCGCCGGTTGGGTGTATGAGATGGAGGACGAAGAAGAGGATGTTGCTGAGGGCATGCTCCTGGTGGAGCTGGAGGAGGATCTCCGGGGGAAATTATGAGTAGATGGAATAGAGTACACCATAACCAACATAAATAGCTTTGCTTAGATTCAACCAGATCTTGGTCGTATTTGATGACTCTATCTGATGGTCTCGCCTATGTACGCCTGTACAGAGCGGCCTCCATGTTTCTTGGCGATGCACTGCACTCCAAAGCACAAGCAAGGGACGAAATCTGCAGGTCGATGTGGCAACGTTCAGGCAGTGAGTATATGTCATCAAAGTCGACTCTCTTAGGATGGGAAACCTGGCAAGCTTGTGTACTCTTTCCTATTCTCTATTCACGACTCCTTGTCTTCGCAGGATGCGCACCGTCACCACCGTCATATTCGACATGGGCGAGGTTCTCTTCACCCGGAAGCTGACCATCGACACGCGCGTGTGACATTTGATAATCTCTGGGCGACCACCCACTCGAGACCTGGAAGAATCGATAATCACAAAACTCAGAATCTAGAAGCCATTCTGACCATAGGGTGGCCGTACTTAATGAGAAAATGTGCCGTGCAAAGCATCAGTTCTGGATATTCACCATTATTGAGTGGAGAATGTGTAAGCGGGACGGTAAAGCGCGATTCAAGCCGTCAAAACTGGGTGATTGAGTGCTTTGTCGATGACAATTACCTGCCTCTTTAGTCTCTTCTATAAAGGACCTAACCCACAACGATCGTCAACCTGACCTCTTCTTGACCCTTACTTCTTTCCTCCCTCCTGACACAAGACAAAAAGCTCGCTCGAGTCAGAGAAACGCTATCAATGCACGAAATGCGCAAGGTCTTACTCCACCGAGACTGAGCATACCCTTCAGCTAGATGTCTCTGGTACGCATGATTTTGAGGCTACAAACTGCGATCAATGTACGGCGGAGGCCGTTTAATACCCGCGATGATCTCGGGGATCTGTCGAACTATAAATGGACTTTATAGGGCCCCGTCAGTGTGTTCACATTTTGGTGACCTAGCGGTCATTTTTGATTGACAGAATTCTATTGTATTAGTAGCAGGAGTATACGTACAGTTACGTGATTACGTGTTTAATATCACTCTATCCTTATCACAGACAAAGGAGATTAAAGCCTTCTGCGCAGGCTCCAACCTCCGCGAATAACCCTGACGCCAACCCAGCATGCGAAGCCTGCGGTGATTCCTGACCCAGCAAGTATGATAAGTGTACTGTACGTTCCACCCCAAAGTTGAAGTAATACGCCACCCAAGGGTACACCGATCAAAGACCTTGATATAGTAATCAGCATAAGACAGTACAGTCATGTCCACAGGATCTTTCGCATACCCAATACTAGAAAATGCATATACCGTCCCATATACTTTGCCGTAGTTCTCTGTGGAACAGAGTCGAGAGAGACAGACAGGGACCAGGCTTATTCCGGATCCGTTGGCGATGCCAAACACTATAACGAACAACCACAATACAGCCGTGTTGGCTTCTGCGGGAAGCCAAATGGCGAATATTGAAACAGCGCCCAAGCCGAGAATGAAAACCTGTGTGTTGAACCATCCGACATGGTCCCCAATAAAGCCAGCGGCCCAGCGGCCTATCAGCGAGCCGACATTCATAACAGTAACAAGGTGACACGATGACGATTGCGACATCCCATAGTCGATAGCGTATGAAGTAATATATGTCATTGGGATGAACATTCCAATCTCAACGAGTAGAAGCCCCAGGGCAATCAATCCCTCTTGGGGTTGAAGGAGGAGTCGTGGGTTTGGAAGACTATCCCAGGGGTTGGCTGGGGCGGAGGTCACTCGAGTCTCCATGAATATTATAGCGGCAAGCTCGAACGGGAGGAGGAGGCATCCTATTATAATCGCAGTCCATCGAAATCCAATTTCTTCCAGCAGCTTGCTGATGACCAAGGGGAGGAAAATCCCGCTGACACTGCCTCCACAAATAGCTATACCTGTGGCCAGGCCACGTCTGTGAAGAAACCAATGTTGAACAGTCCCAATGGCACATGTTGATAATGCACAGGCACCCAGACCTCCTATGACGCCGATACAAAGAAAGAAATGCCAGTATTGCTGGCAAAAGCCTAGGAGGATATATTGGGTCAGGAGAAGGGCGGTTCCAGCAAGACAAAGAGGACGCGCGCCGTATCTGTCGAATAGAGGACCTAGAGCCAGACTTGCAGCATATGAAAGGAAATTGAAGAATCCGAAAATCCATCCTATTCTACCTTTGCTCTCTGAGCTCAGCTGATGCGTTGAAATCCATGACTGATACACCCCGATCGAATTGAGAAACGACAGAGCGCAAAAGAAGGCGGAGAAACTGCCCAAGACGACAAGCCACGCTTTGAGCCCACCGTCTGGGTAGGATGTGCCTTTTGATACAATATCTCCCGCACTGTCTGCCTCGGAGTCCGATGTTGGCGTCGAAGAAAATAAGCTTTCATCGCTAAGACGCTTCTGTATGGTTCGTACACGGGCCCCAGGCGATTTTTTCTGGGGCGTGAAATCCAGGCTCATCGTTCAGATCTGGTAGAGTAAGCGACAAAGGTTGATTCAATATCCGGGACCGGGTTAATTGACAATGATGAGGAAAGTTAGGTTCTGCGAATGGAGCTCTTCATGACCCAGACATCGACACTTGTAAGGGGCTGGCTGGAATACCGAGGGATGAATAAGGTCATACTTAGACTGGAACCAAATTCTGCAGCCTCAGTCCGGAGATTGTGATGAGCCATAGAGCAGATAATTAGTGGAGACATGGTTCTACTTCTCCATAGATTCTGTAGGCTCAGGTCTGGATGAGGTGTTGTGTTAGTGGGCTCTTTATAGCCTAATCATAGAAGTCAGCGCAAGATACATCATGTAAACTAGACGACATAATATAGGCGGCTGTACTAGTTATAACGTCATCAAGAGGCTTCGTTCTTCTAGTGGACTGATATCTCGTCGTAGGAACCTTTCTAGTTTCGTAGTATGTCGCCAGCAATATGTCACGGAAGACGTTTTGGCTTCCTTTTCGCATTGGCCTAGCAATGTTCTGGCAAACTACTTCCAGGCAGTTGTAACGAGCTGCATATATTGGCGAGTGCTAGCCCTTCACAAACCTGAGATAGGATATGGAACCCGCAACCCTAGTTTTGCGAAGATCTGCTTGCGCTTGATTTTGTAAAGGGGGAGGTTTGGACGTCTCTCATGATCTTCTGAAACTTCTATGGCATTTCATACTGCACCCATCTACTAGTCTGTGGATCCAAGTTTCCGAGACGCTGGGTCCGATAGCCCCGAGATCTGCCTGTCTAGTACCCAGCTGGCTGACGTTACCCATGAATGCAAGGGCATCCACAGGAAAGAGATTGACGCTCGCGGAGGGTGCGCTCCGCCGAATTTCAGCAGGGTCGATCGGTCAATCGGCAAACATTTGAGTACATGCCAGGAGTATGTCAAATACTTCTTCAAATTGGAGGAGCTATGAACGATGATCAGCACAGGGGTTCAAGGGCGGAAGATTGCGCAACACGTTCCAGGGGGATATTGACGAAAGGAATTCCGACAACCTAGTACTTACTAGTTTCTCCCCACAGATTCAGGATGAATTGCCCCCACATTGATGATCGAAATGAGATGCATCGAAGTTGGAGCAGTGGTAGGAGTCGACATGTTGATGAATTACCGCATTTGGGGTAGTTAGATCACAGTGGGTGAGTCAGCCATTCCAGGCACTGGCAGTCCCAAAGAAGCAGATGACCTCATCAAACTGATGGCAGCTGAAGCGGAAGAGCAACATCGACGATTCTAAATTTCACCCTCGTTCAGCATCATGCCGTCAAAAATGGCCGACGACATTCTTCTCTACCTCCTCACTTTCAACTGCGCCCGGAATCTCGTCGAGATCGACCGGTTTAGCGACCATTTCTTCGATGCCTTGCCCCTCACCGACACTTCCACCTCACAGAGCTCCCCAGATCTCCTCGCGATCTGTCTTCAAGAGGTCGCTCCAATCGCCTATGCATTCCTAGGAGGGTCATTCCTTACGCCATATCTCGCTCGATGGAACCAGGTGGTAGACCGGGCAGTGACTCGCCGCTGGAAGGATGTCCACTATGTCAACTTGCTGACGGAGAATGTCGGCATGACAGCGCTGATGGTGTTTGCTCGGTCTGATGTCGCAGATCATATCTCACTCACGGCCTCCGCCAGCGTCGGATTGGGCTTGCAGCAGATGGGCAATAAAGGTGCCGTTGGGGCTCGATTGACTTATACATCACCGGGCCCGGACGAAGTCTCGACCGATCTGACCCTAGTGGCAGCTCACCTTGCCCCAATGGAGGATGCCGTAAACCAACGAAATGATGACTGGCGTGCTATCGTCGAGCGTCTAGTGTTTAAAAGCCCAGGCACAGCCCAGTCAACCCAGGAGACCAGAGAGACAGCCGAAGAGTCAGAACGAACCGCCCTTCTACACGAATCTACGTCCCACTCTCCGGAGGAACTCCGCGGCATCCTCATCCCTACAAGCTACCTTTTCCTTGCGGGCGACCTCAACTACCGCACCTCTGACGCGTCGCCGAATAAGAAGGACTCTGCCCGATTCCCGCAAGCGCATGCAGACCCAACCAGCGCCCTACACTACTCCCACCTCCTGAAGGAGGATCAGCTCATCCGGGAGATGCGACAATCCCGAACCTTCCACGGCCTGTCGGAGGCCCCCATCACGTTTCCGCCGACATACAAGTACACTAGTGCGGCGCGCCAGGCGGCACGCAATACTACCCTCGACGACGATGCGCAGGAATGGCTATGGACGAGTACCCGGTGGCCCAGTTGGTGCGATCGCGTGTTATACCTGGAATCTCCACCTGGTCTGAACCACGATTCTCAAGTCAAGCCGCTGTTGTACAAGGCGCTTCCGTTGTTTCCGACCTCCGACCATCGCGCCGTCGGGTTCTCTGCCTTGGTGCCTGTCCGCCCAGCGTCGCAGGGGGTTGCGACCCGCGCGGTGGCTCCGTTTCCCATCGATTCAGAATGGCGGCGTAAGCGAGATGCGGCTCGGACGAAGGAGTTGGTGGTGGGGGGTTTGGCGTACTTGGGATGGACCTGGGAAGGCAGCGGCCTGTTGGTCGCGTCAATTGTCGGCGTCCTGGGGGTCTGGTTCGTGCTTCGATCGCTGTTGAATGGATGAATCTTTGGATCGATCCAACTCCAGACTGGGATCTCGGGTCGAAACGTCTCGCCCCATGTCGATCATTACGATCGTCGGTCCAAGGATATCCATGAACCATATACATGCAGACCGCTAGGTTTCACGCTCAAACATTCGATGTTGGGCGGATGCCCCGTCTCGGTCGACTACTTCGTATGTCGCCTGTCTAGCCTTCTGTCGCAGTGAGAAGGTTGCAACCAACATCGGAAAAGACGGCTCGTCCGCTTCCCATGCGACATACAAAGTGATGGTTCTGAAAGCCTAATTCGAGGTCAGCTGGACAGGACTTCGATCTAGAACGGTCTGGAGTCCACGGCAATGGGAAGTGGAAGGATGCGATGTCGATCCATCCTCAGCGGCTCAACGCAGACAAGCAGGATTTCTTCCCGCTGCACCGATGCCTGAAGCCGATGACATGGGGTGCGAGTCTCGAGAGGCCACACGATATAGCCGGCTCTCAAACGCCCTGGTTGATGGAATCCCTGTTTTCCCTCCTTGTCAAGACGTCTGGTCTGATGAGACGCCGATATTTCGTACGTATCGGTGCCTGAGCTATGAGCGGATGGTGACGTTTGTCGGAATGTTCCGGTGGTTGGCGGCGCATCTGGCCGCTGCATGCAATCTGGTGATTGGTTTGGCCCTAAATTAGCTGGATGATGGGCATCAGACTCTAACTGGAAAATTTTTCATCCTCCCTCCCGTTGACTCGTATTGTGATTGCTATTTTTTCCCCTGTAGAGCCACTTCCCACTAGGGGACCCGCACTGCGCTGTTGGTGAAACGTGGAAGCCGATCGATTCCCACTGGTAGAGGGTCCGGTCATCCAGTGTTTGAAGCCAGGGCTCTTTCAGAGGAACTCCCTCTCTTGGTAACTATCGCGATTCACATGCCGACAGGATGAATTCTCCGACCCGTCATACGACCAGTAGTCTATCTGATTCGTTTGATATACTTCGAGCAACAGACGAGCAATCCTCCGCATCATCTAAAGCACTCTCCTGCCGGCCAATCGGGTAGATGGGGATCCCCTCACGACCTTCTTCGACTAGTCTGTCTGTTTTGCTCTCCTCCTTGTTTTCTTCCTATAGTCCAGGATGTTAGGGTAACGCGCAGGCACATGACCGGGCCCAGTGACCTCCATCAACAAACGAACGGGAATCAAGCCATGCATGCGCCATGACGCCGGAGGGACCAGCCACCAGAATCTAATCTCCCCCCAGCCGTCCGTCTGACGTGATGATGCGATGTCAATGCCGAAGGCGGCCGGGTGATGATTATGGATGCATCTCGCTGGTCTCGAGGATGGATCCTGGCGGATGCTCGCCGACGGGGATGCCCCCACTCCAGGTCGCCAACCTGACAATGCGGATGCCCAGTCCACCTGTAAATCCCGTGGCTCCATTGGTTCTTGCTGGACATGAAGGGGGAACGGGGGGTCCAGGAGAACATCGCTGTTCAGCTCGGCCGCTCGGGTGTTCCTCTGTTGTCTGGTGGTGTTGGTTGGGAATACGATCATCTCCCGTGGATCGCTTCCCGCGAAGGGGAAGCCGGTGTCTCTTCACGATCCGATGTCTCCTCCCAGCGTTATTGGCGTAGGCCGAACAAAGAGATGTGGACGATGGGCATGACCGAGTACGGAGCGTTGTAGGGGCACCCTGTCAGTGGTTCCTATATCCGCCTTTTCCGATCCACGAGGCATACACCGTTTATCTACCCCTCCTGAGAGACGGAGGCTTGGATCTTATTACTCTCATTACCGTTCATACTTTGGAGTTCATAAATACTAGTCGGCCCTGTGGCAGAGTTGTGGTGGCGATGAGGAGATCTGACTCATCCGCGAACGGTCACAAACTTTGATTTGTTCCAGAAAGCGTCGAGAAACGGTCTGCTGCGTTGACCCTCATCTATACGAAACCGTTCGAAATGGACACCGGCGATTGGGACGAGTGGGGGTCCTTTCGATTTTGTCTGTTCGCCTAAGCAGCCTGACTACTCGTATTGTCTGTTGCCTGACTATTGTGATTATGTAGTATTTTTTTATATTATTATCATCAAGCTGTTACAACGGGTTATCTTTGAGGATTCCCTCTATAGACTTGGGTATCAACCGGGAGTAACATAATTGCGGTGGGCTCTAGAGGCCTCCCTCACTACCTACTAGTAGTACTAAGGAGTCTGGGGATCCCGACCGGGATTCATTAGTCGGCTACGACCGGTTTTTCTGGTCTTTTTCTGGTCTTTTTCTGGCCCGTTCTGGAGGATTGGCGGAACAAGTCCACAGCACTAAGAATATCCGGCATGACAAAGGGTTCTGACAATGGGGCTGGATATTGGACAATCCTGATGGCAGTGCAGAGTACGAAAGTAATGATGTTGGTTGTGATTTCATATAGATTATCTTATTATTATTATATTGAAGATAGATTGTATTGTTTTATTATTATTGTGGTGAGAGAAATAGGAGAAAAGAAGGGGAAAAAAAAAGAAAAAGAAAAAGAGGGTCTGGACTGCTGGAGCCCTAAATCGATCCCCAATCCGATTCGCGGCACGCTGATTGGACTTTTCTAGAATCCGGCCGTAATCAAATAAAAATTCAGGATAATATTAAGGAAAAAATAATAAGACGAATTGAACATGCCTAAAAGAGAAAACAAAAAGAAAAATCACATAAAACCATCGCATCACCCGATGATATAAACCCAAAGCTCCTCCAACTTCTACACTTCCACCACCGCGCGCTTTCTTCCTGCCCCCCTGTCGTCGTTTCACTCCATTCCACGATCATCCTTCTCTCCTTTTCGGTGGCGCAGTCCACGCTAGTGCTTAGTGCCACTCATTGCAGAACAACGGCCCCGATCTTGACGTAATTGAGTGTGGCTTGGGCCTGTCGGGGACAATCGATTACTGCCTGGATTCCTTCGATCATCGCCAATTCCTCGCCTGTCTCAGTCTCAGCCGTGACTTCGGTCGCCGTTTCGGCTTGGGCCTCTCTTCCCCTTTTTGTGCCGTCGCCAAATTCCGTCCCCGTTTCAGCCCTGTGCGCAGGAGAAGGGTTGAAAAAAATTCCCAACTGCCAAAGAACAAAAGGGTGCTCCCTGGAAGGAACTACTATCCATTCATCCATCGACTCCGTTTCTTTGTGATCCAAACTCGTCTGTGGATTCGACCCTCGATTCTCTCCTCGTCTTTTCAGGCTCATTGCGACAATCTCATTCATTCATCCACCTCATCATGTTCTCCTGCGCTAATTATCCTCGCGGCTGTCGAGGCCGCGCGAATATCGAAGGAGGCAAATGCTCCGACTGCGTGGTAGGTCTACTTCCAATTCTGTCTTCCCTATCCAGTCCCACTAACCACGAACTTAGCAATTGAACCTCCGACGTCCTCGCCCGGCGTCTCCTTTTGCGCAACCACGCGACTACCGACGAGCCCTGCCATCGGAGATTCTAAATAATTCACCATACAAGACTGTCGTGCCCCGAGAACTGCTGTAAAGCTCGCCACCCGTCCACGACGAAATGAGTCAGTCGCGATGGTCCTGCTGGCTGGGACCCCGACCCTCGGTTCTCGCGCGTTCGGACGATTTGAACGCCCATTTCGATGCGATGCATGGCTAGGAGTTTGATCAATCCCATCGGGTTCTTTCCTTATCACTGTTATACCCATCTTTCTACCTCCCTACCTCCCTTCGATTTCTTTACCTTCAGGGCGGCTTTGTCGGTTCCGGGTTTGTCATCGTTTACTTTCCTTTGTGTGTACCTGTGCATCATATACTGGGAGGCTCAGCATGTCCGATTTCTCGTTTCTAATGATTGGTTTCCCGGGTGGGTGATGGCTGGGCTGGACTTGACCTCGGGATGGCACAACAGCCACCAACAATCCGACGTACCGGGAGGTTATACCAATAGAGCGCCATCATGAATCTGCTGCAGGATGGCGGGAAGGGCGCTGGCGGACATCTGTCTCTCGTTTGGTTTGGTTGGGGTTTCTGTCGATTGTTGTGTGTGCGAGCCGGTTGTTATCATACCCATTTTTTCAGCCGAGTGTCTATTTATCGTTAATTTGATTATTCCTGCTTTCATGCCCATCAAGTACATGTCACGTGAACTACGTAGTATGCGTAGGTTGGGGCTCTTCTTCACTTTGTCTATTTCTCTTTCTTGGAGTTACACAGAATTGCCTCACACACCCATTGCGCCGTTCGCGTGTGCAGACTCCAATATCGCTCATCTTCCCCACAAATCTGCTCCTTCCCTGACCTTCTTCCCAGCGCTTCAAAGACCACCACCTGGTCTCGCATATACTCATCCACGCAAGGCTGATGACCAGCGCCGTCTAAAGTAGATCCTTGCAAGCGTGCATCATACAATTCCCGGAGAAATCCAGCCACACAATCCTTCGCAAGCTCTCTAGCTGCCACAACCGTCCCCCGGGACGCGTGGCGGTCCTGGCCCCCTGTCTCCCGCCGGCGCCGTTCCCCCTTAGCGCCTCCGTACAGAGCGTCATGTCCGATCCTGAACCCGGTTGAGGTGTGCGCCACAATTAACACATACAGGTGCGAGAAGTGACGAGTGCCTTCGCTGGTGTGGATCCGGACAGGTACGCTGTTACTCTTCTCACCGTCGTCCGCGGCCAAGGGAGACTCATGCGCATGCAACGCCCACGGCGGTAAGGTCTGCAACCCTTTCTGCAGCCCGACAAGGACCTCTTTCTCAACGCAGTCGCGAATTGTAGCCGTAGTCTCACCTGGACGATCAAATTCCCAGTCCTGGTTCGAGAATTGCCGATGACGGCCTCCACGGCCGGCCTTCCTATTCCCTGTCCGTCCCAAAACCGGATCATCCGGTGCAAGGACCGTAATATCAATCTGGGTGACCGACCCCCGTTGATGTTTTCCCAGGTCAATGGACGGCAGAGCGGAAATTGGGCTGTCGTCGCTGTCTTGTCGACGACGCAATGGATCCACCCGTATCGTCACCTTTCCCAGGTTAACTGGCCCCGTCGCCCATCCACGACGGTCCAGACAGACCTCGAGAGGAGGTAGTCCGATGCACGCTAGGTTAGGGACTAGCACCTGCGCCACGTAATCGAATGATGGCGAAAACGACACATTGGTCCCCCCGGTGATGGTGAGCGTGATTGGGTGCGGAGTCGCCGACGTCGTCCCAGCATGTAAGAGGTAAGGATATAGGGCTTGGAAGACGAGGAAAACGGATCCTGCCGTGGACTGTTCAATGTGGATGTGAGACCTGACCGCGGTGCTGCGGTCCTGCAGCGACGGAGGACTGAACGTCAGCGTCGAGGATCCCAACTCCAACCCCGACACGGTTGCGCCGATGAGATCGGCGAGAAACTTGATCGCGGCAATATGTGAGCCCTTCAGACCTTTTTTGCCCGGTCGATTTCCCCGGACATGGTTGATACGGATGGCTTGGCCGGTAAGAGCGGCGAGCGCGACAGCGATGCGAACGAGCTGTCCCCCGCCTTCGAGGGTTCGGCCGTCCAGGTCGAGAGGGCTTGTGGATACTGTTTCCTGGCTCTCGGGTAGGTCTCGAGTCATGTCGCCGGATAATGTGAGTGATTCAAAGATTGTTGGTGTAATCAACCCCACAGTATGGTACACTGGGATCTAGAGTTTGGCTTTTTAATGCTTGATTCAGATCAGCTTCTACATACATTCTCTTTATATACACCATCGTGATGTACACTCTCATCTTGGTGACTGACTCAAAATGCGACCATGCAGACATCATGGAGGCGCAGTCATGACTCACCCTTCCCAGCCACGATGACTCGCATCATACCAGGTACAACACCTATACTTCCTTTTGACAGACATCAAGTTGTCGATGCAGCGACAGGAGCAACCACTGTGTCGCTCTTTCCCACTGTTGCTCACAATGGCGGCATCAAAAGGGAAATCGTCCTTGCGGCGGCTTCGATCCTCACCATCGCATCTACCCAGCGGAACATCCTCATTCTCTATCGGATCCACAGGTCTATCGCAGTATATTCACAGTTCTCAAAATGAGTTCACCGGCCCCCTACGGTGGGAAAGGATATCTGCGCAGGAGCATGTCAACGCGCCCCATCCGAAGAGGTTCTCGCACTCCTCGATCCTCCTTATGCTCCGAACCGTTTGACGTGGACGATGCTAAACACCAAGCCACCGTCGCAGCATCTTTGGCCATGCGACGTTCCGCCGAGCGGTCTTCCACGGACTCCAGACGCTCGTATGATTCTCTGGGCGGCCCTAGCAGCATGGCCGTGCCGAGACGATACCATCGCTCAAACTATACCCAGGATCGGGGTGACTATACCCCGGCTCGCAAGCCCATTGCACGCGAGGTCGAGTCTGAAGACAACGATAAGATCTCACTTGCGACTCTGCCCTTGATTAGCGAGTTCGGGGGTCTTGATGGCCGCAACGCGTCGCTCCCTTCATCGTATCGCCGGCTTCGTAGATCCCGATCCATGTTCGCACCCAGGCAGCGTCTTTCTCACATGTTCTACGGCAATCCTTATCTGGAAGACGGGGCTGACCAAGCTCTTGGATCTTCCCTCTCTCGCGGATCCTTGAGACGGTCAATGTCTTTTCTCAGAGGAGGTACTAGGTCTTCACATCCAATTCGACATGTGAGAAGCCACGAGGCTGCAATTCAGTTAGCTCGCTCCGAGTTCGAAAAGAACAACCTTGGCCATAATACTCGGAGCCGACATTCGTCTTTGTTCTCATTGAGACCAAGGAGAGACTACAAGCCGTTCAGAAAAACATTCCGTTCCACCAGCACATCTGGGGTCGATCCGTATGATACTCCCTCGTCGGCTGAGCGCTATCGGAGCACTCCATCCTTTGGGAGGGCTCGGTCGTTCTCTTCGTCTATCAAGAGAGGGATTAAACGTGTCCTGGGATGGAACCATTCTAAGCCGCCCTGTGATCCAGCACAACTCCAATCATCCCCATGTCAGTCGTTTGATCATAAAAACAGCTCACCGCACAGCACGCATTTCCACCATGACACTGAAATAAGTGAGGAAGAAGCAACCCAATTTTGCGCAGTACGCGGTAGGTCAAGCTTTGAAAGCCTGGCAACCTCCTCTTCTCGTGTCACGAGCTGGGCAGACTCGACTGTTGCAAATACCATCACCACGCGCCGACCTGGAGAGCAGAGTCACCTGTCCATCATCCATGAGAGAGCCACATCGAGCCAGAATCTTTCTCAACCTGCGTCGGCTGACTATCTCCAGCGGAGACTGACTTCCACCCCCAGCCCATCGAAACACTCTCCTCCCATTGACAGTCAACGCTTGTACACTGCCTTGATGAGAAAGATCGGTGGCTCTGGTGCCAGGGGGTCGGAGGAAGAGATTGTGTTCGGTCGTGTCAAGGAACATCGCGCGATTCCTACACGCGCATCATCGGTATATCCGCGCGGCAGCAGACAGACCATCCGTCCCGTTCCCAGTGATGAATCTATTCTTTCCCAGGGGTCGTTTACAACAGCCCCCGCCAACATAGGGACCCCACAAGCTTCCCGTGTTGTGTTTGAGCAAAAGATGGCCGACAACGACACAGGTAGCGTCATCTTCGCTACGCCAGAAGGTCTCCAAGTATCGCCAGGCACCTCTAGCGTCTATTCGAGATCCGTTACCGGCAATTCGCCAGCTTCGAAAGAAAAGACCGCCGATACGGAGCTTCCTGGTCCAGAAGACGAACCCGGTGTGGCAACAATCTTTGAGATTAAGAGGACGACGTACTGTTCTCCCAAGCGAGCATCCCTGTCTCCAGCAAATATGCCAATCCGTCCGAGTGTAGACTGGCAACAATGGATGAACACTCAGATGCAACAATTCGACAAAGGTGTCACGGTGAGAGACCATTACAGAGAGGAGGCCCAAATCCACAGGGAAGAGACCGACCTCGCCCATGCTTGTCACGACTCTAGCACGCCTCGCATGGAGGAACCAGACCGCTCAACTCCTGCACCTGTTGACAATGGGGCCCTCTTCAGAATGGCTACCAACAATAACTTCTCCCGACCTTTCAGTCGGCCCTCTAGCGTTCGCACAGTCATCGTTCCTCAGAAGGAGCCGGAGAAGGCAGCAATTCCCTCTTCAACCTCGACATCTCCAAACTACGCTGGGCCGAATGCCTTCTCTGTCAGCCGCACACGTCCACGAAGCAATGCTATCAGTTTGTCTCCAATCCACCCCAAACCAGGTCACCGCTTCGCACCTCCCGAGTCGCCAAGCCCGAAGCGAAGCCTGGCCGCCGTGCATCCGCGACTCACTGTGAAGTTGCTATATGGCAATCAGACCCCTAGACTGTCTCCAGATGGCAGAGCCCTTTCCCTTCGTTCGGCCCGGAGTTACCGTGATATCACTAAACGGACGAACGAGAACGTCAGGTCCGAGCCGAGGGATTACAAGGATCTCTACACGCAGTCTCAGCAGAACAACTCACCGATGTCCAGTAAACGCATGGTGGAGATGTTCCTGAATAGTCGACGTCCACAGATGGGGACGGAAGTTTCTGATGGCAGTGTTTCAGAAGATGCTTTCGTTTAAACAATGAAAGACACGGATTGTTGGCATATTTTTACCTTTTTATGGTCGCAATTTCTTGACGATCCTTTCGACCCTGTGCTCTCACCCCAGCTGTCATTATTCTGGTTACACCTTGTAGTATTTGCATCATATGCAGCCTTACTAGCTGATATGGCATGTCACCGACGCAAAACAAAGGGCGTGTATGTATTATTAACAATAGTGCTGTGGCTATGCTTCATACCATCGTGAACTATTTGATGGACAAAAACGTTCCATCGGGACAATCCCATCTCTGGGAGCGTATGCTATTGTTCACTCCACGTAATTGGCCGGAAAGCTCCCTTTGACACCACGCAGCTCACCCTCCCACCATTCGTCTGTGCTCTCCGTCTTTTTCAGTACCCGAATGCGATCGCCCTCGCGGAAGGCAAGATCGCCGGGACTTTCACCACCGAAATCGTACAGGGCTGTCACGAAAAGCCCATTGGAGGAGCCTGCGCGGGGCGGAGGCGGAGGTGGTGGTTTCTTCTTCCCAGCGACAGCGGCGAGCACATTATGTCCAGGCGAAATCGATCCGGAGCCGCTGGACGGGTGACTCGGGCTCCGACTGAAGTAATCCGTTCTCGATGCCGCGGTCGCAGGCGTGTACGAGTCATTGGGCGACGAGGGAGCGGCGTATGCGCTGGGCACGGTGAGGTTCGATGCGGCTGATGAGGCCAGACCTGTCGGACGTGGCTTCGTCTCATACACCGGGGGCGGTTTGGTATCGAGGGGTGGCGACGGCTGAGAGGCCTTTCTCGCGGCCTGAGCAGAGGCTTGCTGGGGTTGGCTGGAGGCCTGGCCGCTGGAGCGACGACGAAAGTTCAGTCCATTGGGCAAGTTGGGTAAGCGGCCGTTGGTAATGCCGCCGTTGCGGTGCTCGTCTGTGCCATGGCCCATGCGCACGGTTTTGCCGTTGGCGAGACAGCCGAAGCTTTCGATTTCTTGCTGCACCGACAGAAAATCCTGTTCCCATTGCTCGACAATTTGCTCCATGGTCATAGAGGGCGATGGGAACCGTTCCTGCTCAGAGTAGTTGAGGATGACTGTATAGTAATGCGCGAGCATGGTGTTCTGGATCTCGATCTGGGTCGCGAGTAGGCGGGGGAGTAAGGAGAACACGGCGGCGATAAGGGGCGGCAGGCTCTGTCGCAGGTGCTCGTCCGCAGCTTGGTAATCCTGTAGCGGTTAGCTTCAGTGCCTTGAGATCGAAATTGGTTCTACCACCCCATACCTCAGTCGCTTTGGCCAGGTCACTCTCAGCCTTGCTGAGAGCTACATTGTCCCTGTCGGAGCGTTTGGTCTTCTTGGCATAACTATCCACGCGCCCTTGGTAGCGTTCGTAGTCCAACTAAAGTCGGGAGAGAGGCATCAGCATTGTCGTTTCAATTGATGGTGGGCGGGTGGGAAGCGACCAACCTTGCGATCGTCTCGCTTCTTGATGGTTTTCTTTAGCGGGGCAATGAATTCTTTCGCTTGGGAAGCAGGCTGGATCATGCGCTGCTCGACTGCGGCCAGCTCCTCCATCAGGTCTTTGCGCAATTCTTCGTATTCATCGTGGAGCTTGTTCGTGCGGAGGATGGTTGCTTCAGGGGTCTCGACGGGGGTGTGCGAAGTCGACGTATCTGCAGAGCCGACGATTGGAGCATAGAGTCCTTCGAACTCGCCGAGCATTCGGCTTTGATGAGAGAGGAGCGATGTCCAGGCATCGCGCCAGGCACTTGTTGATTCGATGATCTGACGGTGGAGGGGTCAACTGACGGCAAAATCAAAACAAAGGGAAATTGGACATATTCTGCAGAGGAAAGGTCGAGCACATACTTTACCCAGTAGCTTATCTGCATCATCGAAATCTTTCAAAAGAATGGCGACCTGACTGTCATCGGCAGATCGCTTCATGAATCTGCCAAATTGTCGCTGCACGGACTGCATAGTGTCGATAGGCCCCTCAACGGGTAAAGAGCAGAGAGTGACAGTGTGGGGAAGTCAAGGCGGATGGGTGAATCAAGGCGACGGGCGGAATGGCCGGGTCAACGTCAAGAGACAGGCATGGGAATTCCACCGGGGGGAAGGGGTTTAACGAACGGCCGAGGAGGAGGGAAAGAAGGGGAGAGCAAGGAAAAAAAGAGGAGCCTGGGAAAGAGAGCCTCATTCACCTCGAACAGCTGATGACGCAGGCAACTTCCAGGGCTTTGCACTAGGCGTGTTTCATCCAGTCTCTGAACCACCGCCACTATTTTTGTCATTTTGATCGTCGGCGGAGAGGTGTGAGGGGAGGGGATCCAGGTGGATTGACCCATGTAGATCGTTACCCCAAAGACCGGGGCATTTGTCAAACCAACATTGGATCTGTCCTGAGGTTCGCAATAATGTGTTGATAGAATCGACAAAGCCACGCCACACTGGTTGGCTGTATTGGTGTTCATAGTCGCGTCCAGGGACCAGAATGGCCGTTCCTGCAGTGTTCACGCCAACATGGTTTCATCTCCTTCACGCAGGCAAGGGCTCAGGTCAGACTGTTTGGTGGAACCAACGAACGAGATGCCCAATATGCCCTGAGCCGTGGAATCGTTTATGGTGGTTCTGCCAAGGCGTTGGTCTCTGCAGCCGCATGATAAGCTGAGAACAGGTCCTTTTGAGGGTAAATACAACCATGATGACAAGTCCAAGATGAAGCAATTGAGAGAAAAAATGTATGAATTAATGAAGAGAAAACGAGGTAGAAGAAGCCATGGAAAATAGAAGCCATCGAGATAAAAAGATGGGGTGGAGGAAGTATATCCACTAGACCGCTTTGGGGTCGCAGCCTCAGGCTGACCGCGGGCCCTTATTCTTCCCGCGTCACCTTCAAGCTACTCGCACTCAACAACCCACCACCACCACCACTTCACTTTCTTCTTCAGCCTCTCCGATGGTGCTCGGCCAGAGGGTCGCCATTTCGGTGCCCTCGTCCTCCGCATGTCAACTCCCCGTCCCTCGCAACAGCCCTGGGCTGTTCCCGCGACTCAGAACACCGCCCCCGTGATCAAGTTCCGCTGTCTCTATACCCACGATCTACGACGGAAAGCCAAACGCTGGCAAGATGGCTATCTACGTTTCCACACTTTCAATAAACGTGTTATGGTATATGATGCCACCGGGAACTTCATCGGTGACCACCACTGGCGCCAGGATGAGTCGTTGCAGGATGGTGACGAGCTGGAGTTGGACCGAGGCGTGTTGATCCAGGTGTGCGAACCTGTGGAGAAATCTGAAACCGACATCTCGGCCATTTACAGCCACAAGAAGAGTCAGACATCTCCGTTTCAGGCTGGGGATCAGCCAACCCCCTCTATTCGGCCGTCTACGCCGGTGCGATCGTCGATCCCATCTCAACCGACCCGTTCCCTCAACGACCTTCTCGGAATCAAGAAGGCAACACCGGCCGGAAAGTTGGTCTCGCCGTATGAGGAGCGGTATGGTACGAAGCCCATTCAGAAGGATCAACAGACAGCCGAAAGGGCGCCAAAACGGCAAAAGGTGCATTCATCATACAGACCGCGGCAGCCGGACTTTCCCCGTCCACATAATCAACCGGATGTCATTGATCTATCGGGGCCTTCAACGACTACAATTCATTCTAAAAGAGGCGATCACATTCCTCAAAAGAGTGCAAATGCTGCAAAACCTCCGTCGAAGCCTCCGTCGAAGCCCTCGTCACCAGCTATGCCCTCGAAACCTGTCAATAGTGCCGTACGAAAGAACTCGAACTCCGTGCAAACTTCCTCATATCCTCAACAACCACCGATTGCCCCATCGAGAAGCTGCACTGAGCCGCCAGCTACCGCGAAGCCACCGCCCACCGCCGCGAAAGCTCCATCGGCCGGTGGCGCAAACCTTCCACCCAATTCTCTTCGATTATCAACCTCGAAGCCACGGAAGAAGCTCCTGTACAGGGATTTATTGCCTGGACAAGGATCCGCACGAACACCGACCCCGCAGTCAGTATGTACTCTGGAAAGTATGCCGGGCTTGACACTGACTTTACTAGGGTCGTCGATCTGACAGCCTGTGAGCCCACCCCAGCTGCCGACTACACCCCGTCGGCTTCGACAATGCAGGCCTTAGATGCTATGGACGATGAGTCGACTTCAAACCACACCCGGAATCGTGCCCCACACACAATCAAAGCGAGGACGTCCTTGACAGGACTGCGCAAGGCACACTCCGATCCGTCGCCACTATTCAAAGCCCACATCCCACCCCGGTCTGCCATATCCAAGAGTCCGCTCAATGACGACGATGATGCTACCCAACAAGGCCCATGGACTTCCGAGGCGCTCGATCTCTTCGACTTTTGGCCGCCGGGACGACCCAAACCTACCTAACGGCTACATCATACCCTTCCTTCTTCCTGTAGTATATAAAAATCATGTCTTATCCTGATGACCATGACAATGTTGATACCCTAAACCACACAATACCATGCTGTAGATATCACAATACCATGTTCCAACACTAATCGTAACCAACACCATCCGACTAACCTCTCTTAACCAACACTCCAGAAACATACGGCAAAGGCGACCGCCCAAACCATCGATCCAACTCCACTGACTCCCACCCACCATCCGCCTCCGCCGCCCTCCGCAAAGCGGTCTCCGTATCCCGATTCAGGCAGCAATTTCCAAGGCACCAGCTCCATCCCAGGAACCCATAAACCGCCTGGAACACCCGCGCCACAACGGATCCCTTCGGCGTCCGCCACGGGTTAACCACATGCTCTGCGACAAGCAGCTTTCCACCGGGCTTCAGCAGCCCATACAGCTCGCGGATGGTGCGCTGCATATCAGGCACACTGCACAGCACTCGCACACAGATGATAGTGTCGAAGATGCCTGCCCCGTCTGCAGTTACAGCCGTAGCCGAAAGCCCCTCCTTCTCCAGCGAAGGTAGCAGCTCCGCCGCCACCACGCTCGCCGGTACGACGTGGTACTTCGCGCCCAGGCCCTCAGCATCGGCGCGCGCGCGCAGCTCCGCGTGCAGGCCCTCGCACGGCTCTGCGCCGTAGATCGCCCGGATAGCTGGCGAGCGCAGGAACGGCATCTGCGTGCCTGTGCCGGGGCCGACGTCGAGGACGAGACCTGACGCGCGCGCTAGTAGCGGCGGGATCAGGTCTGATGAGCATTGCACGGGCGTTGGCGCTGCGTCCAGCGCCGGTGGCTGTTGGGTGGATTGCGCGTCTGCGCGGGTTGCTGCGGAAGGTTAGTTGGATTGCACTGATGTGCTTCCAGATAGTACTGGGACGGAGAGAAAAGTGGAGGGGGTGGCTCACTGCTAAAGGCAACCCAGAATTTGCCAAAGGCTTCATCGCGCAGCTTGCTCGTTTGCAGAAGCGGTGCGAGCAGCTGTCCGCGCTTGAACACTGCGTCGAAGTTGACTCGCACGTAGTCTGCGACGATGTCAGTAAACTGTCGTTGAATGGGGTCTTGAACATGGTTGGGGTCATACAGGTCATAGCCCAGAAGAGGAGCTGACCGGGCTCGACGAGGGACTGGATCCATTCTCCGGTGGTTGGCTCGGAGGATGAAGCCATGGCTGTTTATGTATTGCGCCTACACACCCACAATGCCTTTCGAGTGTAATATTCCTCGCACAACAGGTTGACTGGTGTAGAGAGGGATAAATGCATGCATGGGATGGTTTGAATACACTAAAAAGAGTTCCCTCATGCGGGGACTGACTAATCAGCGAGGGCACGCAATTCCGAACGGAGATCGATTCCCCTCACGATCTAAACCATGCAGATGCTACATCCAGAACAGATGAATTAAGATACCACTTGCAAAGGTATGCTGATTCACTATCACGAGAGAAAACACCTCCCCAGAACATGGGCTTCCTCCATAATCAATCTCGTCATCACAGATCAGAGATAAAGAAAAGACAATACCAAGTACAGTGCTTCAACTGGCGTAGATATCCACACAAGATGAAGGAATAGAGTAACATGCCAACCGAGTGAATGAATAACCTAAATGGTACGGATGTATGCCAGGCCGACAGTAATATCAACAAAGGAAATCAAGAAATCATGAAGTAAAATCACAAAAGAATGACTTGGGAAAGCCCACGCATCAGAGTGGAGACGAGTTCCAAACGAAAGGATAAACCCCTTGTCATATGGGAATCGCGTGGGAAGAGAACGCCAAACAGCAGGGTCTGGCCGATAAGGCCAACCGACAATGCTAACTCCAAATGGCAGGGCCAACTGAGAGAAACCAACAAGAACAAGCAATGGGCGATCTCAAATGCTAACTTGCACGCTCGTCAAATTTGCAATGCATCAATAGGGTAAAAGTATGACGAAAAGTCATCGATCAATGGTGGGAGTGGATTCGGTTAACACGAGGGCTGTATCGGCTTGTTCGTGCGAGTGAGCTGACGTCGTGCTTCCCTATCCTCAGAGTTAGCAACTGGAGTATTGTAAGTCTTCAGAGAGTATGAATACATACCATCACAGCAAGCCCGGACATTTTCGAGTCTGTCCGCCTCTTGCTCCTGTCTCTCCATCATCTGCCGCAGATCCTCTTCACTGTTCTGGTCGTGGACACTACCGTCATGGAGGCTAGCGGCGGCATGGTTCGGTCCCCTTCGACCGAACGAGCCCTTGATGGTGGTATTAAGTATCGTACTGAGGCGTGATGAAGAGCTACGCCGAGAGTAGTTGGACGGTGTGCTCAATGCAGGGGAGAGGCGGCCCGGTGTCGCACTGTGCCGTACTGACAGGGCAGATCCCGCGCGTTGTTTGGGCCAATTTCTAGCAGTGCGACTTTGCGAAGAGGAGATCGACAAGCGAGCTGTTTGGCGAGAGCGGGATCGGAATCCCGGGTTGAACTCGTCGATATCTTCCAGCGTGACATTACTGTCGTCCTCTTCATTCTCCGAGTTCCTGAGTAAGAGGTACGACAATGCGTTAAACCAAGTCTCGTGCCTCTGACTCGTTGTCGCGGTAAAACGCACTCGGCGACCCGGGCTCACCACCTCCAAGCTTCTACAGTGAAGACCAGGAGGGTAAGGGTTGTCGTCTGCCACCACTCGAATAGCTTCAATCGGCACACTCTTCGTTTTCAGTTCACTCTTACCGGCAGTTTGAGGATCCTGTGTGCTCCAGTACAGAGTGCGCGTGTACGGATGGACCCAGAAGTAACGGCGATGTCTCGTATTGGACATGTCACTGGAACCCGTCTTACGCGTATACTTCCAAAGAAACTCGCCGATCATGGTCTGGGTGATAGCTTGGATCATGCGGGGATCCGTACCCGCCGCATATCCGTGGGCCATGGCGGCTTGGTTTGTATTGATGTTGAACCTTTCATCAAGTTCAGAGGCAAACGACGAAACAGAAGAACGACGTGATGCCTGGCTTTCACGTCTAACTCTAACCCGCGAGGTCGTGCTCCGAGCTGAGCTGACTTGACCCACAGACTCATTAGGAGTACGCGGCCGCTGAGCTGAGTTTGTCCGGTATGCAGAAGCTGGGGCAAGAGGAGGGCCCATCAAGCCTGGAGAAGCTGGACGTAGCTCCATCGACTTCTTTTCGGCGGCCATGATCATCTCCTTGTGGTCAGGAGGCAAAGGCGGGTGGCTTTGAATGCTAGAGGTCTGACTAGCAGCACTGCCAGGTCTCTTGTGCAGAGAGGTAGTGGATGACTGGTGCGACGGACGTGTACGAGGCTTTGGTGTGGCAAAGGGCGAGTTAGTAAGCTCCTTGGCTCTGTCACTGTCAGGCGGCGACAAGGGTCGAGACGAGACACGGTCCATCAGGATCTGGTCAATTTGCTTGGACGACAGGATGGTTTGAGCCCCATGATCAGTCTGAGTAGATGACTGGCGACGGGTGTGTCGTGGGACAGCATTGCCAGATATAGCACTCAACGGCCGGGTTGCTCCCGTCTTGTCCCACTCCTCAACACTACGATCGATCGGGCTGTCCTCCGCCACCACAACTGATGGCGCATCGGACGTTGGCTTATCGGCTGTAATAGTTCGAGATTCCGCAGGCCGGACGTTCTCCTCGGAAGGCAGAGGTACGGGCACGGGCAAAACGCTTGTCGCAGGGGTGGACTTCACAGGTAGGGTCTCCACTGAGCGAATTGTGGACAGAGTAAGCTCCGATGCCAATGACCGAGGAGACTCATGAGGTTCTGGTGCGACTGGTTCAATACATTCGGGAGTAATGAAAGTAACCGTTAGGTCCGGAATCTGAGCTTCGGTTACCACTGGGTCCACGACCACGGTAGGCTCTGGCTCAGGTGTTGGTTCCGGCGGCGTCGCCTCGATAGGCTCTGTCTGCTGGAAGGCAATGAAGGAGACCGTCAGCTCCGTGATGTCCGTGCTGGTGCCATGTTCGGCAACTGGAGCTGGAGGCGCTGGCTCAGGGAACGTTGCAACAACAGGCAAAGTATGCTCAGAAGCAACCACCGAGAGGGCCATGTCTGGCACATACTTCGGTTCCGGCTCGGGGAGCTTGGCAGTGACTGGCTCCGTCAGCTGCGAGGAGATAGCCGATATAGCCATCTCCAGAGGCTTGGGAGCGGGTAGTCCGACCGGCTCAGTGGTACCTCCAACGAAGTACGACGTGCTCAACTCGGGAAGCTTAGGGGGCATTGGTAACGTCTCTTCGGACGAAATCTCAGAAACGTGGAGTTCTGGCGGGGGAACAGCCATATCCCTTTCTTCAGCGGCATGCTCATCCCACGCCATCTTAGGCGGCGTGGGAACGAATGCCATGTGCTCATCGTGCGACTCAGGAGCGCCTTTAAGAGGCGTCCACTGGGTTGCAGAATGGACCACTTGCCGGGATTCTGTCGTCTCAACCGCCATGTCCGCATACACGGGTGTGGCTTTTGTCGGGGACGTAGGAGTACTCGGCTCCCCACGAAGACCTTCGCTACTCGTTGGGACAACGGGCTCCCAAGGATCAGTCATCACGCCGGTATCAACCATGGTGGGCTTGGGCATATCTAGAGAGATCTCTGATGGCCTCCTCGAATCGGACACGGGGAGCATACGCGGTGTTGAGGCCTGTGAAGCAGTATCTTGTTGCATCGGTGGGCCAAACTCCTCACCATCGCCACCTTCCAGCTCTGCGAGCTCAGCAAACAAGCTCTGGCCTTCGGCAGCAGTAGGTGTTTGAGTGAAGCTTGTCGCAGGTGACTGACGTGCGCTGGATGGTCGGCTGCCGTACGCCATTGGTGCTTCTCCTGAGGGGCGAATCTTCCGCAGCACGCTTCTCTTCTTGTGGAGTCTGAAGCGAGGGGTGGAGTTCTGGCTGGGGGATGCGAAACCGCCGTCTTCACTGTCGTCCTCATCCGCCGACGTGGAAGCAGTGCTCTGGAACGAGTTGCGATCACGGGCCTTCGCTAGAGTCAGGGACGATACTCGGCCGCGGGGTGTGGTCTGAACGCGGTCTTCCGTTTCTGTGAGCTCATCGGAATCGGTACTGTCGTCGGCCATGCTTTCAATGCCGGTCTGGAACGCCTCGCTTTCTGTAGCGGTTTCTCTCTCATTAGCGGTCTCAAACGCATCGTCCGCCTCTGTAGCGGTATGATATGCATCACTTGGTTCATCAGACGACTGCACTTCGGGTCGAGCTCCAGTGACGTTCCGCGCCGATTTGTGCGATGGGCTTCCTTCTCCAGCGTTGTCTTCCCAGTCAGTATCATGAAGCTCCACCTCAGTCCTTCCTTTGCGTCCGGCACCCAGGAGATCGGGGCGTGCAAGCTTTCGCATGGAATCCGACTTCGTCTTCTGGCGTTTGCTCGTCGGGCCAGTGGGCGCAGCAGCTTCACGACGACGCTGCTCCACTTCATCACGCGCCTCCTGCAGCATCCGCTTGAGTTCAATCTTCTCGGTCTTCTCGCGGTGGATGGTGCTCTTGAGGTTCTGAATCATACGGTGAGCATGGCCCAGCGAGCTCCGCAGTGTCTCCGTCTCCAGGTGATTGTGACGTGGGGTGAACTTGTTGGGAGACGGCGGAGGAGAGTTCTCAGGCGTAATTTGATCTTGGTCATCCGAATCATTGTCCAAAGACACTTCGCGAATCGACTCCTGCTGGTGTTGCCGGATGCGCATCGCCACGGCTTTCGCAAGCTCTTCGTTCTGAGAGTTCAACTCCTCCACCTTCTGCTGCAGCGCAAGCTTCTCAGCATCTCCCGCGTTCAAATTCCTCCGCAAGAGATGGATCTCGGCATCATTCGCTTTCTGGGCCGCTGCATGATCCTCAACGAGTTTGGCATTTGTCTGTTTCAGATCCTCCAACTCCCTCTCCACAGCGTTCTTCTCAGAGGTAACCGCGGCTAGGTGACTACTAATGCGACCTTCGCGATCAGCGGCCTCCTTCATGGCGGCCATCAACTCATGCGTCCGCGTCTCCAACGCCCAATTTTCATCTTTGTAGCGCTCCTCGCTCTCGTCCAACACTCGGATCCGCTGCGCATAACCTTCGGCCTCCAGCTCCAATCGCGACTTCTCCAGATTGACGGTTTTCAGGGCCTCCTCTCGTTCAGCCAACAGGGCTTGCAATTGGCGTACCTGGGCCAGCAGAGAGGTGGAGATCTCGGTTGCGAACTCGATATCGTGGACTCGGCTGGATGGTTGGTTTCTCTGTTTCCGCGACGGAACACTGACTTTGCTCGGGGAGTTTGTTGCTTGACCGGCAAAGAACGCGGAAGCCAGTGGTGACTGCGCATCAACGTTAATCTCTATCCCACTCATGAAGCAAATCCCCGTGATGGCCCTACCTTCGGATCCAGGGGAGTTCCCAGGTGCGCGTCGTCCCCACCAGCGAGACGTTTGGGGCCCAAGAAGGCGCGAGCGGTCTCCCGGCCGATTTCATTGTACTCCTTCTCCAGATCGGCGAGCTTTCGACGCAACTCGGGACCGATCTGACCATCCTCCTGCTGCTGCTCCACCTCCTTCAACTTCTCTTCGAGGGACTTCTGTTGTTCGATCAGGGCGGTGCCCAACTTGGATGCCTCCTCGAGTCGGCGCTCTGTCTCGGCGAGATGCGCCTCGAGGGCGCGCTTGGCCTGAGCGGGGGATGAGGCATCGAGACTGAATAGTTGGGTATCAAAGGAAAACTTGGGGATGTCCCGCGGGGTGACAAGGCCCTCGCTTGAGTTCGAGACAAAAGGATCATCCATCATGGGTTCACGGTGGATTGTTTGAGTTTGGAGAGGCAGGTAGTGAAGTTCCTCAGGGGGAGGAGATGACTACCGTTGCGAACCTACGGACTCGACCCTTATGCGCGAGGATCAGACCACGATCATCCTCCGATGCGCCTGTGGATGTATTGTTGAGCCGACCAGCGACCGGGTTTGTTGACAACTGCCTCGACGGTTTGGAAGTTGGTGTTAGGTGGGGATGCGACGACAATCAGCGGGAAGGAATGCGCGATCCTCGGTCAGGAGTAGCTCAGAGATGGAAGCGAGAATCGTTTGAACGTTGACGACGGGTCGGTTGGGAGACAGCGGGTGCAGTGAAGATCGAATAAGGTACGATCGGGAGAGTCAGGAAGGCGATTGTTGACGTTGGCGTTGGCGTTGGCGCTGGCGCTGGCGCTGATGTTGACGTTGTTGTTGTTTTGGGGTTAGAGGGGGCGGCGGCCGAGATCCCGCTGGACTCAGAACAACACCGACAACGCGTTGTGGCCGTAACGGTCGAGTGTGCGTGCGACCAGGATGCAACCAACCACAACACGTAACAGTCGTTTGATATCAGGTTCTTTGAACAGGTTGGAACCCAAGGAATCGACAATTAATTACGAGGATGAGGCCGTTGTGGGACACAAGAGCGTCCAGCACGTGGAAAAATTAAGATAGTAATTAAAAACGAAGATAAAAGAGTGAAAAGAGAGTGAATCGATAGAAGGAACGACAAACGAAATCGAACAGAAAAAAAAAAGAAAATCGTCTAGAGAAAGAGAGAGTGGAAAAGGATGAAGTCACAGCCAGATCGACAACGAGACGAGAACCGACTCGTTGGGGCGGGGAGAAGAAGAGAAAAGAGAGAGGGAGGAAGAGAGAGGAGAGAAGAGAGGGAGGGAGAGGACACGGCTCAGAGAGGAGAATCAGGACCGTGCGGACCACGATGAGACGACTAACTAGTTCGTGGGTTGGGTTGGATACGTAATAATCTCCTTCCAGGACGGGGTTCAATTCGATCATGGAATGATACTCTTCATCTTAGAAAGAGGGATAACAATATCATTATTATGGATCTGATACTCGGTCTGGATTAAGTTATCGAAACTAAGTTCTGTCCACGGGTGTACCAGAGACGAGGTACCAGTACCGCATTCTGGGTGCGCCCAGGTACGGCTGACAGGTATCGGGTACATCGTCATCTCCCCCGCCCGATCGGTCAGTCCGCATCCTTCCTACGCGGAGCGGCCCCCTTCAATGAGACCTTTGGGTCGATACATCCCTCCTATAACGAAAAGAGGATTCCAAAAAGCATACCATTTTGAGATCCATCATTGTTATCGTTGAGAAGGATTCTTTCAGCCATGGAACCATCTGGTAGCATTTTTTTCCCGTCTTTGTCATCGCCCGATTCGTGTGATTGCTGATTCATGGTCACGTGATAGCTTCGATCCTAAAGAGGAAGCCTTTGCGCCACTTTGAATTTCAGTTCATCCAAGCTCCACCTGAGTCCTCTATCTTCTTCCCCGCCAGATCTCACCATGCCAGGAGACACCCAAGTAGCAGACGAAGTCCCTCAATTCGGCTTCAAGAAGCGATCCGCCAAGGCTAAAGCCAACTTCCGCAAGAAACCCGACCCCCCTCCACCGGCTTCCGACTCCGAATCCGGCTTCACCTCGTCCGATGATGACGAAGGCCGCAGGATCAAGCGACGTCGCAAAAATGCCGCAGTGACCGCATCGTCAGCATCTAACGCGCCGCGGAAAGGGCCATCCGACGAGCAGCCCTCCGCGAGCACCGCGCCAGCGCCCTTGGCCACCAGCAACGACGCCACCAAACACTCCAACTGGTACGATGAGGACCTGGGCGAAAAGAACCTTCTCGGAAAGACTCGAGCACGACCTGCTCCCAGTGAATCTGCAGCGTCAGACGGCACATACAAGGGCGCAGCCAACTATTCCTCCTTTATCCAGAAGAACCCCGACGCGCCCAGCAAGAAGTTCGGTCCGATCAAAGCCCCCACCAACATCCGCACGGTGACCTTCACCGACTATATGCCCAACGTCTGCAAGGATTACAAGCAAACAGGCTATTGCGGCTTCGGAGATAGCTGCATCTACCTGCATGCCCGGGAGGATTACAAGCAGGGCTGGGAGCTCGATCGGGACTGGGAGGTTAATACCAAGGGGAAGACGGTGAGCGGGAAGGTGGTCTCCCAACGGAGTGGCGGCAAATCTGCCGAGGACGCAGATGATGACGAGGACGATGAACTGTTGGAGAACATCCCGTTCGCCTGCATCATCTGCAAAAAATCGTATCAAAATCCGATCGTCACGAAATGCGGGCATTATTTCTGCGAGTCGTGCGCCCTGCAACGATACCGCAAAAACCCATCGTGCGCGGCATGTGGCGCAAGTACGGGCGGTGTCTTCAACACCGCGAAAAAGCTAAATCAGTTACTGGAGAAAAAGAGAGATCGAGCCAGGAAGCGACGGGAACAAGCGATCGCAGACGGCGAGGAGGTGAGCAGCGATGAGGAAGAGCCCAAGAGCTCATGAGGTGCGAGTTCCATATGTTACTTGGATCGGACTTGGTTCTCCTGTATAATTAGGCAACTTGGGCGAAAAAAATGGCAGTCGGCCTGCAGCTGGTCTGCAAACTAAACGAATTTCTGTGTTGTCTGTGAATGAGACTAGTGTGAAGCCACATACTTTTAGACCGTATATAGTCCGAAAATAGCAACGATAGAATGACCTTAGTCGAAGCTCAGAAAATGCCTTGGATGTCTTAATTTTAAGAATTTCTGGGTCATCGCTAAAATAAAAGATGTACATCTTTTCGTCTGACTCTATTATATCCAAGAAGATGGTCTAGTGAGTTTTAATATGTACAAGTCCTCTCGCTGTATGAATTTGAGGTGAAGGGATCAGATCAAATCCGCCCCAAGCGGCGCATCCTCCAGCAACCATTCATCTACTGTATTGTGTCTTCAAAATCCCAGCATCCGTCGATCTTCACCCGTAAGTCAAGATGTTTCTTCTGGCGCTCTGCAGCCAATTTATTCCTTAAGCCGAGAAATGCCGACGTCCCTTCTACGGTCGTTCCCCCTTTTCAACGCAGATGGACACCACTTAATTTCTCCAATCCCAATTTTGTCCGAATATCTGCAAGCCAAGCCATTGAAGAGGAGACTCTCCCTGAGTATGTAGCTTTGTGCTATTACCCGACTCGAATAGGAATTATCCTCAAGGACCAATATCAGGTCGTATGTAAGCTAGGGTTTGGAGCCAGCTCCACAGTGTGGCTTGCGCGAGACATGGAGTGAGACACCTATTGTATCTGTAATTATGGATCTCGAGTCACTAACGGGGTGTGTAGGTATCGCCGTTATGTTACTCTCGGGATATTTATCAAATCTGCCTCAATGGGGCGGCACCTGGATGATGAACTCGATATATATAAACGCATAGGAAAGGCCTCACCACGGCATGCAAGTCAAAAATATGTCCGCTCATTACTCGATTCATTCGATGTCGATAGACCCGAAGACAAACACCGATGCCTTGTACATCCTCCATTATAGGAGAGTGTGGTGGCTTTTCTATATCCTAAGCCGGTCCGGAGACTACCGACACCAGTCTTAGTGGTTGTGCTGCACCGCTTGTTTTGGCACTGGACTATCTCCATACAGAAAGCAAGATCATACACACCGGTATGTGCTCCTAATCTGCATGCTGCGTTCTTGTTTCATTACTTACGTTGAAGGCCAATTAGACATCAAGGCGGACAATATCGTGTTCGGCATCGACGACGACTCGGTGTTTGGCGATTTCGAAGCGAACGAACTCCACAACCCCTGTCCTCGGAAAGAGGTAGAGGGCAGGACAATTTATTTTTCTCGGGAAATTCCCATGCCTAAGCGATTGGGTGCCCTCGTCTTATGTGACTTTGGCTCGGCCGTCCCTGGTGATCAAACGCATTCAGAAGACATTCAACCGGATATATATCGGGCACCGGAGGTCATTTCAGAAGCAGCATGGAGCTACAGCGTTGATATATGGAATGTTGGATGCATGGTAACGGACTTAGTACTATAATGTTCGGGCCAGCAATTCCTGACTCTTTGCAGATTTGGAACATCTTCGAAGGCGGTTCTCTGTTCACCAGCCAGGATCCAGAATTCCAGACTTACCGGAGTCGAGCCCATCTCGCTGAAATGATAAGTCTTCTCGGGCCGCCATCACCAGGTCTCCTTGCTCAAGGGGATTCAGCTCGGAAATTCTCTTCAGAGGAAGGTGCGTGCACTATCGTCTTTTTATCTGTGTGAGACAGGCACTCACTATGTCTGGTTCATGTCACTTCTGCGCCGGAATCCCAGTACCAGAACATACCCCGCTAGAAAAGAGGGAGAATAGTCTTGAGGTGGAGGACAAGGAGAAGTTCCTGTGCTTGGCACGGTAAATGCTGCAGTGGAAGCCAGGCAAACAAAGCTCCGTTTTAAGGAACAGGAAGAGGATAACTGGTTGCAGAATGAACTACATAAATAATCTAGCAAGTCTGAGTCTGACGCGTTTGGGCAAATAATGCATATCTGGTCATCGGTGAAAATCAACCATAGGAAGTGCACGAAATATTGGAATAGAATACCTTCCATTGGCAGTTCGTATTCGTATTAACTTGTTGGGATCCTCAACAATATATTCCTATTTATTAGGATATTGATATCGAATCCCATTAAGAAGACCGAGGAAAGTTTCGACGCAATTATCGAACGATCAATGCCAAAGAAACGGTGAAGCAGCTTGTTTATTTACCTACGCCGGCCTTCACTGACATCATTCCAGGGCCTCTCAGGAATCCAGCCTTGACCTAATTCAGCGATGGAGTACGGGTCCACTGAATGGAGAGAGGATTCCGCCTGAACACTGACGATCCAGCCGATCAGGGCTTGTCAGTCCCGTCTTGACGTGCTCAGAGACGAGAATAAGAAGGGACCACTGGTTCAGCGTCTGACCGTCGCCTCCACCTGGAGACCCTTCCCCTCCGTTCATCTCAAAGTGGCTGTGACAGGCGTCGTCATTTGGCTTTGCCCCTCGTAGCCATACAACGGGAAACTCCACGTGCGGTCCGTGGTTCGTGGGTAATAGGTAACCTTCTGGCCTTCTGATGTTGGTTGCTTCGCCTTCATGATGGGAGGAAGAAGGAAAGAGAGGGGGAGGGAGACGGGTCGAGGGAGGATATTGAGATAGCGTGATTGGGAGAAAGAAACAGCCAAGCTTCCCCGGTGAGGGCGCTACCGCAGAAGATGAGGAGGCAAAAAGTGGTCATTGGACGCAGGCCATGGTTAAGGTTATCCACCGGCCGTCCCTGCGTTTATGGCTCGCCCCACTCGTCAGGAGTCTCCCACTGGTCGCTCAACAACGCGTGGCCATTGGAGCCCCTCCCCTTTGGGGAAGGTTCTCCCCCAGTCGTACCGTCGCTTCCTTTCTTTGGGGTCCTAGATTATTAACTGCCGTCCTTAACTAACCATCCCATTGCGTCTTCTCTGGTCCATTGTTCTCTCTCTTCTCTTCTCTTTCTTCCTCTCTCCCTTCTCCTATCATGCTACACTAATCCCTCCAACTTCTACACTCCTTGTCCCCCTTTCGTTGCCTCCTTCCACGCTAACTCATTCTCCAACACACTTCCCAATTGACTCTGCTTCGACCGGTCTGCATTCCTTTCAATCGGTCTTCACCCCCACCGGCCATTGACCCTTACATACGACCTCTCAAACCTTGGAATTTCTGTCCATGCTCTAATCTTCGGTTCGAGTCCATCATCAGGGTGCCTCGTTCGGCAATCCCTGTTCCCATCCCCTAACCTCTTCACCATGAAATGCGGCTTTCGACTCGCCATCTGCGCCCTACTGGTCCTTCTCGTTCCATTCTACCTCCTTAAGGCCCATTTGGAAGATCTCTGCAACCAGTATCGCGCGGGCGCGTACTTGATTGATTGGTTGAACTACAATGACCGGCCACACGGGAAAGCTCCCACCGACCCCGACGTCAAGGGGGATAAAGTCATCGTCATGGCGAGACTTGAGGAAGAACACACCGACTGGGTGGAGGAAGAATTGCCGGAGTATGGAATATCTCGTTCGAATCCCGTGATCATATGGACTAATCCCTCATTCTAACAGTTGGCAATCCGCCGTCTACGTCGTCAATCCGTCGAGAGTCACGGTAGAAGACGAAAGTGCCCTCAAAACCCCCTTCAACAAGGGCCACGAATCCATGGCCTACCTCACCTACATCATCGACCACTACGACGACCTCCCATCCACAATTGCCTTTCTCCACGCCCACCGGTCGGGCTTCTTCATGGCCTGGCATGTTGATGCCCCCTTGCACGATAATGTCATGGCCATGCGCAACCTCCAGCTTGACTTCGTCCAAGAGAATGGCTACGTAAATCTCCGCTGCAATTGGAACCCCGGGTGCAAGGCTGGTCATCGCATCAATCGCCATGTGACCGAAGGGGTGTGGGAAGAAATGTTTGAAGGCACCAGCACACCGCCATTGAATTCCTCCACCTCTCCGGCTGTCGGAGACTACGCCCAGACACAGAAGTTCCTCCAGGCCCCGAAGGAGGTTGGCGCCGCCTGTTGCGCCCAATTTGCCGTGTCTCGGGACCAGGTCCGTCGGCGGCCGCGCGACGACTACATCAAGTTTCGTAAGTGGGTGATTGATACAGACCGAGACGACGCCAGCAGCGGTCGTATCATGGAGTTTCTCTGGCACGTCATTTTCGGCAAAGAATCCGTCTAGTATGTTTTACGCCATCCATGGAACTAAGACCGGAGCGCTAACGGAAGTTTCCAGCTGCCCTGACGAAGAACTCTGCTACTGCCAGGTATATGGGAAATGCTGATTGGCTACCCCATCATCACCTACATTCGCTGTAAATATTCTACGACCATTCTTTTATTGCTTTGTCCTACATTATAGAGCTATATAGAGCGTGTTTTCCGGGTTTGGAACCGGCGTTACTTAGATGGCTTGTTATATTTGAGACATACAATCTTTTTGGGCCATACCCACCACATTTGGCTACTTTTTCTTACTCTTCGGTTCGCTATCTGGACGCGTGTCATCACTCACGTCTGGAGAATGCGCTCGTGATTGATGGGGTCGAGTTGATCGACTTGTCGATCGTGGGACCACTGCAGGCTTACGCAGAGGCTGTGTTGGGGGCTTGTACTGTCAGACTTCACTGGAGAGTGGTGATAGAAGGACTAATTTTGGACTAAAAAAATACTTAGAACAACGAACAATCTTATTATTGTGCCACAGTGAGATATATATATCCGTCGCCAAGGTGTACGCTGAGCCTCCTTACGTTCAATTAAAGCATTCCCACACCCTGCGTCGTTTCCACAGCTCTTCAACCTACAGCAAGCATTACGCTTTGAAACATCTCATCAATCATGTGATTATCTGGATTCCTACTATGTCATGCCAGGCAGACGGAAACAAAACCAACACCAAACGCCGACGCCCGCAATTTCCATGAATTAATCAATGCCTGGGTATACTACTTCCGATCAAAATATTCCTCCACTCGTTCCACCAGATCCGCCTTCTTCCCCGCAGCGGAACGACCATGGGATGTGAGGAACTCCTTCAACGAGGCCACCGTAAGCTGCAAATGCGGGAGATACGTTAGCACATCGAAACCATATGCATCACATGCATAAAGGAAAAGCGCCTTACTTTTGACACAGTCCCCTTCTGGTAATGATGGTGGACTTCGTCGTCAATGCCGCTGGGAGTGGCTTCTGCCTTCATGCGTTTGGACGGCTTCGCAGCGCCGTCTTCGGCTTCTGCCGTGCGGTCCTTTGTGCTTCGTTTCGCGAGGGTGCTCTTCGGGCCAGGTACGGCAATTTTGGCATAATGCTTCTCGAGCTCACCGGCCCAGTCCAGCACGTAATCTCCAGCACGCTTTGAGCTGTTAGTCACGGTCGAGTCAAGTCACAGGGATTGAATGAGGCGCAAACGCACCTTGTGGATTTGGCGGTATTTGGGCACTGTCTTGTCTTCCGGTTGCTCAGGGAGATCCTCGTCCAATGCAAGGGCTTGCAAAATCCGATAGTGCCATTGAAGCGCTAGATACGTTGTCAGTAAGCGGGGCGAGCGCAATGGTGCACCAGCCAACTTACATGGGTTCGGGTATTTGGATGGCTCGTACACTCCCTTGGGCAGCTGCAGTTGTTGGACGATAAAACGCATTTGGTCGATCAACGGTTCGGGCGCGACATTGAAAGTCGTCTCTGGGTTCTGTCGTACATCATCGGCGAAAGGTAAGGGGATGATCCACATGCCGGGAGGGAATTTCTGCACTCCATTCTCATCGAGCTTTTCCTGGCCGGCAATCATCGCACCGAGAACTGGAGCTCCGTTCTTGCGGGGAATGAACCACACCAGCGCCAGCTTCTTGTCGCGAAGCAGCGTCTGATGAAGGGCGGAGAAGACGCGCGTGGATCCAATAAAGTCTTCTTCGGAAGGGTAGATGAAGAACGGGTGTTTGACGTTGGCCCAGAAGGGAAGAGCCGAAAGGGGTTTGAACCCGATGATGCGGATAACAGGGTCGCCGAAACTGCGCAGTTCCTTGAGCTCCTCGGGAGAGAAACTGACCTGGTCGCCGCCGAACTTGTATGCTTTTTTGATCTCCCATTTCTCGATCGTCCGAGCGGTATCGTCTGCGATCTGGGTTGTGACTCCTCTCGCAATCTGGGGTTTCTCACCACCAACCCAGACAAAACAGTTTCTGGCAGGTTCTTGGCGCTTGAAAAGTAGATATCCCGATACCGAAATTTTGAAGTCAGGCCCTAGCTCTAGCGGTATGTTGGAGACATAGGCGCGGCGGGGAACCGATCGAGAGTTGATACTCGAGAGCAGTGTATTGAGTAAGGAGATGCCGTCGGCGGTAGCGGTCGTATCTTTGGAGTCAAGCTTCACGTACGAGGGAGCTTCAGGATCGGTGGGGGAGGTCCTGTAGATTATATCCTAAGTGACATGAGTATGTGCGCGTTTTAGCAAGGTGGGGTCTCTTACATCGTAGAACTGGCTGGTATCAAATTCATGGTCTGGGCGCGAGATGGGAAAGAGCTCAATGATGACGCCAAGGTCGTAGAGATCCTTGGCTCGGACCGTCGCCGCAGATCGGAGAGATCTGTTGTCTCCATGAGGGTTGTCATTGTCGGTCACGATGAACAGCCGTCGAGAGAGAAAGTTCGGCGCCTTGGAGGTAAAGATCTGGTTGGCGCAGAAGAGAACGTTCGCCATGGAGACTCGCTCCGTGGATGGGACCAGCACATCTCTCATTTTGCCTTCATCCTCGGCCAACGCTTGGAGGTCCTTCACTTCCCGAGCGGATGGGATGTCGAGATCCGTGAAGAGATAGCAATGGGGGTATGACAGATCGCCTCGGCTGTTTTCATCTTCGTCGTAAAATTTGGAAGCCTGCGTACCGTACAGTAGAACTCCCATCATATCGTGGGGATTGGAAATAATCCGTTGCTGCATCAAATGGTATGCGCACTTCAGCGCGGCGGTAGTTGGTGATTCACTGAACGACTTTTTGGGATCTTCCGACGGACGAGGAGTGAGCATAGAGTCGCTGACTTCGATCGCAAATAGAACGGCATCTTTCACTGCTTTATAGCCCTGCGTGGGTGGTTCTTTTCGTGAGTTGAGAGACTCCCATGATTTATCCAGGCATGACGTACACTGTCGTCGAGCTCCTCCTCTTCCTCCAATTGCTCGTCTTCACGTGTTGGGTTGTCATCCGCCATGGTATTTCGATTTCGCAGAACCACAATAATGCCAGACCATGGAAGGGGTTGTCAAAGATGAGGCGTATAAATACAGGGATACTGCTAGGTATACCATACCGCCTGCTGCCTGGCAGCGGGAGACGCGATGGGCGACGCGGGGAAACACGAAGATCATGTGACTTGATGACGCCGGCCTGTCGATGATTGGCCCAGTCGGCATGCTCCGTCATCCGACCGTTCGGGACTTCTGCTTCATGTGTCTCTTGCAAATTCATTTGCATTGCCACGAATTCCTCTCCCTCGCGCTTAACATTCATTCTCGCCTGGTCAGCTTGTTGATCTTGTTGTTTCTATCTTCGCCTTTGACCCTATTCTCAATCCCGTATCTCTCGCTGGCATGGCTCTCCGCAGACCTTTCGGCCTCCCTCGGCAAGTGTTGCGCTCCCCAGTGCGGAGCTCCCTTGGATACAACTATGAACAGAGGTTCAACCTTGCGACGGCTGTACCACCGGTGACTCAAGATGCGACGAGCTCAAAGGGCCCAACCGCCATGGTCTTCCTCAACATGGGCGGGCCGTCGACAACAAATGAGGTGGAAGACTTTCTGAGTCGGTTGTTTGTACGTACTCTCTGGACCCGACCGCCCCTGGGGTCAATTTCATCACAAGACTAATATCATTCCCATCGTGAAGGCGGACGGTGACCTCATCCCCCTCGGACGACTCCAAACCTACCTTGGTCCACTCATTGCGAAGAGAAGAACGCCGAAGATCCAGAAACAATACGCCGATATTGGAGGCGGCTCCCCCATTCGGAAATGGTCAGAATACCAATGCGAAGAAATGTGCAAGCTACTCGACAAACTTAACCCGGAGACCGCTCCTCACAAGCCCTACGTCGCGTTCCGGTACGCTGATCCGCTTACGGAGGAAATGTATACGAGACTACTGGACGACGGATTTGGGAGAGGGAAGGGAGGCCGCGCCGTCGCATTTACGCAATACCCGCAGTATTCCTGCTCTACGACTGGCAGCTCTCTCAACGAGCTGTGGAAATGGCGGAACCGGTTGGAGGGCAAACGCGCAAATGGCGTCGAGGACCTGACTGGATCGATCCAGTGGAGTGTCATCGATCGGTGGCCCACCCACCCTGGACTTGTCGAAGCCTTTGCGCGGAATATCGAAGACCAGCTCAATACCTACCCAGAGGACAGAAGAAACGGGGTGGTCTTGTTGTTTTCGGCGCACAGTTTGCCCATGAGCGTGGTGAATCGAGGTATGGCCGCCCGATACCTTCGTCATGTGAAGAAGTCAAGCTAACTGACCTCTCAGGTGATCCGTATCCGGCCGAGGTTGCAGCCACAGTTCATGCGGTGATGCAGCGCCTTAATTTTAGCAACCCTTACCGCCTGTGTTGGCAGTCGCAGGTGGGACCGTCCGCTTGGCTGGGCGCTCAGACTAGCGATACCGTGCAGGAGTACGTGAAGCGGGGGCAGTCCGATATCGTCCTGGTACCGATTGCCTTCACCAGTGACCACATTGAGACCCTTTATGAGCTTGACCTGGAGGTGATGGAAGAAGCCAACAGCCCCGGCGTCAAGCGAGCGGAGAGTTTGAACGGAAACCCAGTATTTATCCAAGCTCTTGCCGACATCGCACAAGACCACCTGCGCAAGGGAGAGAAGTGCTCCCTTCAAATGACCTTGCGCTGTCAAGGCTGCAAGAGTGATCGTTGCCTGGAGCAGAAGAAGTTCTTTGCTGGTGAAAAAGCTGCTTCCCTGGTAGTATAGAATTCGTGTGTCTTGTTGTCCGGAGCGCAGTTCTGTACAGTATATTTGTATCGGCGTTTGGATTTGGGTGTATTCGAACTTCAATTGACGGGATACAAAAGTCGTACGGATATCTAACAGTAACCTAACGACACAGACGCTGTGTCTTGTATGTCGTTGTCTCCGAGCCTTGTGGCCTCAGGCTCCACTTTACCCCCCGCATGTCCTTCTCCGTTCGATAAACAGTCAACCTTCTTGACAACTCCTTCAGATCGCCTTCGCTCTTGTAACAGACTCACCCTGGTTCCCTGGCCATCGGGGATAAAGACCCCGCTCATTAATTATGTCACCGTTATATAAACGCTAATTGTGGAACACGCCGCTGTGTTATCATTGGTATGTACCCCTACTGGAATTCCTTGATTGATAAGCCGCTGACGCCCCTTCACAATTGCCTAGGCTCCGGACTTCCTGTGACACCTTCACAATACCTTATCCTTTCTCCTGATATGTGCTGCATCTCCAAGCTCGCCAATGTAGATTTAATTCACCTCGCTTTTGCCAAAACCTTCAAGCCGGTTGATTCAACGTCGCAATGGACAATGAGGCGCCCTTAGCCGCCAACACGGACATTGACGCACAACTGCGATCCAGAGCCACTACTTCCCGCGATAACCATCTTCGGCACTCCCTCAGGGACGAGACGAGCGATACCCTCCAGATGCACAATACCGAACGAACGCCGCTACTTCCCCGCTCCGGGGAAGACCCAGACCCGACGCATTGCGAACCCTCCCAAGCTGGTGCCGAGGAGCCCACGTCGGCGTCGTTACCGTCCTGGCGGAGACCCAGTGTGAGCGCAGTCCCTTTGCAGCGATGATACACAGAGATGCCCTTTTCTAATGCCATCCAGATCCTCTGGCTTTTCCCGTTTCTGCTCCTCTATATGCTCAGCTTCGGGGGGCCTGTGGTCCCCAAAATCAACCTAATGATCTCTATGATCTGTAGGGATTACATGCAGAAGAGAGCTGCAGCGGATCCAGGCTTCACTTATCTTCCTGTTATCGTAGGCCAGGACAATCCCCAGTGTCAAATCCCCGAGGTCCAGTCTCTCGTGTCACGTTTCCAACTCGTTTTCAACTTGATAGCAGGCATCCTGTCGGCTTTGGTTAGTCCGCGACTAGGTCGCCTATCAGACCGCTACGGTAGAACACGGATTATCGCCTTGAGTGTTCTCGGAACTCTTTTTGCGGAAGCAAATGTCCTCTTTGTGGCAGCTAATCAGGAGCAAATGTCTGTCAATATGCTGTTACTGAGTGCGATCTTAGAGGGACTAGGGGGTTCCTTTACGACCATTCTGGCGTTAACAACGTCGTATGCGTCCGACTGCACTAGTTCCAAAAAACGCAGCGTGGCATTTGGCTACCTGCATGGATGCGTGTTCATTGGGGTGGCTGCTGGCCCACTTCTGGTCGCCTTTCTGATTAAAAAGACAGGCACAATATTGAGCGTCTTTTATGCGGCGGTTGCTCTCAATGCCGTTTTCTTCCTAGCGATTCTGTTTGTTATACCCGAGTCACTTTCAAAGGAGCGCCAGCACAATGCCCGCGAGAAGCGACGGGTGAGACACGCCCACAAGGAAAAGACGCGCTTGTTCGCACTTCAACACTGGAACCCGAAGAGAATTGTCAGTCCGTTGACACTTTTGTACCCACCTGTTGGACGCCCCAGTGCCCTGTTTCCTTACCCTGGGGGAGCCACCTCAGCTATCCGAAGGAACATCCTTCTGCTTTGTGCGGTTGATACAGTCATATTCGGACTTGCGTTGGGGGCCAGTCAAATCGTCATCATATATGCGGAGTATATGTTCGGCTGGGGAAACATCGAGTCGAGTTTATATATCTCTCTGGTCTGCTTTGTTCGGGTATTCAACCTCTTTGCCATCTTACCCGCTGTGTCATGGCTTTTCCGCAAGCAACAGGTCGCAGACCACGAGATACCAGGATCGGACATGCTCGATGTCGTCCTCATCCGTGTCTCTATTGTGCTTGATTTGATTGGACATGCAGGATATGCCTTGTCGAAAGACAGTGGCGTGATGATTTTCTCCGGAGTGGTTGCAGCCCTGGGAGGAATGGGCTCGCCAATGTTGCAGTCCTCCCTTACCAAGCACGTACCCCATGAGCGGATTGGACAGATTTTGGGGCTCAAGGGACTTTTACATGCACTTTCTCGGGTGGTCGCTCCGACTGCTTGCAGTCTGATCTATAGTGTGACTGTTGCCAAACTGCCCCAGGCCGTGTTCATTTCTTTGACTGGAGTCTATCTTCTCGTACTGGGCTGCAGTTTCTTTATTATACCTCATGGTAATTGTGCCCCTCGAATTGCGCATGCGCCGGATACTGACTTTGTCATAGCTTCGCTTCCGGCAACCAGTACAGATGATGGACATGCCGAGCCGAACCAGGATGGCGAAGAGGTGGACACGCTGCTGCGAGAAAGCACGGGTACTTTATGATCTAGTTTATGTTCACAGTTTTCAAGAAGGAATTGTAAATTGTAGTAACCCTACAACGGACAGTGTTCAGGGTATTCTTACCTCTTAGCTGTGGTGGGCTGATCAAGACCTTCTGCGGCGGGCGGTAGAGACCAACTCCGCCGACCGGTTGAATTGCTGCAAACTTTCCGTCCGGAACAATCATCCATCCTCCCGTCTATTCCAACCTACAATTGTTGCTCTCACCGACTTCCAAGGATTGCAAATCCGAAGGTTCCAGCATCACAGAGTCTGATTAATTCTTCCCACCTGATGGTCCATCGGTGAGACGTTCAATCGCCCGCTCTCTGCGGTGCACACGTTTCGACCATCATGATTGCCAAACCCGCATCCGGGCCTCCCACCGTCCCATCGCGAAATGCTCTTCGTGTTCTGCGCAGGTTAGCCCTAGCAGGCTCGACTGTCGGCAGCTTTTGTACCGTCGCAGCAATCACCTACGATGTTCACCGCAGGGTCCGAGTCGCCGAACGCATCGTGGAAAACAAACGTGCCCTCCAAACCTCCGCACCCAACTACGATGCGACTTATGCGGCAAATAGGCTTGCGCGGATGATGGAAGCTGCGGAGGCTGGAGAATTCACGGGTATGGATGCTTTTAAGGAGGCGGATCGGAATCGACTGTCTGCCAGCTCCCAGGCAGAGCCGAAGCCAGGAGTCCACACCCGCGAGGAATCGTTAGATTTTGGTATCGAACACAAAGAGGATGCAACTCGGGCCGAGTCTTTCCTTGGACCAGCGCACGCGAGGCTGGCCAAACCTGTCAGCTCGACACAAAACCTCGGCACAATCCCGGCGCAAGGCGATTTTGTCCCCCCGGAATACGTCCCACCTACCGAGGCCCTTGACCGATCGAAGCTCTCTTTGGAACAAAATCGAGCCCGAACGAAAGCTGCTTCCTCAAACGAACATTCTACCGCACAAACAGACGAACACAGCTCCGTGCCGAGTCAGATGCAGCAGCTCCTGGACCACGGCCGTCCTATTGATGCTGCTCAAATCTTCCTGGATGCCCACCCGGCCTCGCTAAACGGTATTTCCTCAGACAGAAGGGAACTTGCGGTACTGGCGTTCTATGTCAATTGCAAGGAAGAAAACGTTTTTATCGCGCGTAACATATTCGAGCGACTAGAGCAAGTCGACAAGATATCGCCGAACATGTGGAAGGTGTTGATTTTCGCATTGGCGAGGAAAGGTTGCATCGAATCCGCGGCGACCATTTATACCCGCTACATGCACAAATTCCAGGTTCCTGCGGATATGGTCGACGTTGTGCTGCGGTGCCTGCTAGAGTCCCATCGTCTCACGACCGCGAAGTGGTTCCTGCTGCGGAACCTCCAGGTTGATCGGGATTGTGGCCTCTGCGGTGCATACCTTACTGGCCTCTGGAGAAAGACGCGCAGCATTGAGCTCTTAAATGGCCAACTAAAAAAGCTGCTGACAATGCTTCCGCGACTCGGGAAGGACCCGAGCGACAAGCTCTTCAACCCCGTCATCAAGGCGTACGTCGAATTTGGCCGGTTGGCTGATGCAGAAGCCCTCGTCGAGGATATGACGACCACCTACGAACTTCCCCTTCGCTGTCGCACGAAAGGCCTTCTGATATATGGGAGGGCCCTAATGTGCGACTGGGATGGGGTCGAGGCAGGTCTCCGGGAGATGCACGAATTGAACCTGACCACGCGTCGAAGAGATTTCACCCCGATCTTCGACCGCATTTTCCTGGAATATTGGCCGTCGCATACAGGGCCCGAGGTTCGCGATTTTGTTTTTCGTCACATTGACAAGTTCAACATTGTTCCCGATCGTGTTCTCTACAAGCACATCTTGGAGGCGTTTGTGGAGAAAGGCAACAAGGAAATGATATCAGAGCTGTCGAGGATGGCCCGCGAACGCTCCTGGAAAGTTGCGGTCAATGAACAGGAGTTTTTGGAAATATTACGGGTCCGGCGCCTTGCACTCGAGGGTGCACCAGTTGGGTTCTGGCAGATGTTACAGGCAGCCCGGGTCAAGTACGGGCAATCCGCGGCCTCACAGCAGATCCTAGGCTACGATCAACGTTCATTCCCAATCACAGAGGTCAACAAGATGCCATATACGCAAAGCACCTTGCCTTGGTACCAGCGAACCCTACAAGAGATGACTCCATCGAAACCTGTCGATCAATACCAAAAGCTTCACAAACAAATGACGCATTATATGCATGTTGGCAAGATGAGCGAGGCCCTCAAGTGCTTTGAAAATGCAAAGAATGCAAGGTTCCAGATGAAGCAGCTCCATGTTGAGCTGGCGGTCGTGGCGACCCTCCTGGAACACGGACTAAGCGCAGCCCGAACCCTGATCGAGGCCGAATGGCGGAACATCCGGCACTTGATCCGATTCTTCCCCCAGTTCTTCCGCCAGATCATGGAAGTGGACTCGTCCGCGGAGGGTGAGATCACCAAGCTAGCCGTCCTCCGATTTTATCAACTCTGCTGGTCCAACAAACAAATGATTGTGAAGCATCACATCACCGTTGCGACCAGTCGACGGCTGATTGCTTCTAACCGGCCTGACATGGCGCTGGATCTACTGATTGCAGTGTACATGTCACGGTACCGGAAGGCGGCTGCCTTCGACGGAGTGTGCATGAAGATGTTTTTGCGCGCATTCGCCGCGGTGGACAACCTCCCCGGTATTCGGTGGTGCATTCTTACTGGTCTTGCCCGCGGGAGCGCTGTCAACCGCGATCTTGTGGTCGAGGTTCGCAGGGTTCTAGGAGTTATGACCCGCTCGTTCGCCACGGAAACTATGCCCAAGCGAGAGGCTGCGAGAAAGACCGAGCAACTCGAATATCTCGGCCACCTCGCTGATCTCTTGGAGAAGAAATGTGAGGGTGATGCCCAGGCCTGGAAGGTCAAATCTGACCCTACGGTGAAGCGGTCCTTCCGGCGGATGCTCAAGCGACCCCTTGACGAGAGACGGCTGTTTAAAGAGGCCGACATCCAAGAGACGATCGAGGGATGGGATGAGGAGTACGAATTGGAGGCCGTGGTCGGTCGCATTGAAATCAATCCCAAGTCGATCGCTGCGCATTGGAATGAACGAGCCGTCTTGGGGAAGATGGCACGGGGCAGTGATGCTTGATTGACCTTTTCGTTTCTATGTTTTACTATCTATTGTTTTCCTTCTGATTTCTATCCTGTGTTCCACAGCATTGCATATAGAGACCTTGTATATATAGTTTCCCAATGTACCACTAGCGACGTGTGATGGATGAATAATGCAGCGGTCCGAGATCCGTCTTGAGAATTCTTCTATGGGCTACATATGATTTCCTAGGTATCTAAGACACTCGGTCGTGTGTGGTCGAGTCGAAAGATCAAAAAGGGGGCGGTTGTTGTATGGAGATCATACGGTTCTGATCACATGTCACGCCACTCCCATCGCCAGGAACCAAAATCTCCAACACACGAACTCCTTCCTCTATTTAACCCTCACGTCCTATTTTCTCCCTCCTCCTGTCCCTCTCCCTCCCCCTCCCACCTCATAATTTCCTCCTCCCTCCCACCTCTTCCTCCGGAGGAAGAAATATGCTCTGCGATCCTCATTGACACTGCCGATTACTCGTCCTTCTCCCCGCACAATGGCCACCGCTGTCGCTAACGGCCATGCATCGAGGTCCGCGGAAGCGGCCAAACAACGGCGATTACTTCACCACGACGCCGACGTGGTGATTGTGGGCGCAGGAATTCTGGGATGTGCGCTTGCGGTCGCTCTAGGAAGACAGGGTCGCAGTGTTCTGCTGTTGGAGCGGTCGATGAAGGAGCCCGATCGCATTGTCGGAGAACTCTTGCAACCGGGGGGTGTCCAGGCCCTTGAACAATTGGGTCTCGCGGATTGCCTGGAGGGGATCGATGCCATCCCCGTGGAGGGTTACTACGTCTCGTATTTCGGCAATGCAGTCTCGATCCCCTACCCTAAGCCGACTCCGTCCTCTCCCCGCCCGGAAGGCCGCTCCTTTCACCATGGCCGGTTCGTGATGAAATTGCGCGAGGCCGCACTGGCCTGCCCCAACGTCACCGTCGTCGAGACGAAGGTCACCGATCTGGTGACGTGCTCCTTCACCAAGCAGGTTCTTGGGGTGGAGTGTGTGACCGGCGATGCGAAGGACTGCTATTTCGGTCATCTCACGGTCGTCGCCGACGGCTACGCCTCCAAATTCCGCAAAGCGCACCACCCGCATACCCCCAAGGTGCGCTCCAAGTTCTGGGGCCTTGAACTCATCGACACCAAGCTCCCGATGCCGCTGCGTGGCCACGTCCTCCTGAGTGACGATGCGCCCATCCTCCTGTACCAGATCGGAACCCACGAAACCCGCATCCTTGTCGATATACCCGAAAATCTCCCCTCCGCATCGGTTGAGAACGGCGGTGTCAAGAACCACCTCCGAACCGTCACCTTGTCGTCTCTCCCCGAATCCGTGCGCCCTGCGTTCCTTGCCGCCCTGGACAAAGGCGGCTTGCGCTCAATGCCCAACTCCTACCTCCCCTCGGCGACGAACAAAACCCCCGGACTGGCCATCTTGGGCGATGCGCTCAACATGCGACATCCGTTGACTGGCGGTGGCATGACGGTGGCGTTCAACGACGTCGTGGTCCTCCGCGACCTGCTCAGCCCTGAGCAGTTGCCAAATCTCGATGACACGGACAAGGTTCTCCGCCAGCTGTCGACGTTCCACTGGCGAAGGAAGAACGGTTCCTCGGTCATTAACACTCTCGCTCAGGCGTTGTACGCTCTTTTTGCCGCCGATGGTTCGTTTCCCCAATCCACCTCCCCCATCCAACTATCTCTTAAGAGCATGTCACTGACAGTCACCACCCAACAGATTCAAACCTGCGCGCTCTCCAACGAGGCTGCTTCCGTTATTTCGAGCTAGGCATGATCGACGGCCCATGTGGTCTGCTGGCCGGGTTGATCAAACGGCCGGCCGTCCTGTTCTTCCACTTCTTCAACGTCGCATTCCTCGCTCTCTGGCTGATCATTCGCGAGGGCCCACTGTACAAACTCCCGCTGTTGCTGCTTCGATGCATCACGACTTTCTGGACGGCGTGCGTCGTCATCTTTCCATACATGTTGATTGAAGCATTCTGCTAAGGTCGCATCGTGTGCATGGGCCGGCTTTGTCCGTGGGTTTCCGGTCCTGATTGCTCATTCTTCTCATGGCTGGGTGTATCTCATGGCTCTTCCTTTTCTTTCTTCTGTACTTTATATTATTATCTGCCCCCGTCTTATCGGACTTTAATGTTCATCTTATAATCTTTCCCCTTTATCCCAGTCTCATATACTGCCACAGGAAGCCATTCCCAGCCATCACGAACCTTTAATGTATACAGAATGAACTACAGTCACATATCTTAGAAGCATAGAAAGAATACGAAAGCAACGTCTCCGAGGAACTCCATTGATCTTTCTTTTCACCATATGTAAATTTCAACTTCTACATCAGAAACAGGGCCGACCCAATCTTGGCCTGGTCGACATGATATGTAAACAACGTAAGACACGTGCGAAAGAAACGACGCAGAAACATGAACAAAACACACTGAACCCACTCGCCTGGCTCCCTGCTATGATGGTATATTGACAATGATAATGATAATGATGATGACAATCATGCCGATGGGATATAATCCTGAACAAATCCACAGCCAGTACAACGACGAAATCAATCGAATCCATGCAGAAAACGTGAAACGAAATGGGGAAACAAGGAAACAGGTCGATACCGTGCTTTTTTTTCTCCCCGATGATGTTGCTTTTATGATTTTGGGAGCTTCAATCCGAGTCTGTTTTTCCGTTGTAGTAGTATCGAGTCCAACCGTTGCTTTTTTTCTCTTCCCAGGGAGCATGACATGGACGTATTGTAAAATAAAAGACAAGCATAGCCCGCATGCATGGAGAAACGGACGTTGGAATGAAGAATCGAAAACGAAATGGTTTTGACGGGCGGCGATCATCCGAGGGCGAGTCGAACACGCAGGACGCAGCCAAGGTCAAAAACCCCCCCAGGGCGATTGAAACTGAAACGGTGCAATCATGCAATGCACGCCACTAACCAGCAGCATCCTTTGGCTGCCAATCCCATCATCTCTGACCTTGCAAAACGCCAAATTGAACAGCCGAAGTGAAAAGATGTATCAGGACAACACAAAGGAAAAGGAGAAACTTTGCGTATATGCAAGACAAAAAAAAAAGACATATACTCTCTGTTCAAATTCAAAAGTGTGGAAAGAGTAAGTACCGCCGATACCACGTCTGAAAGCGTGGCTTCTTTATACAATGGCAACAGAATCCCTTGGATCTGGACCATGTTGGCGATGGAAATGTGCACATATCAAACACGTCCAGCATCACTCATGGCACACGATCAGCACCGGTGCCACACACGCTAGGTCGTTCTTCTCGGACTGGTTATCATCTGGTAAGACGCTCTGAATAACGCGGACATGACACCGAATGAGAAGAGGCGAGAAACTCCACCCGGCCGGTTCGCGGGGTTTCATGCTATTCCTTCGTCTTCCACGTAGAAGCGTAAAAAATCCGCTGGAGTTTACGCATCGTGCGCCTCATCCGCCTTTCCTCAGAGACTCATCAGCAGGAAGGGGTTCTGCACCGATATGAAGCCCATGACGATGCTCGGGATTAGACTTCGCACCCTTCTTTTGCTTTTTCTTGGTCGTCTGCCAGCCACTGTTTGTGTGATGAGAGTCCTGAGCAGGGTGAACACCGTTCACTTTGCGGCCGTGGTGACCATGATGACCATGGTGACCGGAATGCCTTTCCTTGGTGTCGCCTGAGGCCGTAGAGGAGTTGTGCGAGGTGTCGGTTCTAGCTTTAGACCTCTGTTTATGGCTGGCTCCATTGGCCTTATCCGACGGCTCCACACCATTCTGTCGCCGTTTACTGTTCGATGATGGAAGATGTGACTCCGTTACCGGCGATAGCACAGATGTGGTGGAGGTTTTCTCCAGTCCACCTGTCTCCTTTTCTTGATGGGTGCAGAGCACCTTTGTTTTCTCCGGAGCAGATTTCGGTGTGGGTTCTGCCATCTTGTCATTGTTCGAAAGATGCAAATTCTGCAGACGGCTTGAGAGGAGACTTGGCTTTCCTGCGTGTCCATTCACCAGAGTTTCAGCCGCAGTCGTAGGAGTGTGCACGTCGATACCCTGCCGACCGAAATAAGGCGGCTGATCCACCTCCACAGAACTGCTATCTTGAAAGTCTTGGGACAAAGAGTCGGAAACGCTGGCGGGAGTATCCGTGGTGTGATCGTCTGAGTTTGAGGCACAATGGTTCATGGTAACATACGGATCGTACCCCTCAACCACAACCGGTGAGCGATGTTCGCTCAGAGGCACAGATCCATCCACTATGAGGGGCCCGCTGCGATCACCAGACGCCGTCGATCGGGGCGTTGTGCGCGGTTGGAAGCTTCCCATTTTCAAGCCTGACGTTGAATCGGCCTCTGGAGAGAGACCAGCCTCATGCGGTGCCACTGTCGACATGTAATCCTGCGGATTCGCAACAAATGGAACAATGCCTCCGTTTTGCAGTGCCAAGCCGACTGGCGCTGATAGAGGAGTTAGCATGGCATTTTGATGGTAGGCCTGCAGTTGAGGAGACGTGGCAAGGTAGTAGCCTATATACTCGGTCGGCCGATTCTCATCAAAGTATGTCGAATTCGACCCGTTGGGTAGGCTGCTTGGCATGAATGGGTTTTCGTCCTCACCATGCATCCTATCGGGTGAGCCCGGGGTATTCCTGTGCTTGGACATCTGAGGGGTCTCCATAGATTGGGCGGCAGCATAGATTGGGGCATAGCTAGGAAGAGAGTGAACGGTGCGTGCCGGTTGGGAATGAGCTCTTAGAGATCCGCCCGGTGATCCATTCGCTACTGAGGAGCGGCGAGGGTTGCGACGGAGATCCGGGGTCGCAGCCGTTGCCGACGGTGAGGGTGGGTTTGTGCTGCTTCCCTGGACACCAGTGACAGATATTGGAAGGTATGGAGATGTGTAATAAGTCGGTTGACGCATTGACGCGTTTAGCGGCGGATGGTTGACTGTCCCGGATCTCGATCGGGGCGTGTCATCAGCAGTAGACTCTTGCTGTTGGGGGATTGGGAACTGAATGAAAGGCTGACGGATAAGGACCGGAGGTGGTCTCCCCGTTATAAGCGCTTGGTTTTGCAACTGCAGGCGCAGCTCTTGCTCCTGGGCCTGTAGGATCTGGATCTGCTGGTAGAGGTGATCATGCAGCAGGTACTGGGCCTGTTGCGCCTGGAGAGAGAGCTCCGACGCGCTCACACCGTTGTTGTTAGGCTGGCGATAGTTGTTGGCCTTGTTCGGTGTATTTGACGACCGACGACCACCCGAATGACCACCGCGCGTGTACTGATTTGAGTGTCGTCCGCCACGACCACCCCCTCGCCCGCCTCGTGCAGAATGAGATGGTGCGGCGGTGATGATGGGTCGCGGTTGGGGCGGAGGTCTCTCCCACAACCGCTCTTCCTCCGGAGGATATTCGTATTGTTCACAGCAATGATCCAGACTGCCTTCGGCGACAGCTTTAAATGCCCGGCGTAATTCCATATGAACGCCCCTGAATGACGTATCATCGGCCGTATTTCCCAAATTTCTCGACGTGTTGAACGGTTCTTCCACACACAACCGGTTATTTTGCAGTAAATGCCAACCTTTGTCCTCTTTGGAGATCAGCTTTCCTTCCCTCACGGATACCACGTATTTTTCGTAATTGAGTTCGTGGCCATAGTATCGGAAAAACTGAAACAGTAATTCCCCAAGAGTTTGCTTATTTTTTTGCCCATATCCACTCAGACTGTTCATATCGTCGTCGAACGAGCAGACGAACCCTTCGGGAGACAAGCGCTTCTTGTGAGGCCGGGCTTGTAGACTGGGGAGAATGGGCGGATCTCGGGTTTGGAGGAAGTTGATTATCAAACATATCCAGGTGTAAGAACTTAACGTGCCACCAAGTCCTGTAGTCGACAGTCAACAAGAATTTCCAACGTCCGCACGTGGATAAAGAAAGGAAGACATACCAGCATCGCAGAGAATCCTCCGTTTTGTCCAGTATTTAATGATCATGGCGAGGGGGCGCACGCGCTCATCGATTTCCACATAGGTCCGCACCATCCGGGTGTTTTCCAAGGCCAATGTATTGTTAACATTCATGTCGCACGCGAGGCGTAGCTCGGGATCCCAGATCTTCACGATGGGGACTTTCGCATGGGAGACACACACGACCCGTTCCATTCCGTCTGTGGTAAGTCGCCTGTCAGTGACCAAAATTCGAACAAGATGACCGTCAAGTCCTTACGTCTCGCCAGCACGTCAGCGAGTAAGCAGACGTGCTCCAGCTCCTTATATGTAGTTGTTATACAGATATCGACTGCTCCAGATTAGCGCGAAATTCCACATGTCCCGGGATGATCACGTACCATCCGAATCACTCGAACACAGCTTGTTCCCCGAAGAACCAAAGACGTGGACTTTGATGTCGTGCCCGGGCCACTGATCGTTAAACAGTTTTTCCAACTTGCGGACGAGCTGCCGGCGTCGATCGTCACTCTCGGCGGAGGGGAGTAACCGATCATACACCTCCAGCATGTCCGTCGTCAGTTTCCGCTCCTCATCGGCGTCCAGCCGCTCTTTAAGACCTTCCTTTTCGTCCGGTAATACATCGGTTCCCAGGGTATACGGCATTCGTCGACGGAAGAAGGCCATGGCGGTTTCATATTTACAGTGTGTGAAGGGTTTTCGGAAGGCGGGGGGAAGATGGGTCGACTCGGAGTGGGTGGATCGCGGCGAGGTGCTTCCGTGAGGAGGCGACGGCGACCGAGAGTGGAAGGAGAGATTCCGCGCATGTTGGTAGGGAGTCGATGGGAGGGAGTTGGATTGCTGTGAGTTCAATGGTGGGCGAGTAGGAGCCTCTGTAGACGTGCCGGTGGACGACAAGTTCCACGGCATCGTCGATGCCTTCCCCGAAGCTATCGGTGAGGGTTCACCTGGGATGGCAGACCGGCTAGAATTCCCATGAGTCTCTGGGCTCATATAGTGATTCCAACGTTGTCAGGCAACGTTGGCCTCCACGAGGGGGGGGGG